>OU015490.1:178466699-178674199 GCA_907164885.2 Dolomedes plantarius | reverse complement strand
GAATGATGAACTTCCAACCCGAAATGTCCCATCATCAGATTCTTCAGTACTGCTTAGAAAAAAAAATAATTACGAAAACATTTTAATTAAAAAAATTTTATTAAAATCAAAAATCGCGTTATGGATACATGAAATAAATACAGTGAAACTTCTCTCTGACCAGTAATGGTTCCGAAAAAAAGTGGCCTTTTTGAGGGGTGACCGTGAAAGAGAGGTTTCTTCCCTGACATTGGTTATATGGAGTCTTTAATCGGTTCTGGACATAATATGACCGTTTAGAGGAATGGCTGTTGAATAGGAGTGACGATAATGTGTGTGTGTGTATTATGTACCTATGTTTTATTCCTACATTTATTTTATCTATATACCCGGGGTCGCGTAAAATTTTGTCGGGCGAAAAGAGGTCGGGGATGGAAAAAGTTGAAGAAGCCTTTCAATAGACCTCTAAACTTGTCAACGCTCAGCGATCCTGCAGTATTTACGGAAAATAGACGATAAAAACTCCTTTATAAGCTTTTGCTTCTTTGAAGCCCGAGAAAATGACAATGTCGTTTTGATTAAACTAGTCTAGATTTGTTGATACAGTTCTCGAAAACATTTCTGGTATTCTTCATCAGGTATTAGCACCAAACAAAATCCATTTTATTCTTCAAGAATGACAATTTAGCTGATTGCAAGACAATCAACGAAATAAGATGTTTATTATACAGGGTGTTTCAAAAAAGAATAATCCGATTAAAAAAAATCATAACTATTCATCTTTTAATCCGTTTTGATCGAATAATGTATAGGCAGAAAGAGGGAAATCTCGAGTTTCACGCAGTTGCCGACCAGTAGCGCTAACGCTCTTCCTTCGCCCGCCACTTCAGTCTTTGTAAAGATGGCGACTGCACAACAGAAATTCTTTTGTGTTCTACGCTTTGCGAAGTGAGTCCGTAACAACTGTTCACCGTGATTTTTATCGTCAAAACCCTGGTATATTAAAGTTCCTACCTCTCAGAGCATTAGGCGATGGTATAAACAATTCCAAGACACGGGTTGTCTGTGTACGCATAGCAGCCGTGGAAGCAGTGTATGCAGACATGCGACATGCTCACAAAAGTGTGAGACGAATTTCCCTACCGTATAGACGTATGTCGTGCATCCAAAAGGGGGCATATTGAGCACCTTTAATTAGGTTTGTAAAAAAACTTTATGATTAGCCATGTAATATAAAATTAATTTTAAGTTTCTATGTTCAATATTTTTCATAATATACTCATTTCAAATCGGGTGATTCTTTTTGAATCACCCTGTATATTAATTAAGATAAGGTCCGATAAAAAAATAAATTTTTAAATCCAGATTTAATAATTAAATTTTCAATTAATAAATAGCAATTCTTAATTTATCTTTTATAATTAATTTTCTTAATTAAAAATTAATTTTCAATTTAATCAAATTTCCTTCGAATTTTTTAATTCCGAATTTTGGATTTTATAATTAGCAGCATATTATGCTGTAAAATATTTTAAAATATTGGAACAGAATTTTTTTTAAAAAAGCCTTACAAAAGGCGAAAGCTAATTAAGAAAAAACCAAATAATTATTGAATTTAATGAATCGCATGTAAACCTCCTGAAAAAAAAAGTATAATTTTAGCAACATTTCAAATGGTTTTTTAGTAGGGAAATCTAAAATTGCAGATAATTAAGTCATTTACTATTCATTAAATTCAATTTTGTGACCTCATATTCTCGATTGCCTATTGTGAGCAACAATTATTATTTTGAACACAAAGAACATGCATTAAACCCTGTCTCTTAAAATTAAAATTTTCCTTCTTTTTCTTAATAAGCTTTTAATTTAAAAAAAAAAGTTTTTTCACTTCAATAGCTTAAAATTAAGATTTAATATATTTTTCACTTGATTATCTATTGAATGAGGTAATTATTTTCAGAAATCTGAAACAAAACATTTTTTAAAAGCGTTCTAAAATACTGTACTCACGTTGTCTCTGAAGACATTCTATTTTCTCGATTTCACCCCCCCCCTCTTAAAAGTATATAACCGTTCATAATTATATTCCAGTTTAAATTATTAGCACTAAGTTACCATTGTTTTCACTTGACAGACTTTTCGTCAAAATTTCAATAATCACCAATTTCGATAATTTTCAATTTCGCCAAAATTTTGACGGCAGATTCTCGCCAAAAACTTCAATAAAACAAGTAATGCCTTGGCGAGGCTAAACATGGTACAGAAAAATAATAAATTTAATAAATAATACCTTGGCGCATATTTAATATCTGGAACCCGGATTTTTAAATTTAAAAAAAAATTAATTACATTTCTATCAAACTTTGAATTATTTCTGTGATATTAAAAAAGATGTAAGGGCATAAAAAAATTATTCCTTCAATTCCAACATTAGTAATGTCACATTATTTTAATCCTAATTTTCTTGCTTGATTAAAATTCCACAATCTTATTTTCACTTTTCTAGTTTCACGAAATTTCCTACTTTTATTTTTAAAAATTATAATGAAACCTGTTTGTCTGTGCACCTATATTTTAACATTACAGGAAGAGCTCAAAATTTGTAGGTCATTTGAAGGTTTAAGTGAAAACTATTTAATTGAACATGGAATAAAACTTTGGACGATGGCCGTGTTTAAAAAGGTTTGTTTCAAAAACTAAAATCTAGCTAAGTTCTAATGCAGTATGTTAAAAAAACTCATATCTCCCTACACAATTTCCCAATAAAAAGTATTACATGATGCCATTCTTGATGTGTTATATCTCACACAAACAAAATACTGATACTTCATTTTTAAAAATGTAATGGATCCAGTTTATCTGTGCACTTATCTTATAACATTACAAGAGGAGCTCCAAAATTTGAAGATCATTTGAAGGTTTCACAGAAAACTATTTAACTGAACGTGGAATAAAATTTTTAACGATGGTCGAGTCTAAAAAAGTTTGTCTTTAGAACAAAAATGTAATGGCTTAGTGGTAATGCTCTATGTTAAAAAAACTTAACTCCATACTCAATTTCCCAACGAAAAGTTTTACAGGATGTCTTTCTTAATACGTTATTTTACATGTACAAACATCTCATACTTTATAGAAAATATCATGAAAACCAGTTTATCTGTTAACCTGTCATTGAACATTACAGAAAGAGATCAAAATTTGAAGGTTTGAATCAAAACTGATTAATTGAATATGGAATAAAACTTCGAACGATGTTCGAGTTATAAAATGTTTGTTTCTAAAAGAAAATTCTGCTGGCTTAGTGCTAATACTCTGTATAAAGAAAAAAACTCGCATCTCCCTGCAAAATTTCCCAACAAAATGTATTGCAAGATGCCTTTTTTAATGCGTTATTTTACACAAAAATACTCGTTCTTTACCTTTAGAAAATGTTATGAAACCAGATTATATGTGCACCTATCAATTAACATCATAGGAAGAGCTCAAAATTTTAAAGGTCATTTGAAGGTTTCGGTGAAAAATCATTCAATTGAACGTGGAATAAAACTTTGAACGATGGTCGAGTTTGAAAAGGGTTTGTTTCCAAAACAAAAATCTAAAGGTTAAGTGCTAATGGCTATGTATTAAAAAACTCCTATCTTCCTACACAATTTCCCAACAAAAAGTATTGCAGGATGCCTTTCTAATGCGTTATTTTACACAAACAAAATACTCATTCTTTATTTTAAAAAATGTAATGAAACAGTTTATGCGTGTAATTATCTTTTAACATTACAGGTAGAGCTCCAAATTTGAGGGTTATTAGAACGTTTCAAGGATAACTATTTAGTTGAACGTGGAATAAAACTTTGAACGATGGTCAAGTTTAAAAAAGTTTGTCTTCCAAACAAAAATCCCTGAATATATACAGACTCATAGACTAGCAAATTTCCCACTAACAGACAAACAGACAGAAAAAAAAATCGAGTTATAACAAAAGAAAAAAAATGGAAAATCATACGTTTTGTCGTGACTAGTAGTGTTTCTTGGTCTAATATCCGTGCAGAATACAAAATATTTTACGACCAGAAAAAAAAAAAAGCTAAATCTGTCTGACTTTAAGTTTTCCGTCGCCAAGAACCCAAAGGCGACTTTTTGAGACTAAAATGCATAGAGGTAAAAAAAGCCGGGATAAATGAAATAAATTTTCCCAAAACAAACAATGCATGCATTTTTCTCTCACGCTAACTTAAAAGATATTTTATTTTTCATTTGAACCTGAATCTGACGACCTACTAAAGCTCTCGTTTTAAGAAGGTATTAAATGGAAGGTGATTACCCTATTAGCTTCATTTAAATGCTAATTGCTTATCGGCAGAGGTTCAAGAAAGATTAGCTTTCCCCGCGGAGGAACCGTCACCACGGTATAGACGTGATATTCTGATCACTTTCACATTCGTTTATTTTGACGTTCATTTCCTCGGGATGATGTGCATGAATTATCTTATTAAAATTTAAAAACGAAGATGAGAAAATGTAAGTGGATTATTAGAGAACGCTGTCTTAACACCAGAATTTTCTATATGTATGGATTTTAGTTTTTTTTTCTTTAATTGGTACCTAATTTGAAATCCCTTTTGGCCATTCATCTTGTTGGCATTTAATTGTTTATTTTAATGACTGGCGAAGAAAATGAGTATTTTTGTTTGTTTTAAAGTAGGTGTTTACAAATGCATTTCTGTGCGTCTTGTATGTCATTTTCCTATCTTTCTATTTTTATCCATTTTTACATGGATATTTGCAGATGAGATTCTTATGTCTTTTGAATCTTTTACTTTCTGTCTGTTTTCATCCATTTTTACACAGATGTTTACAATGCATTTCTGTGTGTCGTGTACGATCTTTTTCTTTCTTTCTTTCTATTATTTATTTATTTTTAAAAGGATATATATTGTGATTTTGCACGTTTTATGGGATCTTTTCCTTCCTGTAGATTTTCATTTATTTTTACATAGATATTTATAATGCATTTCTGTATGTCTTGTAAGATCATTTCCTTTCTACCTATTATTTATTTATTTTAAGAAGGGTATATAGTAATGTTATTTTGTACGTTTTATGGGGTCTTCTCCTTCCTGTAGATTTTCATTTATTTTTACACAGATATTTATAATGCATTTCTGTATATCTTGTAAGATCTTCTTTCTTTCTATAATTTATTTATTTTTTGAAGGATATATATTAATGTGATTTTGTACGTTTTATCTGGTCTTCTCCTTCCTGTAGATTTTCATTTATTTTTACATAGATAATTATAATGCATTTCTGTATGTCTTGTAAGATCTTCTCCTTTCTTTCTATTATTTATTTAATTTTAGAAGGGTATATATTAATGTGATTTTGTACATTTTATAGGGTTTTCTCCTTCTTATAGATTTTCCTTTATTTTTACATAGATATTTACAATGCATATCTGTGTGTCTTGTAGAATCTTTTCCTTTATTTTTCCGTTATTTATTTTTACAAGGGTATTTACTAATAAGATTCTGTATGTTTTATGGAGTCTTCTCCATCCTTTCGATTTTCTTTTATTCGAACACAGATATTTATAAATACATTTCTGTATGTCCTATAGAATGTTTTCCTTTTAAACTTTATTTATTTTTACATGGATATTTATTATAGCACATTTTCTTTTCTTTCGATTTTCATTTATTATCCCATGGAAATTTACCATATTGGTTTGGACGTCTTATGAGATCTCTTTTAGTGATTTGGGATGAGTTTGGATGAAATGTTAGATAAAGTAACTCCTGAGTTACACGTTTCTTTCATTTATACGTAAGTGTTTGGTAGTCCCCTTCCAAGCCTGTTGCAAAGTAATAACACTTAACTATCGTTTACATGCCTCAGTTGGAAAGAAACCTCTTTGACTAGTATCCTGAGAATTTTAATACGAGCAGTATCTAAAGATTCTTTGTAAATGTTTCTTAGATAAAATAAACCTCAGAGGGAGAGATAAAATTTCACAAAACATGAAAAGTGATTTTTTTAAGGCGTTGGCTCTAAATGTGGAGAATTTTTTTCCAGACATGAAGAGTGAATTATTTTTTATTTATTTTTGCATGGATATTTATTTACGTGTATTCAAAAGTCTCATGGAATATTTTACTAATATACGATGTTGTTTAGCTGGTATGAAAATAAATGTTTATATGATAAATTGAATGTAATGGGTAGTAATGAAATTTTATAAAACATGAAAAGTAATGGGTTTTATCAGATCGCAGATTGTTAATATCGAAAGAAAAATAATTTTCGACGACTTATTGTGGGAACAAAATACTGAATTTTTAATTTCCATATATATTTACTTTTTCATTCAGCGTTCTTTACTCAACTTTATCATTCTTTAAAATATATTTACTTTTGCTTATCGCTTTAAATTTACTTTTTCATTCAGCATTCTTTACTTAACTTTTATCTTCTTTGCAATATATTTACTTTTTCTTAGAGCTCCCTATTTACCACTTTACTGCTCTATATTTGCTTTTTCCTTCAGCATTCTTTACTTTACTTTTACATTCTTTGCAATATATTTACTTTTTCTTAGCGCATCCTATTTATCACTTTACAGATTTATCTTTACTTTTCCTTCTGCACTCCTTACTTTACTTTTTCTTATCGCTTCCTATTTACCGCTTTACAGCTTTATATTTACCTTTTACTTTCACATTCTTTGCAATATATTTATTTTTTCTTGGCGCTTCCTATTTACCGCTTTACAGCTTTATATTAACTTTTCAACATTCTTTACTATTCTTTAACATTCTTTGCAATATATTTACTTTTCCGTAGCGCTTCATATTTACCACTTTAAAGCTTTATATTTACTTTTACATTTAGCATTCATTACCTGATAGAAAACTCTTGAAAACAATTCTGAAGAAAATTTGAATCCTTAGAATTATAATGTTTTGCAAAAAAATTCAACAGCATTTAGCAGACAAAATAGAATACAAATAATTTTTGTCCAAGCCTTCCCAAAATGATGCCTAAAGTGTTAGTTTTATTTCTCAAATAACTGAGGTCATAAATATAAGCAGGAAAAAATATTCAATTTACTCTCTTTAATTTTCTTCAAATTAATCAAACAGAAAGAAAACTATCGGATTTTTAATTTCTCCTCCTTAAATGTGTACGTTCAACATTAATTGCATTGAAAAAACTTTCAAAAATAATTAACAAGGGAACTCGGTAATCTCTACTAAGAATGCAAACGACTCGATACGCTTTCGGTAAAAAATTAAAATTTTACCTCGGAAAACTTCAGAATAACTTCTAGAAAAAAAATTCTATAAAAAGAACCGCTCATTAAAAGAGTTCTAAATCTCTCACGCAACACATTTTCTTTTTTTTTTTCCCTACGTTCCCACAACAAGGAGAGTTAGGGAACTTTTCTCAACTCTTTACCCCTAACACCGGAAATCTGTAGCTTAGAGGTTTATTCTTTATCTGTTTTCGCCAAGTGATTATTTTTTAGGCGTATATTTCTCTCTAAATAAACTTTTTGCTGTGATATAGTTAAACTTGGATAACCTATTTAACGGCCTTCTTATCTGTAAGCTATTAACGCGGTTGAGTCAAAACTATTCTTGTAGTTTGGAAAACTCGTGCTTTTAAAAAAGGAAGCCAGAAGTATCATGAGTGCTAAATATTACATTTATGTTTTTACATGTTTCTTACATCACAAACACACAAACAAATATATATATATATATATATATATATATATATATATATATATATATATATATATATATATATCGTTTCATTTACGCACTTTTCGCATCAATTGCCAATGCATGAACTAATGAAACAAAAACAAAAACAAAAGGTCTCGAAAGTTTGAAAATGACTGTGATATTATAGTCACTATACAGTGTGAAAGTTATTTAAAATAATAATAATAATAATAATAATAATAATATTAACAATAATAACAATACAACTAACGATTCATTTACGCATTTATTGTCATCAGTAGCTAATACATGAGCCAATGAAACAAATCTTAAAGTCGGAAGTAACAGCACAGTCACTATACAGTGTGAAAGTTATTATTTAGAATAATAATAAAAATAAAATATAGCTAACCTTTCACTAACGCACTTATTGTCATCAATAAACCATGCATGAGCTAATGAAACAAAAGCAAAAGGTCTCGAAAGTAATATCATAACCACTATACAGTGAGGAAGTTATTTAAAATAATAGTAATAATAATAACAATTCAACTAACGATTCCTTTACGCATTTATTGTCATCAGTAGCTAATACATGAGCCAATGAAACAAATGTAAAAAGTCTCGGAAGTAACAGCACAGTCACTATACAGTGTGAAAGTTACCATTTAGAATAATAACAATAATAATGATACAGCTAACGTTTCATTTACGCACTTATTGTCATCAATTGCCAATGCATCAGCTAATGCGACAAAAGCAAAAGGTCTCGAAAATAATTTCACAGTCATTATACAATTTGGAAGTTATTTAGAATAATAGTAATAATAATAACAATACAACTAACGATTCATTTAGGCATTTATCGTCATCAGTAGCTAATGCATGAGCCAATGAAACAAATGTGAAACGTCTCGGAAGGAACAGCACAGTCACTATAGAGTGTGAAAGTTAATATTTAGAGTAATAATAATAATAATAATAATAATAATAACAATATAGCTAACATTTCATTTATGAACTTATCGTCATCATTACCCATTGCATGAACGGATTGAAACAAAAACAAAAGGTCTCCGAAGTAATTTCACAGTCACCACACAGTGTGGAAGTTATTTAGAATAATAGTAATAATAATATCAATACAACTAACGATTCATTTACGCATTTATCGTCATCAGTAGCTAATGCATGAGCCTATAAAACAAATGTAAAACTTCTCGGAAGTAACAACACAAACACTATACAGTGTGAAAGTTAATAATAATAGTAATAATAATAATAATAATAACATAGCTAACATTTCATTTACAAACTTATCGTCATCAGTAGCCAATGCATGAACGGATTGAAACAAAAGTAAAGGTCTCGGAAGTAATTGTCTAATACTGGGAAGATGTGTCTGATATTTACAGCTACATAAATGCGGATAATCAAATAAAGCTGGTATTTTCAGAGAGCCTGAACATTTCTGCACCTTACAGCAGAATTCATTTTATAAATTTCGTCCCTCAAAGGAATTGATGAGCGTTTAAAACACACTATACCAGATTTTATTTCTAGATTTTAGAGATATGTATTTCAAAACATGATACTTATATCTCATTTGGCTCAAGCAAAAGTTTCTCAGAAAGGAAAATTTCCTCATCCACTCAAATGCTAGATTTAATGTGAAATAAGTCTATTATAATATAATCCTCTGGGTATATATTATTTTTGCTTGAAACTTAACAAAAACAAAGTATTTTCTTATTTTGAAAACATTTATTTTCTAGTGAAAGTCCCCTAACAAAACCTCGAATCTGTGGTGTGTTTGATTCGCATTCTGAACACAAAATTCTTACGAAATATTTGATGCAACACTCTTTTATTGAAACTTAAATATCATAAACCCAAACATATCTTCTGTACTAGGATAAAGGTAGCGTTCAAATATACCCCGCTTTCAATAATTTGTCCGTTCCGAGCAATTTAACCCTTATCGGTAGCGTAACGTATCACATTACAAGTCAATTTTATCACACACGTGATAAAAGGTGACATGGTCACACTCACGTGAATGGTGACTAGAATGAATACAAACTGAAATCAAGTTGGAAGCGTATCTAATTTTACCTCTGAGTGCTGAACGAGGTAGCAGTCAACGTGCTCAGTGATATTTAGATTTTAATTTCATAAATTGCTGCTCGGATTAAACCACATTTCAAGGACGTAAAGCGAGCAATTTCCTTTACGAATTTGTTCTTTTACGCTATTTTTTCACAAATATATTACTTTATTGGTATAAACAAAGGACGGCTTTTATATACTTTCATGGTATTTCCGAGGTTAGAATTTTACACTAAAAAGGTGATAATGTATGTAAAGATTTTTCTTCAGATATTCAAGAACTTTTCTTCCTGCTGAATCAATGCCTGTTGTTTATATTTATTCAAACATACATTATATATATATATATATATATATATATATATATATATATATAGTTAGTTAAGAAATTTATGAATATTGCATTTTTTTCTCGTTAAAATGGCTTCTATGGAAGAGCTCCTGTAGCTATGTATGCATTTAACATGGTAGTCTATGGGAATCTCGCCAAATATAAGAGTTATCGCCAAATTGGCTATGGATTTTGTGACTTATTTTGGTCACCAGATTTGGCGATATTTCGCCAACTTGCCTTTCTAGAAGCCTTTCTTTAACCTTTCTAGAAGCTTCTAGAAATATCTAGCTCTTACTGACCTATAGAGGACGCTTTGGAAATCTATAAATATACCTGACATTGGCATTGGAACTCAGTTCAATTTCCTAGTGAGAATTGAATGTGTTGTAACTGCGTTAAATGGCGTGTATTATATTTAAAATTCTAGTATCCTGACTTGTGTTTTTAGAATTTTCTGCTGTATAGAAGACAGTTGTTACGTCTTTTATGTTTGAATTTGCGTATACGCCTGAAGAATTTACAAAATAATAAATTTATTATGTGTGAACTTTCTGAGGACATTCTTATTCAATCCTTGCGAACCCAGGGAAACGGAACAATATATATATATACAGACACACACACAATTATATATATATATATATATATATATATATATATATATATATATATATATATATATATATATATATATATATATATATATATATATATATATATCTGTGGCTTGGTACAAGAAGTGCCTAAGTCAGTTTTCTCCAAGAGGACTTTGTTTGCTTCTGTCTCTTTAAAAAAATATTATTTTCAATGTAAGAAGTACTGAAATATGTCCGATGATTTAAAAGTGTTTTCTAAACCATTGTACAGACTTGAGTACTTCTTACATTGAAAATAATATTTTTTTTTCAAGAGACAGAAGCAAATAAAGTCATCTTGGAGAAAACTGACTTAGGTACTTCTTGTACCAAGTCACAGACATATATAACTATATATTATAACTATATATACATATATATACATACATACGTAATAAATCCTACACTATAAATCTGAATTTCGTGGCGCTGAGTACACCTGTACTTTAATTTCTTCCGAAGAAGAAAACACCCAAAAGTCTCCCAAAAACAAGAAATAAATCCCAAAATTCTCTATATTTGGTTTTAAAAAAAACTTAGAAAGAAACCACAAACACTGAAATCTCGATTTCTAACGGCTCCTGCTCACTAAAACAGTTTGGAAATTTATCGTTCCCAAAATTGATTCACGCGTGTAATAACCGACATATTTCACAAGATTTTTTAAACAAAACGAGAAGAAGAAAAAAAAACACTCTTTTTGCGTGAACTGCACAGAATTTATATACTGCGGTTATTCTTAACTGTGCGTGACATCGATGCAAGTTTGAATTTTTCTCACATAACTAGAACAGCCTTCCCCAAGATATTTTCCCCACGTTTTTATCGTTTATTGGTTTTTCTATACATCCATCGTCGAAATGGTTTGAAAGTTTTTTTTCTTCTTCCGTTCAAAGTTTTGCGCTACCTTTTTCCGTTCTTTTTTTTTCCTTTACATGAAAAAAAATTATGTATTCTTAAATCTGGGACAAGCGAGATAATCTCCAATTTAATAATAAAGGATAGCGCTTAGTCTATTATCTCAGATCGCCCACATCTTATTATTTAAACAAGCAGGCCATTCCCTCTAGATGTTCAATTGTTTAATTTTTTCCCTACGAAATGATTCGAATACTTCTTCCAGAAGTATTTGTTAAGTTCAATGTTTTGCATTTAGATAGCTTTCTTAAAACTAATGTTTCTTATTCCAATTTACCGTAACAAATAACTTTTAGTGAACTGATCATCTGGATATTAACTCCTTCCTTGTCACCCCCGTTAAAATTACGGGGTGAGATTTCGCGCTCTTATTTCCCGTGCTCGTGATATTTCCGGGCTGGAGTGTTCAAAAGTAACACACCCAAAAAGATTTTAAAAATCCATTTCATTTACCCTGAAAAAAAATTTATTTCTTATTTTACATACCAGATGGCAGCACCAGTCTATTTATAACGTAATTGCGATGGTGTTTTTTAAACTAGATGCGGCAGATCAAGAAATAAATGGAATCCTCCGGAAAAATAGCCACTTTTTTTACTGTTTTCTTGAAAATCATGCGATCGTTAAGCGTTTAAAATTTAAATCTATTACTAATTTGAAGTCTGCGCTACTGGAACCAAGTTGAATGGGCCCCTCTCCTTTATCTTTTTCCCTAGAGCCTGGGCCAATTGGTAAATATAACTCTTGGTGATCCACTCACGAACCATGTTGTTATTTATCATGAAATTAGACACATTTTCTTTTATCTCCGTAGTCTCTTTATTTGGTAGGTTGTTTGAAAGCTCTGCAAGTCCCCAAAAGATAATGCGTAAATTTCAAAATTATCAATAGTTTGTTTAAAAGAAGTTAAAAGAGACCTCTATTTCTAACGGCTCCTGTGACATATTTCGCAAGATTTTTTTAAACAAAACGAGAAAAACCTACAATTTAAAACATCCATACCATCAGCGGGACTTGAACCTACAGATTCTGGTAACTAACACTCGCGTCCTAAACCACTCGGCCGTTGTCTCCTCACTATTTGGGTCTCTATAAATGTGCATCGTTTATAAATGAGTGCCTGTTAACTACTTTTGAAATGTGTCATCTAATCAAATTCTTATGCTTGACGAAATGCCATGAAGCAACTGCTGTGTTCAACTTAACCTTCTTCTGACATTAAAGAAGTCTTTTAATAATATTATGTTTCGTCTTCAACATAAAACAATCGCTTAACGTAAAACACTGGGATGGTGGAAAAATCCCCTACTATATTCACCATTTTTGTCTAATGCGGCCGGAACATATCCTGTGGATATACACACCCCAATAATTGTTGGTTACTTTGGCTGTCCCGTCCCATCATATTTAGCACTGCTTTTACAAATCAGTGTCTATTAACGCACTTTTAAGTAACTATGACCCACAGATTATTTAAAACATTCTTTTTAGGTAAATTATGGAATTTCGTTAAATAGGGACCCAAAAATAGGTCTTAAAAATGCTTAGTATATGATTGTTTTAATGCCACTGTCTGCCACTAACGATTGTAACTGCAGAATAATTTGTTTTAGTTTAGTGCATATTTTAAAGGGTGCTAAGAGATTCTCAGACTGCCATCTCTAGGTTGGCTGGAGGTCATTTCAGATCACTGTTTGTGTTTCCGGGTCGTAAGATACATCCAAATTGTCGAAAATGTGCAATTGAGTCGGCTTCTCCCGGTCATTTGCTTCTCGGGTTGACAGGGGGGATATTTTTAAGAACCATCTAATGACTGTTGACTTCCTGAAGATGGATGGAATCGTGGATATGTCACAGGTATGCCTAGACCAAGAGTATTAAAAACAACTGTTCAGTATATTCTTAATTTTTAGAAACACAAGACGAGTATAACCTGCATTACCATCACAATTTCAAAAGTTCAATGAAGAATGCACATCCTTTTCCCACCCTACCCCAATTTCAAATTTTTGTGTGTTTAAAAAAAATTCAAACCGTCAAGAATCTAATGTCAAAATTCAGTTTAATGAATATCTTATACCACTCTCCTACATCAAAGTTCCTTCGGTATAGCTGATCTAAAAACCTTTGTGAAGTTCTCCTATCTAATGGAGATCAGATTTTCTCATTAGCAAGTACGGCTGCGTTTGCTCATAGGGGAGAAAGGCGTACTAGTTGGAATTTTTCTTCAGTCGCATTGGATATTTGGTCCACGAACGTTTCATTCGCAAATATCCCCATAAGACTGAATATGCTAACTAGAGATTCCAACTAGAGCGTCTTCCTCCCTTATGAATAACTCACCAGGTAGAAAGCTGTCCTAGTTGGAATTGTTATTCAGTCATATTGGATATTCGATCCACTTACGTTTCAGTCGTAAATACATAGAACTGAATAAAAATTCCAACTAGACTTTCTTACTAGAGCACCTTCCTCTCTTATGAGTAACTCATAGGGGAGAAAGGCTTACTAGTTGGAAATTTTATTCAGTCTTATGTGAATACTCGTATTTGCGACTGAAACGTATGTGGATCAAATATTCACATGCGTTTCAGTTCCAAATATCCACATACGACTGAATAAAAATTCCAATAAAGCACCTTTTTCCCTTATGAGTAGACACAGCCGTTCTTGTCACGCATATTTCACTTGCTTTTATTAGTAAAACTTTTCCTATCTGCCTCAAATTGGACGTAAATATTCAACTGGTAATCGGAATTGATAAAGTCTTTCACTATTCGTTTACCACAATTAAGTTAATATTTCGTCCAAGATAATTCTTAGGGTTATTTAGAATAAATACATGACGGTGAAAAAACAGCTCTAAGAATGATAGGAGGATTGAATGAACATTTTTATTCATTGCTATAATAGGAAACAAACAAACAAAAAAGCGCATTGTGAAGATTACCGCGTCTGACAGAACATGCTATGCAACAATTCCGACGTTAATATGACAGCTGATGAAACTCTCGCAAAGACAGTTTGTGGAGAGAAGGGGGGGTGGGGAGCCAACATCAATATTGACTTTCCATATGTGTGAGTGTGTGTGCTTCCCTATCTGTTGGGTAGAGGAATAAATTTCCAACAATCACAGGGAACAAAAGATCGTTACTTTTATTTACAGAAAGTCTTTTCTATTTCGAGATGAACTCCCTGGGGGAAAAATATTGTTTGGTTTTGTTCTCTCTTGTTTTTTGTGAAAGCCTCTCTCTCGTATAAATTTTGCACAGCAGGTGTAGACCTGGGGATATTATTAGACATATACCCCAAGCTTTGAAAATCAATCGATATCCAGTTATTTATTGGCTCTTTTTAAACCTAACGGAATGCCTTCGCAGATGTCTGCATGCTTAAACAGAAATGATTTTCCTCCCATTTAACATGGTATAAAAGTTCCAAATATTGTAAAACCAAACAGATTTTTAGGGAAAATTGATAAATCTGGATAACTATTGTAATTACAAGTGTTCGTTAGAAATTAGAAAAAACCTTCATAATACACTGGATACGTCCATGACTAAGGACATTTGTAAGATTGTTCGTTCAATGCACCTTACTAAATGTCTCATGTTTAGATAATTCATTTAGTTTCGTTGTTGTTGTTTCTAATGCCCCTTGGCCGGAAGTATTCCAGACCAGATCCATACAGGCAAGCGGGCTGGGGAGGCAGCTCCTGTTTACAATGGCACCACAAAAGTTCAATTTAGCCTGGTGCCACCTCAATTTCGGCCGAGCAACTCCAGCGTGACATTTGGGGGGGGGGGGGGTCGTACCCACTCGTACCCTCTCTGACCTCATAGAGGGAATTTCCGGTCTACGGATTTAACGTGCCCATATCCGGCCTAGATACGATGGTATTGACCGTTACTTGTCGGGATTCGACCCGAGCACCCTCGGCATCGAAAGCCGACAAGATACCACTAGGCTACCTCGGGCCCTCTTTAAGTTTTATAAACTGTTTTTAGCAGTGTAACCTGGGTTGACTCTGTTTTGACGACTACTGAATGGCTAAATAACTAGTCTTCAGTAACAAAATCAATTGGTTTGAAACCCTTGGTTCACATGGGTGTGTTATGTATGCCGTCTGGAATTGGTTTTAAGCTGCAAGTGTTATTCGTTTCACCCTTGTGTTATAAACACCGACCGCAACCAATGAACTAATATTTGATAAGGAAAAAATCAGAAAATCAATTTACAACCCGTCCTTGGCAATCCAAACAGATGTTAGGTAAGTTAATAAAAGAATAAAATGAAATTTTACAGTCTTTTTTTTAAATATAATATCCTAAAAGGATATTACATTAAAAAAAAATTTTCAGGTAGTCTCCTCTAACGAAACTACCGCGGGTTATTAACGTAGGATTAGTTATCATAACGTATAGGATTAACTTATCGTTTGTTTGCCTTCTTTTTTTTTACTCATTTTGGTACTTTTCTGTTTAACTGCATACTGCTACTGGGTTTGGCGCGCTGCCAAAATTATAACTCGCGACGCAGGACAATTTTTTTCTCTCCAGAGAACAGTTATTGAGGAACGTAATCCTACGTTAAAAGACTGTAAAATTTCATTTTATTTTTTACTATTTTTAAAATATCCTAAAAGATATTATATTTCAATAAAAAGACTAAAATTTTTATTTTATTCTTTTATTAATTTACCTAACATCTACCTGGATTGTCAAAGAAGAGTTGTTAATTGATTTGCTAATTTTTTCCTCAAAATCATCTAATATTAGTTGATTGGTTTAGAGCGCTACGGTCGATCTTTATAACACGAGTTCTAAACAGACAACACTTTGCATCTTAAAACCGATTCCAACCGGCTCCACACACCCATGTCAACCAAGGGTTTCAAACCAGTTGATTTTGTTACTGTTTTGATACTCAAAAAATGTTAATTCAGAAGTTTAAATACTAAGCGTTTTTCACAAAATACAGATAGAAGGGGAAAAAAGTCCATAAGTTATGACGTTCTGAATGGCAATTATCCGTCATAAACAGCACTCAGATTCTGTTCATGGGAATTTCTACGGAAAACGTTTCATCAGGGGAGAGATCAAAAATTTTGAAAAAGGTTGTGAAAATGAGATCTGCTTGCTAGGTTCTTTTTTTCCCCCTGAACCCTAACAGATTCATATTCAGAGACCCATGATTCCCGTATTCCATTATGCACTAAAAATTCCCCATGTGAACGAGTGGATACGAGCATCTGAAATACCGAAAGTTCATCCCTTGGAACAGTGGTCCCCAACCCCCGGGCCGCGGACTAGTACCGGTCCGTGGATCAAATGGTACCGGGCCGCCCAAAGAACATTAAATTATTTCCATTTTATTTACTGTGGTGTATTTCTCTCGGGTTTGTGCTAATTTATACCTTTGTCACACAATAAATCTTGTAACTATTTTAAATTAGTTAATTGTTTATTAAACATTAAAAATTATGAATTAAATATGATTATGAATTATGATTATGAATTAAAATTGCTGTCATAGCCCCCTCAGCTGGCCGCGGTAAAATTATGAAACGTTGACCGGTCCGCGGCGATTAAAAAGTTGAGGAGAAGGTATATTTAGAAGGTATACACATAAAAACAATGATGTAATTGCTGAATGACAAATCCCTTCTCCACAAAAAGGTTAAGGTCACAGTTACAGTTTGGTCTATCACCCAAGTTGTGCTTCCAAAACATTCAAGCAAGTCAAACCCGTAACTATGAACTCAAAAACAATCATGAAAATTGCATAAATATTGTATGAAACTTATCTAGAAAGCTTCTAAACTTAAAAAAAATACAAGCACAAAAGGGTTTTAAATTGTGTCTGAAAGGCGATATACAATGTAAAATTGTAAAACGGCTTTTCAGGTGGATTTTTTCCCCACAAGTGTTTAAATCCTTTTCAGAGAAATTAAATGAACTGATTGAAAATGCTTTCCATTACTTTTAAGTAATAGCCAACGAACTGGAAATTCATATGAAACAACCGGATTTATGGTAACCCTGTAGTGTCAAACAACTTCCTCCACCGGCAATTTCGCTTCCTAGTACATTCACTTCCTGAGGTGGAAAGCAAACTTACAAAATTCATGCGCGTTGAGAATGCACACTAATACACGTCAGTGCATAGAGTTGTAATATCTATATTTCCTCTCTTGTGTTTGTAATACTCGAATTCTATTATTATATATGTCTTCCAATAATCTATCTAAAATAAATCAATACGCATTAATCTCACAGATTCATGCAAGATCTCTTTCTACACATATCATCAACATAAATGAATGCACGTGCATTCATTTTGGAAAAATCATCTATATGAAAAAAAAGTCATTTCGTTATATTTGTAGCTCATAAAGAAATTTTCTATTGAAATATATATTTGTGTCAGCAGAATCCTGTTTGTAAATTCTGTTCTGATGAAATACATGGAATTATTTCAAAAGTAACTCTGATAATGTAAAATTATCACAACGTGCATATATATATATATATATATATATATATATATATATATATACAAATAAACATAAATACATACATATATGCATACACACAAGCACATTATATATATATATATATATATATATATATATATATATATATATATATATATATATTAATTACATACATATATTTTCTTAAAGAAATCGTAATATTATAGACATAGACATGGTACATTAACGAGGCACCAGAGAGCAGGGCTCCATATCCTCGGTATGGATAATTTTTTGTGGCTCTATTTCCGTTCGCAGTATTAAAAGAAAAGTGTTGACATGAAAGTTAAAATAAAAAACAATAATAATAATAACTATAATTATAATTATAATAATAATAATCATAATTATAATAATAATAATAATAAATAAATAAATATATACAAATAATACTAATAATAGCAAAAAAATAAATAAGTAAATAAATATAAATTGACAACTATTTAATGTAGCAGGTTTGAGAAAAAAAATTACGGTAGCAGACGATTAAGCAAAAATCAGTAAGGATAGTCTTGAGATCGATCCATCAAAAAAACGCAGGTCAGAACCAGAAGCGACGGCAAATGTAATTTAGAATTTAGAAGAGGTTGGAGGGAAAGTTATCGTAATATTATAGCTATATCACAGAATATATAAGTAAAAATTTCTGTACAAAAAAGTGGAATCAAATTGACGCTCTATCAAGTTATCATGAATACTCAATTCTGAAAATTAATTCCTAATAACAGTGCTGTCAACAGAGTATTTAAATTTATATAAAAGATTTCAAGCTCAGAAAAAAATTATTTTGATTTCGTTGCTTATATTAACGTTATCGTTCTCTTTTAAAAATAAGCTAATAACAAATCCGGCCTCAATTACGACTGTCGATTGATTGAGCCTTCAGTCTTATAAAGAAAAAAAAATTCTGGTCACGCTTCCCATAAAATATCGATATTTTCCTACTTCGTGATACATCTGTTGACATGTCATACTCCATGCATCAAGACTGGCAGCGCATCCTTAACTATCAACAAGATTTTATCTATCAGATTTATAACCGTAACCTAGAAATCGAAAAGAAAGAAAGACGAAAAAAAACATCGCCCACTATCAGCGTGATCACGCGACGGTTTCGAACTGTTACGTTTTGTGTAAAAGAAACCTGTTGATTTATTAACCGGGTAAATGGGTAACACGCCGTGCCCGATGGAGCTTGAATCCATAACAGTGGATGTTTTCACTCGGGAAAACTCGAAGGTAGTTTTCTGCTAAATGTAAATACTGCCTAGGGTGATGCAGTTATGCTGTCAAAAGAATAATACGATACGATAGAGGATTTGACAAGTATATACATAGATCGAATATCCATCAATAACTATTGTATCGACAAGAAATAAAGCATGAAACCATTGTTATTATTTTAATAATGTGTTCAAGGGACAAGGTACTTTTATTTTGCAGTGTTTACATTTCAAAATAATTACACTAAATAAGCTTTTTAAAAGTATACATAAAGAAAAGTTATGTGAATAAGATTTTGCTATTCGTCGATATTTTTATAATTTAGCTAATTTCCGGAATTATATAACTTCTGCAAATTTTTATGAACCCAATAACAGTTTTTACATCAAAATAACATCTGATAAAAGAAACAAAAATTTCCCGTCTTAATCAACTGTATTAATTATTTGTTATTAATCAACTGTAATAAACATATTGTAAGTAAAAGATACTGTCTAAAATTCCATATTGCAGAGGCAAAATTAATTTCCTCACTTTATATCGTGTACGCCTCTGACCCGACACAGGCATTTAATACAAATGTCATGTGTATTCTGATATGAAGAAAATTATAAACACAAATTTTTATCAATAGTTAACCGTTATAAATAATTCTAAACATTTAAATTTATCGGTATTAGATTTTGAGAAGGCAACAAGATTTTTCATTAGTTCACTAAAACATTAACTCGATCCTATGCTTGTTTCTTTTGAACTCCGAATATTATCTTTAGTTATTATTTAGAAACATTTCGTAAATAAATACCTCAACTTCCATATTAGAAAACTTGACTAGGAGAATTCTCTGCAGTTTACTTCAACAGCAGTATGTTAAGCAAACAGAGATAAGATAAATCAGCGATATCTCTGTTGACATTCCATATGGTCATTCTCGAAATGCATTGTTTTCAGATAACCACTCTGCATTTTTTCTAAGCTTTCATTTAAATTAGAGTAAAACATCTAAATCGCGCTTTGTATAAGTGTAAAAATTTACTGGAAATTAAATTTATAATTTATTTAATTAATTATTAAAGTTAAACTAAAAATCTTCTCACAACATCATATTTAATATATTACTAATTTTTTTCTTTAAAGGATTCTAACTTTTTAATGTATGAGAATGTTTATTACAATACGCTAAATGCAATCAACTCTAATCATGCCATTATGGAATTTGTAAGAATATTCAGGTTATTCATGCATGCTTGTTATGAATTTGTTAGAGCATGAATATTTGCCTTAAGAGATTGCGCATTGACCAAAATATACCATAAAAGTTTTCGCAAGATTTTTTCTTAAAATAAACAAAGAAAAACGGGGCATGCCATAATTATGAAACGATAGAAACTATAATTAATGATACACAATTAAGGTTCTATTGCAAAGTCACGTGATTGCCACACATGTTGTGTAAAATTTGACGCTTTGAAAACATGAACAGTAAGGACTACAGCTGTATCAGCTGGACATCTGTCAAAAATCTCAATTTCAAATTCCGGGTAAAAAAAAAAGGTGGCAAACAAAATTTTCTCTTAAAACGTATTCATATTATATGGTGATAGTGTCGTATTTAATTACGCTAAATGAGTTCGGCTTAAAAATTATTACAGAAAAATTTCAGACTTTTTCTAAAGTGCAAACATAAAATTCCTTAAATACCACTTCGCCGTTTGTATTGTGGTTACCAACTACAACAGAGAAATAATGAACACACAGACGCTCTGCTTTGGAGATATAGAACTTCTAACATACGTGAAGGAAGACTCTAAAGCTGCTGTTGGCAAATAACACATAACATCTGTAATTAACATCTCAATGTTTTGAATGCCTATCGTAACAACTAACACCGTTCAGCTTTGTTTTCAACTCAACTCCCATAACGTATATTACTCAAAATATACAGTATTTTGAAAATATATAGCATTATTCAAAATATATAGTAAAGGCAAACAACGATAAACTAATTTCAATAATAAAAAAGTCTCTCATTTGTATGGCACTTTCATTTCTACTACGTTTTGATCACAGAAAAATTTTGTACACATGTTTACACATTTCCGCATTCTGTATGGAACATATAATAAAGTTTTCTAAAACACTATTAATACTTAAAATCTTAAAAATTCATATAGACACAACATGATTAAATGTGACACATTGATAAAGACACTGCAATGATTTGCTAGCAGAATTTTTAAAAATGTGTGCAATGTATAAAAATATGCATACATTGTAATAAAACTTAACTTAAATATATATAGTAAACATTTGTAAACTTTAAAAGCATGCGCGTTGAAAAAAAAATGAAGTACATACCACAAATAGCGAACAAAAATTATAAAAAAAAAAAAAAATGCACATTTAGGAGCTGACAGTGATCTTCACATGCAGGCCATGCATAAGCCACAGCAAAAACAAACTTAACCTATCTTACCTGTTTACATCCGAAAGTAAACTTTTACCACATGTTCTCAAAACAAACCCAGAACAGAAACGATCCACAGCATTAAATCCCAATAACTGTTATTTCCGCGCCAGCACCGACAGTGTGTTAGTAGAGAAAATACACACTTTTTTGCACCTGCACACTAACCTTTTTCAGAGGCATGTTGATAAGGTACACGAAAGGATGGAGGCGGATAATTCCGAAGATCCTAGCCGTTCCATGGGCAACGCAACTCTCCCGACTCGGGATGCGCGCGTTTCGAGACAGCGTGGGGACGTTCGTGACGTCACAATCAAACACCTACACTCGCCGGGTTGCCAGAACCGGCTGCGCATCGCTGCGGAATCAGATATATGTTGGAGGTTATCTGAGAACAATCAATCTCGCGTAGTTCGGGATGGGGAGATTCGGAGAGGGAAGAATTTTATCGACATATTCGAATTATTTTGAAGGATGGTGGAATACTTAGCCCTTGACCGCCAGATTTTTTCCCCCGCTTATGAATAAATTTATTTTTAATTTCACTTTTAATTATATTAATAGATTTCCCTTTTTCGATGTAAATTTTTTGCTCAATTTTTTAAATCAAACTTTTGGTTTAATTTTTTACTTTGATATTTAGTTTAAATTTTTAACTAGCTTTTAGTTTAACTCAATTTAATTTTTTTAATAAGCTTTTACTTTAATTTTTTAGTTTAGTATTTATTTTAAATCTTTAAATAATTTAGTTTTTTTTAAATTTTTTTACAAATTTAATACTGAAATATTTTACTGTTGATGCTTAGTTTTTTTAATTCTCATTTTATGCTTTTAATATTACAGTTTAAATTGAACTGATTTCCGTTAGCGCTAGTAAGCTAACTCAAAAGAAGCTGCAAATTCTATACGATAAGCAGTTTTATTAATAACATTGGGAAAAAGTTGAAAATGGTTTGTTATAATTACTTTGTTAATTATAATTTCAGCCATACCTTCATACAAAGATAAAACGGATTCTTAGCTTTATGAATTTTAACTTTATGATTTTAAAATATTGTTTAAAATGAATTGTTTCTTTTAGCTCAGGTAAATCAACTCGAAAGAAGCTGCAAATTCTACTTGATTAGCAGTTTCGACACTAACATTATACAGAAGTTTAAAAGGGTTAATTATAATTTCAGCGATACCTTTACACCACGATATAACGGATTCTTAGTTTTAGGAATTTTTTGCTTTTAAAGTATTGTTTAAATTGAAATGTTTCCTTTAACGCAAGTAAACCAACTGAAATGAAATTCTAAATTCTATATTATGTGTAGTTTCATTAATAGCATTAGAAAAAAAGTTGAAAATTAATAATTATTGTTACAGCGATACCTTGATACCGTGATATAACGAATTTGCTTTCTGGTCTCGAGCGGACACATTAAGAAAATCTCAGTAATGTCCATTGATAAAATATTCGATTTGACGAATGACTGCATGGATTTAGTAAGTATCGATATTTCTCATAAAGTTGATTTGTAACTTTGTGAACTTTTAATACCAGGTGGAAATGCAAAGCAGATGCGAAATTTTCGATGATCCGATCGGGGAAGATTCGAAGTATTTAGATCCTGACGAATTCAATCAACCAAGAAATTTTCGATGATCAGATCGGCGAAAATTCGGATGATTTAGATGCCGACGAATTCGCTCAGCCAAGTTAAATATAATTTTAGCTATAGTTAAGGTCCTGTAAATTGAATTATGTTTTCAATGCGTTTTAATATAACTGAAACTGAAAATAATAGTTTGCATTTTTTTCTTGAATGAAGATTTTAAGTCCTGAGCTTAATTTACAGACGCAGCCCTGATACTCTAAGAGCCTGTTCACATAGGAGTCCGTTGCGTTGCGTTAAGGAAAATATGACGTTGAGACGAAAATAAACCAATCATATGCATCCAAACGATTAGCAAAGAAATTTTTAACGCCTATGATTGGTTTATTTTCGTCTCAACGTCATATTTTCCTTAACGCAACGCAACGGACTCCTATGTGAACAGGCCCTAATGATCATTTAAAGAACAGGTGAGCATATAAAACTTCATAGCCATAGGAGGGGCTTATGAGAGTAACTTGTTTCGGTTTAGGTATAGACCTCCCTCATTGGGGCGGAGCATTAGATTAGTCCCATGAAACAATCTCATCTGCTGTACCGGACCGTGACCTTCGAAACCCAGGCCTCACAACTGTACCCTCCCACGGTCGTGACGTCACCAAACTGGGATCTATCTCGGATGTGTCAGTCGCACGTTTTCTGCAGCGCGTGCTTTTGTGTAGTGAATATTTTCTGTAATAATACCATTATTTTTTAATTTACGTGCCTAGTCTTTGTGTCTTACCACGTTGCAACACTTATAAAAACGGACCAAAGTTTACAGTTTCCCGAAAGTATCCAGAACTGTAAAAAAAATGGATTATCGCCATAAAGCGAGATAGCTTTACTCCATCAATATACAGCAAGGTAAGTTAATTTTTAGATATTCTTAAATATTTTACTACTAATATTTGTTAATATTGTTCTTCGTATCGTTCTTTCATCTAGAAGTTGTATTCGTCAATTCAAACATTTTATTATGTTAAAATAAAATCCCATTTTGTTTCCTAAGCACAAACATGTAATGTATTTTGATTTGTGTATTATTCAAAGACTTTGAATTAATGCTACTTTAAGAATTTTTGTACTGAGTTAATCCAAGTATTTATATCGTAAATAGCTATCTCATTTACTGATTATATTTTATTTCTGTTAAATATTTTGTTTGAATGGTCTTTTTCACTTCTTTTAAATAGTGTATTAGTTATTAACATAAATTGACATTTTGTATTAGTGAATTAGTTTGCAAATATTTTGTGTGCAGTTATCAAGTAATTTTTTTTTCTTGTTAAGGTTTGTAAATTACACTTAAAGAATCGGATTTTTTGACTTCTGCTAAAGCTGTTGATGAAAAGACTTGCCATATAATAGAGGTTCCTTTGAATATTAGAAGGTAAATAACATATTCTACACATTTTTAAAATATACTTTAAATCTCATTCATGTGCCATTTGTTTTAAAAGTTAGCATATGCTATTTATCATTTGTAACTATATGAATTTAGATTGTCGTTTGTGATTTTTTTTTTAAATCAAATTGGAATTTAACTTAAATCAGATTTTTTTTTTAAAATTAAAATGGACTTATAATGTGCTTATAATCTCACTTATTTTTCTTTTATAGATTACGCCCTGATGCTGTTCCTTCTCAGTTTCGAATTCTTCCAGCATATAATTCTTCAAGCAAATTGACTAGAGAAAGTTTAGAAGACAAATAGTTGGAAATTGTACAGGAATCAATAGCAAGAGCTCTTAGAGATAGCTGTGTATCTTAAAGACTGTACGACGAATCTAGAACTTTTGGTTCGATTAAAGAACTTGTTGAATGTGTCCAAACTCATTGATAAAAAATGGACTGTTATTGAGTGTTCATTATCAGTAATGATAATTTTTGTAACTCCTCTACCTGCACCAAAAATTAAATATTCAGTGGTCATTGATAAATATTGGATATTATGGTATATAATGGGGACTTTTAACTAGGTAAGCCAAACAAATTTTATTTTTCCTTGTTGTGTTAATAATATAAATGAGTTAAATGATATTTTAGAGGCATTGTGTAAATTAGATATTAAAAATGTAGAAAAACCTATTATTTATAGTATTATTGATACTTTATAGTCATTGGAATTTTGTGATGATATTAATATGGATATGGTAAAATTTTTAGTTGAGCAAATTTCATTTCTTTGTAGTAATAAGCATGCATTTAGATATTCAACTGAAACATTAATTTTTGCAACTTTATTATATACTATAGCTTCACAAGCATATCGCTTTATAAGGAAGTTCAATACTATAAATCTTCAGCGCCAAAATACCATCCAACGTCTGTCTACTTCCTTTAATTTAAATCCTCCTAAAGAACTGTAATTTTTAATTTTTTTTTGCATTATATTAGGAAAAAATTTCACTCTTAGAAGATTGTGGCAAACTTGTATATTAATGTTAGATGAAATTCATTTAAAAGAATATGTTGAATACATAGGAGGTAACATTGTAGGTATAAGTTATAATACTAATTCTTTTTCTTCAAGTGCTCATGTTTTTATGATTAAGAGTGTTCTATCAAAATTTAAAGATGTTGTGCATGCTTTACCAGTAAAAACATTGACAGGTGAAGATTTACATGTGTTTCTTAGAAAAGTAATTGTTGGTTTAGAAGAAATAGGTTTTAATGTTTTATGTGTTATTGCATATAATAAATTCAATTAATCGAAAAGCAATGTCTTTCATTCTTGAAGATGCAGTCAGCATTACAGCTAAAACTTAAAACTAAAGCTTTTGGTGAGATTGAAATTAAAGATTTTTTATTTGAAACTGATGATTTTGAAAAAACTGAATATATAAATAATAATTTTGACATACAGTGGCTCCCAAAAGTGTTCGTACACTTACGATTTTCAATGAAATAGGGGTCTATCCATTGATTAAAATGAATATTTCAGAATGGGTATTTAATAATAAGATCTATAATCTATTCTTAACAAAACTACATGAAATATTTTGAAAACAAAGCAAAACTTTATATTTAAGAAACCAATAATCCAAAAGTAACAAAAACTTTATCTCACAAAAGTCATCGTGCACTTGTAAAAAATCTCTACATATTAGTAAATATTCTAATTTTTGTTAAATTAATATTTAGTAGGATATCCTTTAGCATCCACAACAGCTTTTAAACGTCTGGAAATAGATTGCTTTAGTTCTTTTGTAATTTTTGCATCAATGTTCATCCACTCTTCCATCATAATTGTTTTTAGTTCGCTTTTCGTGTGAATGTCGGGTTTTCGTACTAGAACCTCCAGTTCTCTCCAAATATGTTCTATTGAGATTTGAAAACACCACCACATTGGGATCTGAAACACCAAATTCTATTGGTATTTGAAAACACCACCTCAATCTGGCGATTGAGGTGGTGTTTTCAAAACTTGTGCACATTTATAGAGACACCAGATGCGAACGTTGAGAGCCGTATGCTTAGGATCGTTATCTTGATAAAAGACAAAGTTGTTTCCGATACCCAAATTTTGAGCTGATAATTTAAAATTGTATCTTAAAATATTTATAAAAACAGCATGATTCATTATGCCACCAATAAATACCAAATTTCCTAGTCCTGATGCTGACATGCACCCCCACACAAGGATACCTCCACCGGCATGCTTAACTGTTCCTACTAAGTTCTTGGGATTAAGTTCCTCATTTTTTTCTTCTCCATACAATTATACGCCCATCAGCACCAAAAATGTTCATCGGCAAATAAGACATTATTCCAATAGGTTTGGGGCTTATTTATCATTGATAGTACGAAGGGAACCTAAACTTTCTGTTTTTCTCCCTCACAAAAAAATTTCTATGGGCAGAACGCCCATGTAATCCAGCTGTTCTGAGAAATCGTCAAAAAATTTCAGGTGAAATTGAAGTAGAAAATGTTTCATTGAATTCTGTAGAAACTTTTACAGCACTCAAACGTGAATTTTTCACAAATTTTCTAATTATAAATATCTGATCACGTTTTGTTAACTTTGCCGGACGGTCTTTTCTTACCTTGTTTTCGATCCAATTTTCTTCTTTAAAGCGTTTTTTCACATACTGCACAGTAGAATGGGATAAATTAAGTAATTTAGCAATATTCCGAACTGATTTACCACTACTATTATGAAAAATAATCAATTTTTGAATGCTGTTTGTTGTTTCTTTACGACTACGAGCCATTTTTAAGTAATAAATATAATATTACGGAGTAGGCAAGCAAAAATTAAAGCCAAACGATATTTTAAATGTCACCACAATTCAAAAATGAAAATAAAGCGCCAGACGATAATTTTAATTATGAATTTATCCGAAAATATTTCAGTGTACGATGACTTTTGTGAGATAAAGTTTTTGTTACTTTTTGATTACTGGTTTCTTAAAAATAAAGTTTTACTATGTTTTCAAAATATTTCATGTAGTTTTGTTAAGAATAGATTATAGATCTTATTATTAAATACCCATTCTGAAATATTCATTTTAATCAATGGATAGACCCCTACTTCATTGAAAATCGTAAGTGTACGAACACTTTTGGGAGCCACTGTATGTGTGAAAGCATCAGATGTTACAAATGCAAAACCTTACCTTCCAGTAATTATTTATTTAGCTGGGTATTGTATGTGCTCAGTTTTGAAAAGGGAAAGCTGCTTGTAATGTAAGGAATTGCATTTGCTGGATAAAGAATTGGTTGTAAATGTTGACTATGATTTTTTGAGAAACTTAGATAGAGGTCGATTAATGTATCCTCGTAAGCACATTGTAAATGCAGTGTTGTATGATTATATTGTTATAAATAAATTATGCTTTCGCCATGAGCTAGAATTTCTAAGCAAGCAATATCATCGACATATTATAGCTACTGCAGATACAATGTATGTATAAGAAGATAGTGATATGCTCCAATAAGATGGGCTTTGTGCGAATTTTCACAGTGCTGCTATTCTTTTAAAGAAAGTAATATGGTTATCCACAAATATTATGCTAAACAAATTTTCTGAGAAAAAAAAAAAGCTGATGCAATTCTAGCTGCTCAGTCAAAAAAAGAAATCTAGTAAAACATCAAAGAGAAAGTTAGAGACACATAAACACTCTTAACTGTCTCAAATATCTGTATATCTGTCTCAGTATTGCTTCATTAATTAGAATATTGTGTATTTAAAGGATGTAGATAAATGCTTTAAGTATAACTTTATTATATGATGTGATGTGTAATTGAAATTAAATAAATTGATTAAAAACTGGTTGTACTTTTTCTCATTGTAGTTAGAATGTTATTCATTTTTGCTTCATAGCCTTTCATTATTAGTAGCAAAAATCCAACAAATTCGAATTAAAATGCTTTCTAGTGGTGCATATAAAAATCAACCAAGAAGTTTTTTTCCCTGTGTGCGATGTTTTTGTCTTTAAGGTATAATCGATATTTATGATTTTATTATGCTGAAAGGAGTACTCTAGCTCAATTTTGAATTATTTGGTTGTTTAATTTTTTCCTTAAGTATCATTAAATTTTCAGCTTTTGCAAAGTACTAATTTGTATATTCCACTAAGCTGCTTCTCCACTTTTTTATGAATGAAACAATTCATTTAAAAGCTTGTAAGTACAACTAATTTTCTTACAGAATTATGTAAACAATGCTAAGGTACACATTACTTTCGGGAGTTGGATCAGTAAGGACGCACGGAAAAGATCCCAGTAGCGTGACGTCACTATCTAGTTGTGAGGCCTGGGTTTCGAAGGTCACGACCGGACTAATAAAGAGGCTCGCCTAAATAGCCCAAAACCACATATCCTGCCTATAAAATTTATGGACGTTTAAGAGGCCTTTAAGAGGTTTAAGGACGTTTAAGAAATTTATCTTAAACTTGCAACTGACATGTAAATTATCAATTTTCTTCAAAATATAAAATTTATTTCCTATAATAAGGAGAAATATACAATTAATATTAAAGGATAGTATTCAAAACGAATTCTTCCAAAAATGTTATTTATTCTTTTTTCAGACGTTAATGAAGGAACCTCGAATCAACAAATATTTAATCTAGTTCTAATTCACCTACTGCATGTTACAACATAGTGCCATTGAATTTTATTATATCTTCGCATGATAATCAACAGCATCAACATGATTATTGTTTTACTTAACACAGCTGCCATAACTAGTGAGTTTAAAGAAGCTGAGTTTTTTAGATCGGAGAATAATTGAAGCTGTAAATCAATAGCTGAGAAAAAGAAAAACATCAGATGTAGTTACGGTATACTCTCTTTCCTTCTTCGGCTTGTGATCTCTTTTTAATTTGCACATTTTCGTCTCCATGACAACGAAATAATAGGATTTAAATGAAAAAGGAATTGAAACAATTCTAATTAGCCCTAATTCTTCTAGACTGTCTGGATATTTTTTTTCCTTTTTGTTTAGATTATTTTTACAGAATTGATGTGAGATGTACGCGTATAGTATGTAACTTTCATTTTATTTCTGTCCATTTTTTTACTAAGGAAATAAATGTTAACAAGGTTATGACAGCTCTTTGCGTCCATTGAAAATGTTATTTGAGAATAAGTACTTAAGCGTGTGAATAAGTATGCTCGAAAACTATCGGAATGTTTCAGCCACGCCCTCATATGATAAGTATTTGACATTGACATTGACATGGTAGGTTAACGAGAGCAAAGCTCCATATTACCGGTAAGATTAGTTTTTTGTGGCTATATTTCCGTTCTCAGAATTAAAAGAAAAGTGTTGATTGGAAGTTTAAAAGAAAAGGGAACAAAAAAGAAAAGAAAAAGATTTTAAAAAATTAAATAAATATAAGTTTGTCAACTATTTAATGTGGAAGAATTAATAAAAGAAGACACGGTGGCAGAGGACGAGCTGAAATCGGTGAGATAATCTTGAGCTCGGTCCATCGAAGAATGGCAGGTCAAAACCAGAAGTGCAGGGCTATAGTAATTTAGAAGGAGAGAAAATTAAGAGTGGGGAAGGAGATCAAGGTAAATAATCAAAGTAGCCTAAGGACGCCTATAGCATTCCCTTGAATCGTAGTCGGGGAGTTAACTATTCCTTCGTTGTCTATTGATATAATCTATTTTAGTAGTTGCTAGAATTTTAATGTGTTGCCAAATGGGCTCGATTCTCATATCCCTATGAATAAGCACGTTTCTAGGGTACCAAGGCGCCTCCTTAATGCCACCGAGTTTTTTTTATTTTGAATTGTCTTCAATCTCTAGACATGGGTATTAACCGCTGAGCCCCAAACAGGCACGGCGTTCAACAGGATGTGACGGAGTACAATTTTATACAAGAGGATTTTATTATCTAAGTCAGGGGTAGACAACCCTTGGCACACGTACCGAACGTGGCATCCCGATGACTGGTTTCTGGCACACGAAACAAGTCCTTGCCAAATTTATTGTCAATTAGCCCGTGTCGGCTGAAACAACAACCGACAGGTGCTAAATGAAACATGGTATAACTGGAAAACATCAATGGCTGTTTAATCGAAGTTAATAGTGTTAACTTTCCGTGTTGATACTAATAATAGTGTCTTTAAATTGTGTGAATATGTAGTACTAGCCGGGCTTCGCCCGGCTAGGCTCAAGCCATCCGTGTAACATATTTATGTACTTCGGGCCCCACAAAAGAAAAAAAAAGCCTACAAATGTATTAAATTCAAGTGAATTAATTCCTTTCAATTTTCATTCCCGTCGCTGCCGACAGATGGCAGCACCACTGCTCCAGATGATTTGGTTTCTTAGCAGTGAGTGATTTTAGAATGAAAATATCTCTAAAACTAGTGAATTAACAGAATAAGTGTACGCAGAAAAAATTATCAGTTTTCGAAGCTCTTTCCAAATATGTAACATTTATGTACTTTCATGAGGAAAAAATACACCAATTTTCCTGTATATTTGTCGGCCATTTTTTTTTTCGAGGAGTGGCCCGCCCGGATGAGTTACGGTCACGTGATCTCTCGACATCCACTTGTCCCTTTATTAGTATAGATAACAGCTAAAGTTATACTTACAGGCTAATAAAAAATATCCACAAAACCTTTTCTGTAAAATCTGTCAAATTTTTTTTTCATTTAGTCAGTTTTACATGATTCACATAATCACTTACAAATTTAATATTAAGATATCAAATAATATGTTCACGAATTTTGGTAGGCACGTCGAAAAAGTTTTTGTCAGAGATTTCGCCGATTTTGGCACGCACTCTCAAAAACGTTGCCCACCCCTGATCTAAACCCATTCGATTCTGGTGCAGGAGGTGGGCGATATCCTTACGAGCTTTAGAAATTTTCCATGTGTTATGTTCTATATTTATCTTCGAGATTAGCCGACTATCGAAGTAAATTTCTAGGAATATGCCCTTTGTCTTGAAGTGAACCAGGTGATCGCATACTGTGACCGAAGAAGGTGGAATTCTAATGACGAAAGTAAACTAAAATAATTGTAATTTAATTACTTCACGTAATTTTAGAAAATATGGTGTGTATTATCTATTTTATATATTTCTATAATTTTTTCTTCTAAAGTTGGGTTTTGTTTAGATGCAATCTGGGTTTAATACATATTTCTTCCTGGGATCCCTGCTTGTTATCCATTTTCCCAATTATATGCTGTGGGAACCGAATAAATGTCCCACTTATTCAGATCCAGGTAATAAGAAAATATTATCCTTTAAATTGCCTGCAATAGGTAATCATCCTTATGTAATAACGCTCGTTCATCGCATTATTTTTAATGGGGCCTTTTTTTAGGAGAGCTAAAATGGCTATTGATCATTCTTTTTTCAAATATTCTTAGTCAAACATACTTAAAATAATAGTGTAACTTTAAACTTGAGAATAACGATGATGGTTTATATCCTACAATGTTAGAGTGAATGCCAACTATGAAAACCAAAATTTAAATAGATACTTGACGAAAGTAAATAAACTATTTTTAGTCTACAGAAACTATGTTATGTATTTACAAAAGTATCTTTGTATTTGCTAAAACTCAGTGTTAACTTCACGAAACATTTTGAATGAACTGAAAATCGAGCAGGTATTTATATTTCACGGTCTATCTTATAACTAATGTTAGATTTTTGCCCCTTGAATTGAATTATTTTATCGGCTTTTAGGAATAAATATTTGTATATTTAGCGTTTTATATACCTGATAATATATTGCGAAAGATTCATGGAATAAGGCTTTGCTGCCATTTAATATTAATTAATGCAGAAAAGTGCTTTCTAATTCATAGAATTAAGTCATCAAAAATAAGTTGTACATGGAAAATTCTTATAATTCATAAAATACCACGGCCTAGTGGGACAGACATAACAGGTGTAACTACGTTACATGGGCCAAGCCCTCCATCGTAGGTAATACATAGGGGACAGCAGTGTTGCCAACCTCTACGAAGAGCCTCCCACTAGTGCCATCTCGAAATCCCCCTGTTCCCCCTAACACCAACTTGAGATCACCCTAGACCAGGGGTGTCAAACTTGCGGCCCGCGACGAACATTTTTGCGGCCAGGCCAATATATTGGCACACAATAATATATAATAAAATAACCAACGCAGAATTATAATAAGATAGGAAGAATTCGCTAAATGTTTTTTAATGATACTCTTTTTTGTTATTATTAAACAAAATGCATATATTTATGTTGAATATACTGTAATTTGGTAAATAAACCTACGTTTCTATTAATATTCATTTTTTTTGCGGCCCACCCTATAGTTAAACCTTGTTTGTTTGGCCCAAGGTAGTCTTTGAGTTTGACACCCCTGCCCTAGACCTTACTAAAAGAAATTCTTGTTCCAAATAGGCATCCTGTTTGAGAGATAAATTGAAATAAATAGAAAATACACACATAATGAAAGGGAGGTTTATTTACATTTGATATATGTATGGAACTTATAATCTAATAAAAAAAACGCGTCTCGATTGTACAAAATATTAAAAAAATATTCCCCCACAAAATGCCCCTAAAAAAATGTGACCCCTAAAAACACCCCTTTTCATCTAACTTACCCCCAAATTTAGGGGGAAAACCAAGTTGGCAACACTGGGGGACAGACATAACTCATTAGCTAGCTATGATGTACAGTGGAACCTCGATATAATTGAATTCCTTGATAAATCGAAGTTTTTCCATTCCCCTTGAACCTTCCTTACACTCCCATGTTATTATTATATCAAACCTCGGTATATCGAAATTCTCGATAATTCGAAGTTTCCTCGTTCCCCTTGAGGTTCGATATATCGAGGTTCTATTATACTATATACACTAATAATGAGACATGAAGCTATAAGATGTAGCTTCATGTAATGAGCATAAATATCGGGTGTTTCTTCTGCCTAAATCCAGATACAATTATTATAAACGTTCTAAACATTTCCAGAGGCGTAATATTAACTCGTTTAATATTTCTGTGTTTGCTGTGAAAAGAGTGTTAAGTCCAAAATCGTAGTTTTGTGAGAAACGGGGATTGAAAATCTTCGGCTTTTGTATTTTTAGTTTAATTTTTAAAGTTTTTTAAGTAAATTTTTCCAATTTTATTTTTGTTGAGTAAAGAGTGTTAAGTCCTTGATTCAGACATAACCCCTTTAACACTAACATGTTTGTGTTTTGTTTCACATAACCCAAATTTTCACTGATGAATAAAACTATTTAGGAGGGGAATTGGACTTAGCTTTCTGTACCCTGCAGCAACCCGTAATTTTTCAAACATGCCTGGTTCGATAACTCATTTTAGCCCATTTTGGTGTAAACACCCTTTACACAGCAAACAGATTTATAATTGAGAAAATAATCTGTCTGTAAGAAGCTTTTGCAAGTTAATATTATATTTTATTTGTATAATTACAATACATTGTATTTTAGCAGTTAAAATTTTGAAAATTCCAGTGAAATTTAAATACTGTGACATATTAATGTCACATATGTATTTTGACTTGAATTGACTTTTGTGTGGATCCTTTATCAGTGCTAGTCCTTTAGCAGTAGTATATTAGTTTCTCAAGTTTAGCGCTACCACTTAAGTTTTGCAGCATAAAAATTGAAAATATTCCCGGTATGTCTAATCTCATACTGATACAAATCAGGAACAGAATTTAAAAATACCGACTTGAAGGGTGGGTAATAAGGGGACAAAATCAACCATCATGAATTTTGAACTTAGAATGGCTGGGTTGCAGCCAATGTAGTCCAAATACTACTCACTGAAGTGAAATCCTGTAATTTCCAGATAGATTTTTTTAATAAATCTTAATACAGAGGTCGTATGTACAAAAATATAACTAAATTTGTCATTTTTTTCCTATTTTTATGTAAATAGAACCTTTTTAAGGTAAAGCATTGTCTCATAAATATTTTATTTTAAAAAATACCTTCCTCAGGGTGGTTACTTATTATTAAATAGCAATGATTAATATAAGCTTTAAATTATTATCGAAAGTCAATCTTATAATCGAACGTATATATAATAAACGACAATTTTAAGGCGAGTTTTTTTTTCTGGTTTGGGGCCAATGGATCCCAAAGACAACTGAAATAAAGAAAAGCCTGTATACTCCTGGTAGATTTTAGACAAGTATAATTACTGACACAACTATGTACGACCCTCATCGACATAACTAGATACTCATGTCGAACATTACTGCATAAATTTTTGCCCAAAATACTTCAAAATATTTCCGATAATACCTGTTAATGTCGGTTTTAATAAATTTTAATTTCTTAGAAAGATGCCGCTCTCAAGGGTGGTCTATTAATTTAAAATTGTAAAATTATCATCATATTGTAACATTATCATCAATTGTAAAATGATTATCATATATATATATATATATATGTGTGTGTGTGTGTGTATGTATACAGTGGACGTTCGTTAATTCGAACTCGGTTAAATCGAACTTTCGGTTAGTTCGAACTAATCTAAAGGCCCCGAAAAACTTGTATTGGAGTTAATGTTAAAAATATCTCATTAATTCGAACTAAATTTTTATCACTTTTATTTGTCAAACTTTTAGTTCGAATTAACCAAGGTTAATTCGAACTAAAAGTTTGACAAATAAAAATTCTTTTTCCTCGTTTAACGGAGACAATACAGTATTTATTATTTTGTGTGTCAAAATGATCTGTATTTCTTTTCTGTGTAAAGAAGCACATGCCTGCATTCCTAGACTATTGCATTTCCGCTAAACGTTAGTGGCTATTGTCCTCCTTATTAACGAACAAAGTGATTTTCCGTTATTTGTATCGATTTTCTTAGAATTTCAGAAAAACCAGTCTTTACTACAGATTCTAGTGTGCTGCGTCAGTTATGCCTGCAGTACAGAGAAGTTAATGTGATCTAGTTTTTCTTCCTCAGTGTGTGGTGTGAACGTGTAAAAATTCAGGATGTCTACACGTGAAAAGTACAAAACCCTAACTTTAGAGACAAAAGTAGAAATTTTAAAGAAAGTTCATTTTAAAGAGAATGGCGAATGTAAAACAAAGTTAGCAACTGACTATGATATTTTAAAAAAAAATACCTTGTCAACTTATTTGAAAAACAAGGAGTCAATTTTAGATTCATGGAAAAAATCAAAATTTGCTAGAGGAAGGAAACATATGAGAAATGCGTCCCAAGAAGATCTAGAAAAGGCTCTACTGCTATGGTTCCAGGATGTTAGATCTCGAAATTTTCCAATAAATGGACCCCTAGGGCAGACGAAGGCTGATGAATTGGCAAGTCGAATGGGTATTGAAGATTTTAAATGCAGTATGTCTTTCTCTATTTTAGTCAAAGCACAATATTTCTTATCAAACTGTATGTGGCCAAAGCTCTGATGTAAACGAAGACGTATGCACTAATTTCGGTAGGAAACTGCCGGGGCTTTTCTCTACTTACCTGCCGAAAGATATTTTTAATGCGGACGAAACTGCATTTTTTTATAAACTTCCGCCGAATAAGACATTACATTTTAAAGGGGATGCTTACGTAGGAGGTAAAAGCAGTAAAGAGAGGATTACAGCTTTAGTTTGTACTAATATGGATGGGAGCGAAAAGCTTAAATTATTAGTGATTGGAAAGTCCAAGAATCCACAAAGTCTTAAAGGAATTAAAACACTGCCTGTTAATTATGTATCCAATACAAAAGCATGGATGACACAAGACATCTTCAGTAACTGGTTAAAAGGATTAGATAAGCAGTTTTCGAGGAAAAAGTGTAAAATTCTCTTATTTGTGGATAACGCAACCTGCCACAATAACCTTCCAAAACTGAGTTCCATACAGGTTGAATATTTGTCACCAAACACAACTGCGAAGCTTCAAGCAATGGATCAAGGAATCATCCAGAATCTTAAAACAAATTATCGTAAGAGACTCTTAAAACAAATCATTTTTTCTTTAGATTGTGGTGAAAATTACGACATTACTCTGCTGATAGCTATAAATGATCTATACGCCACATAAGATGATGTTAAAGAAAGCACAATTAGTAATTGCTTTCGTCATGCTAACTTTATGCACGCCGAAGAGAACAATCCTATCGAAGAATGTGACGATATTGATGCAGATTTTCCTGAATTCAAAAAGTTTAACTGTGATAACGTTAATTTTTCTGATTATGTAAGGGTAGATGAAGACGTGGAAGTCTGTGGAAAACTGAGCGACGAGGACAAAATAAAAACTACCCGAGAAGATGAAATAGAAGAGACATTATCGAAATCAGAAGAGAATGCAGAGACTGTTAAGCGTCCTAATGATCAAGCCATAATGGACCCTGTTAAAACTCTGAAGGCATTTATTCAGATGGAACCTTCCTCTGAAAATGAATTGAAATGTTGACTTCAAATCGAGAAGCTGGCTGAACATTGTAGGCATCATAAACAAAACCAAACATCCATTTTACAGTTTTTCCCAAAAGTGTAATTCATATTTTTAGTTAAAATTTACTTTCTACTGCATATCTTCTGCTTCATTTTATGATTAAGGTAAGCCTGTATTGCTTTTTAATATGTTAAATTTTACATAACATAGTATAAAACATTTTCTGGGGTTATACATACAAGAAGATTTTTCTTCTTCAGTGATACACGTTTAAAGTTATATATATTCTCTTAGCATCGGATAATTCGAACTTTTTTCTGAGAACCTTTGATTTCGAATTAACGAGCGTCCACTGTATATATTATGGATGTCAAGTCAATCTGAGTTTTGAGCACTTATCTTAAACAATAAACTTACTGGAGAATTTTTTGGCTGGTTTGGAGCCAATGGATCCCCCAAAACAACTAAATAAAGGGAAAACCTGTATTTCATGCCAGGTATTAGAAGGTATAATTTTTGCACAGCAAACACACACACACACACACATATATATATATATATATATATATATATATATATATATATATATATATATATATATATATATATATATATATATATATATAATATATATATATATATATATATATATATAAATATAATATATATATAATATATATATATATATATATATATAAATATAATATATATAATATATATATATATATATATATATATATATATATATATATATATATATATATATATATATTATGGATGTATGGGTGTGTATAAATACTTGAAAACAATGATTACATGTCTAAAAATATATATTCCTAGTTTTCAGTTGTTTACATTTTTAAATTACAGCGGCTTAAAATCCACAGTAAAACGTAAATATGGCATTTTGTACATAAAACTGGGAATGTTTAGAAATTTTTAGTTAAAAATCTTTTGTCAATCTAAAGTTTCATGTGGGTAATATCTTTTGATAGACACGAACACAATAGAATAAAATATACAAAGATTTAAAAAATATATAAAAATATGTCGAATTAATGCGACGTGCACGTACGCGTTTAAAATGCATGTCCACTAAGCATTAAAATACACACTTATTGTGAAACCTGTCAAAATAATTGATGAAACGTATTATCTTTCTCAGAATCCCTTTATCGTTTGGCATTGACTTCCACTTTTTCCTCCGTTGTCTTTCGACACAGAAGGCTTTTTTTTTTGTATTTCCTGTCTGATCTTAGCCGCAAGAGGAAACAAAACAGAAACACACACGCTTGATAAAGTCAGGTCATTTTATTTCTTTTTGATAAAAATTAAGTTACAAAATAAATATTTTCCGTTTTTGTAAGAAAGTATCTCTGTTTTGAGAGGATTTCCAATCTGAAAATTACTTCTTATAAATGCTGAATTTAATTGCGAATTAATTATAAATAATATATACTCACATATATTTACGTACATACATGTATCTGTGCATGTATGTATTCGTTCAAATTTAGATGTTGAAATCGAAACCCTAGACATTAAAAAGGGAGGAGGGTGCAAAATAAGTAAAACTAAACGGTAATTTTACATCACAAAATGCATTTTTATGAAGTAACTTCCCTGTTTAAAAAAAAGTGCTTTTGAAAATTTTTGGTTGATTACCAATTCTTTAAAAAATACTCGAGTACAAGTCTTTCTTTTTTCTGGGTTTAACACAGCATATCATACTGGCATAATCAAGTTAATATTTTATTTTCGTAATATTTTTATAGAGAATAAAAGATTCCTGTATCTACCGATAGCGTTCAACTGTTCAGTTGAATCTTCCACCTATCAACGTATGAAAAAAAAAACATGTTTTCCAATGCGAGGCACTTAAAACATTCGCATTCCATAAAAACATTCGCACTTTATAAGCGAGTTGCTTTCAATGGCAGCACCGTATAGGTGAACCAACATCAACCCCTGTTGGCCCTCCATTTGGACCGAGTACTCCCAGGGGCGACATCTGGGAGGCCCGTACCTTCTCCCACCCTCTTTAAGGACTTTATGGTCTACGGATTTCGTGCCCATATTTCGCTTAGATGCGAAGGTATTGAATGGCGTTCGTCGGGATTCGAACCGAGCAACCCCAGTTCCAAACCCAACGCGCTACCACTCTGCTACCTCGGGCCCTTCAATGACGATCTTACCTTGTAAAAAATAATTGTATGAAGTAACTTCTTTATTCTCAGCAAAGAGTGCTTTTGACAATTTTTGGTTGATTTACCATCCTTTAAAAAGTACTCGAATACAAGTCTTTCTTTTTTCTGGGTTTAAGCCTATTACAGTCGCATAATCCAGTTAACGTCATTTTTATGAAAATAAAATACAGAGGCTGTTCGCACATTTTTTAGACGATTTTGGTAAACGGTAATAAAAAATCGTTTGCTTCAAAAGAAATAATTGCAATTTTACTATGTTTTTAAAAGTCAAAATTATCGTCCGCGGCTTGAAAGTTTTGTTTTTATTCAAAATGGCGTTTTTAACAAAGCAGTGGTTCGAAGTCTACATTTATGCTCTTTCCGAAGAGAAATATGCATACTCCGTTATCCAAAAACGATGTGAGAGTCATGGTTTTGTGATATCTAAAGCGTCGATAGGTAATATCGTCAACAAGAAAGGAAAAAAACGTCAAATTGGAGCCTCAAGTGGGACAAAAATTCCAAACAAGTATCCAAGGAAAAAACGGACATCTTCGACTATTGCAAAGGTACGTTGTTTAATGTTAAAAGAAAATCCCCCTAGTCAAAGGACAGTTGCAAAATCATTAAAATGCTCGGTGTCCACTGTAAACAAAATGATAAACGTTGATTTAAATCTTAAGAAAGCGAAAAAACGCAATGTGCATCGTCTTCTTCCAAATCATATCGCTGAACGCAGGACACGCTGCAGAATTCTATATGAGAAACACTTATCCAAAAAAAAATGGAAAACAATTGTCACAATAGATGAATCATGGGTGTATTTAAATGATTGCAACAAAAAAAGAGCCATTTTATTATCATAAAAGGGGAGAAAAAAATTTAAGTACATGGTTCAAAGAATCGAAAGAAAGTTTTTCTAAGGGATTCATGATTGTTGCTGGTTTTTCTTATAATGGCAAGTTAAAAATAAAGAGAGTGGAAAAAACGTCAAGATTAACTCCAAATACTATCAGGAACATATTTTATCGCCAATTTTTCTGAATGAAATACCATCGCTTTACCCACAGTGCCATCAATCTGTGAGACTCCATCAGGACAAAGCTAGAAGTCACACATCAAAATCCACTGTAAATTTCCTAAAAGAAATGGAACAAAAAACTTGTATCAAGGCCATACCCTTCACTGATATCCCTACTAAATCTCCCGATGTATCACCTATGGATTTTTGTGCTTTCGGACTTTTAAAATCTGCATTATCCAAACGTCGTCCCAAAATCCTTACAGGATTCTGGAAAGCTGTTCAGGAGGAATGGGATAGAATACCTCTTCTGACACTTCAAAAGGCATTATTATCCTGGAAATTGCGGTGTCGAAAGATAGTTCAGAATAAGGGATGTCAAATAGAACATTTAAAACACAAGAATTTTTGTAATTTAGTTATGTGAATACAATATACATCGTCTAAAAAATGTGTGAACAGCCTCTGTATTATTGTGGTGAAAAAAAATTCCTTCATCTGCCGACAGAGGTCAGCTATTCAATTGAATATTCCACCTATTGACGTATGAATAAAATAAAACATTACGTATGAATATAGTAAAACATATCTATAATCTATACTGGCAACACATGGTTGATTTTTCCAATTTTTTTTTTTATTTTGTTACTAGCAAATATGGCACCGTTGCCCCTCGTTTTAGATAAATTTAGATCGAAAGGAAAATTTCCATTTTCCTTTCGCTCGTTTTATTGATTCCCTCTTTGGCGTTGCTATAACACTTTTCAAGCACGCTATTTTCATTAAAATTTATTAGAAGTAAAATGGCAACTCAAGCATCGGAATTTTTCATTATTCATTGTTACAGACACGACCAAACACAAGCCTGAATCTTGAACCTCTAATATGAGTATTTTGATAAATGATTTTGTCTTAGATTCTGCGAATGATAGACACTTAGTCGAATTCCAAAAGCGGAATTTGTCTAAATTATGGGGAAATGTTGTCAAACCCGCCCAGACAAGAAAGTACCAAACATTGTTCAAGGTCTGTGGTGCAAAATCTAGGTAGTTTGAAGAGAGCAATGTATCTTGACGAAACATTTAGTACAGGAGATAAATATATATATATATATATATATGTGTGTGTGTGTGTGTGTGTGTGTCCGTGTGTGTGTGTGAGCACTCCATCCCACATGAGGGCTCTTGCCGATTTCGGACTCTATAAACACCCCTAGCATGCTGAACTTAAAACTTTATTTTCTTTTGATGATTACTGGATTACTGTTGTCTGTGATTTCGGCTTCGGATATCGCAACCGAAAGCGAAAGTGATGTGCCATGGACTCCGATAATATTCTGGTGGGATGATGAGAACCAAAACCAGAATTGTAAGTAACTTTGATCATATTAAAATTATTTGATGCATACGTTGACGCTTGTTCAAAAAAATTTTGATGATTAATGGAATTCTCAACTTATTGATGATATAAGAAAACTGAAAATATTTCAACGTTCTTTTGATGCAGGAATTTAATTGATGCTAAATTCACTTTTGATGACTTTGACGTTGAATTTATCACTTCTGTTTTCTTGAAGAGAATTCTATTTCGATGAATTTATTTGATGATTTTATGAATATTTCGATATTTAATTTGAAGAATCTCATTTCCTTGAACAACCACAACAGAACATTTATTTCCTATATATTTTGAATGATTGCGAATTGAATAGAGTTTTTCAGAATATTATATTATTATTTTGATGCATATGGTTGAGAACAAAATATATAATTTTGAATTGAATAGAGTTTTGAAGAATATATATTATTATTTTGATGCATATGGTTGAGAACAAAATATATTCTTTTATTGAGAACTGTAAATTTTTATGTAAAGAAAATTTTGAAACCGAAATTCTAATGGTATTTTGATGTGGAATTTTATTATCTGTTCTTGATCTTAAACGCAATTTTAGAGAGAGAATCAAGTTATTGATTTTCGTTTTGAATATTTGTATATTTCTGTAAATTGTTTGAATCTCTATAATTATGGCTACTCTCAACGATTACCCCAATATTGCAAAATCGTTAAAAATTGGTAGTACGAATCAAATAAAGGTTTTACATCATTTAATTTTTGGTACAGACGGCGACGGACAAAATCGCGCCAGATTACGTAAATTTACAGGTTTCAAACAGTCATTTGCGTTGGAAGAAACGAAACAGAAAATACTTAAAGAGTTTTCACTTAAGGACTTGATTTCTATTTGTAATCTACTTCATTTAGACTTTTCAACTGACCCAAATAAATGTGCCGATACCATTCTTATGAGTCTTAGTGATTTATCGTTATTAAAAGCGGAATTTTCTGATCTTTTGGGAATGCGAAGTAAATGATGATCCACTTCCGGTTGAAAGTTCAACCCAAACTAACAACGTCGTAGCGGAAAATGGAACTCCCTCCCCTCCCACCACTTACGCAGAAGAATCTACGAATAAGCAAAATACTCACATTTCCTTTGGTGAATCAGATCAAAGTTTATTGCCTTCAGTTGAAACTGTGAGTCTCTCTTTCCAGTTGTTTAGTCTAAAAGACGTTGTTGATTTAATAAAACCTTTCTCATCTCGTGATAATTACAGTGTTGAGAATTTTATATCTGACGTTGAAGAATTTTTTTGTTTATATCAGTTAAACAATCCAATTTACCAAATTACTTTTGTTAGAAAATGTTTGATTGGCCCCGCTCAAACTTTAATTAGGTCTATTCGTGGAATTACAAATCGGGAACAATTGAAGCACCATTTGTTAGACGAATTTTCGGACAAAATTAACAGTATTCAGTTACATAAATTAATGGAATCTCGACGTATGAAACCGTTTGAAACCCTACAAGAATATTTCTTAGCTATGAGAGATTTTGCACACAAAGGTTCTCTCGATGATTCATCTCTGTTTGAGTATGTCATAAACGGAATTCCTGATTCAACAAAGAATAAAATTATTCTTTACGGTTGTAAATCCATCCCTGAATTTAAAGAAAACTTGAAAATTTATGAGAAAATCTTTAACAGTTCCCAACATTTAAGACAAAATAATCAGAAAAAATTTGATGCTTCCAACTTCAGTATGAAAGTCGATAATACACGTAGCCCAAGTACACAACCAGTATGTTATTCCTGTGGCTTGAGAGGTCACAAAAGCAACCAATGTTTGAATAAGTCACATGGTAAGCAATGCTACGAATGTAAAAGTTTTGGTCATGTTCATGCTAATTGCCCCAAAAGTTATCGAAATTCTAAACCAAAATCTGATTCTCAAAAACCTATTCCTGATAAAACTGTAAACGCACTTTCTCCTGAAACTTCATCGAAAAATCCCATGCATGTTGACATTCAACTTGCAGGAATTCAATTGACAGCACTCTGTGACACTGTGTTACAGGCAACCCTCATCAATGAGAAAACCTATCGAAGAATTCGTTCGCCACCATTGCAGCCCACCAACATTCCCTTTTCAGGAATTGGCCGAAACCAAGTTCACAGCATCGGTTTCTTTCAGTATTCTATCGAAATTCAAAACATCACATTACCTGCTAAAATACATGTTCTAAAAGATGACTTGATTCCTTTTGATGTGATTATCGGAATCGACTTTTTACAGCAAACCCAATTTATATTTAAAAAAGACGGTATTCCTTTTACTCCTGATAACAACATCTTCGGCAATATTGCTAATGTTCCTGATGATCAAGCTTTACCATTTGATCTTTCACACATCGTGAATTCTGAAATTCGTGAGGAAGTTCAAAATATTGTTACTTCCTACAAACCCCATAAAGTTCAAGACACTGAAATTAAGATGACTATTTTATTACAAGATGAAATCCCCGTAGGTCAACGTTCTCGACGACTCCCTTTTGCGGAACAGAAAATTGTAGAAAAACAAATTCAAGATCAGGGCCAAATAGGCATGTTTGAAAAACCTCTAACATCTACTCAAGATAAGATTTCTAGGGTAGAGAAAATGGAAATTCCAATTTATTTTGAATGTGATGATGATGATGATGGAAAAGATTTAGATGATGCTGATGCCAATGATTTAGATTTGCTTCATGATAACGGTGATGATGCTCTTGAGAATGAATCCGTCAAAAGTGAAAAGGTTGAACCAAAATTTCAAGTTATTGAAGCTCCCAAACCCTTTGAACAAATAGCAGCTTTTCAACAACTGAAAAACATTCTTTCACAAAACCCAGTTCTTCATGTTTTTCAACAGGGATACCCATTAGAACTCCACACTGATGCCAGCTCTTTAGGTTTTGGCGCTATACTCTTGCAACAATCAGATGATGGACAGTTTCCCCCTATTCATTATTTTAGCCGTAAAACTACAGTTCAACAAGAAAAATATCATAGTTATGAACTGGAAGTTCTTGCCGTCATTGAAGCGCTAAAGAAATATCGAAACTACTTGTTAGGAACAAAATTTAAAATTATCACCGATTGTGAAGCTTTCCAAAAAACGGTCCACAAAAAAGACCTACCAGCTAAAATTGCTCGATGGGCATTGATGTTATAAGACTTTGATTATGAAGTTTGTCATCGACCCGGTAGACAGATGAAACCTTTTGATGCTTTAAGTCGTAACCCCATTCTTGTAATTACCTCAAAAAATATCACTCAAAACGTGAAAAATGCCCAAGATCAGGATGAAATTATATCTCAAATTAAATCTATGCTTGAATCTACACCTTCCGATGAATTTTTTGTTAAAAACGGAATTCTTTATAAACTTCATTATGATGCCGAACTTTTAGTAGTCCCACAAATGATGCAGAAAGAAATAGTGCTAAACGCCCATTCACAAGGTCATTTTGCTTCACAAAAAAACCGAATTAATTGTTTCTCGTGTATTTTTCATCCCTCAACTTAAGAAATTAGTTCAAAAAATTATTTCGAATTGTATTCCTTGCATTTTGTCCTCGCGAAAATCTGGAAAACAGAAAGGAAACATACGACAATATAAGAAACGGCGCAAACCAGCTTGTAAATACAAGATAGGTGACAAAGTGGCAATACAACGAACTCAATTTGGATCTGGATTAAACCTCTGACCAAAGTTCTTCGGACCATACGAGATCACGAACATCAACCCCAACGATCGTTACGAAGTTCGAAAGTTAGGACATCACGAAGGTCCAACCATAACGTCAACTGCAGTAGATAAAATGAAACTGTGGTGCAGAAACTGAACACCCATACCAATGTGATGAACATTGCTTGTTTTTTTTTAAATTTTTTCCTTTTTCTCCTTGTTTTTTTCTTTATCTTTCCAGCCTTATTGTTTACTCCAACCCAGCCGCTGACGCCTGGAACTTCAGGACGGCCGTGTAGTTGGCAACACCACTGAACTATTACTTCAACTTCCCCTCCTCACTACTCCGGCGCGAAGGACTTCGAGCGCAAACATCATTGTGGACTGTGAAAGAACTCTAAGCGGATGTGTTGTTCCGAAAGCTCCCGATGTTTAGCTCTTTTGATGCTTTTGTGTTTTTTTATTTCATCCTAAGTGTTAGTCCTGTCATGTAAAGGTTTCATTAAATATTTAAAATGATTTAACGTTTAATTATTCCCTTCTAATGGATGGAGTTAGCACTCCATCCCACATATATATATATATATATATATATATATATACAGTTGGCTCTCTGTTTAACGACTTTCAAGGGACCGGGAAAAATCGTCCTTAAGTAGAGATCGTCCTTAAACAGAATTTGTGAAAATTAACATTTTTTTTCACACTTTACAGGCTTAGGACTGTCAATATATTTCTTAATATACTGGGGTGTTTAAAAAAGTTATTTTTATTGTCGTTATTATTTTATTCATAAAAAGTTATTTTAAATTGCATTTAAAAAAGAATACAAACAATACAATAAATTAGGTTTTAAAAAAGTCAAAAAGTTTTGATTGCTTCATTTTTCGCCTTGTTTTCGTTATTCTTTTTTCCAGATTTTCTAAAATGTTAAATGCGTAATTTTCCATATTCGATGTAATATAGCGTCGGAGAACATCTAGAGCAGAAGTTGCATCTTTGTAAGACGGTGGCATTGTCTCGTTTTCCATGTCTTCAACTTCACCTTCTTCGTCTGACACTGTGTTTTCGTTTACTATATCTTCATAAATTTGTTCTACATTTCTGTAATCTGTTGTTAAAACATATTCATCACAATTGTAGAAATCTTGAATTGAAACATCCTCATCTTCAACAAGACTTCTCCATTCTTCAGGGGTAATGTCGTCTTCATTGATTTCTACATCCGTACTTTGCAGTTTCACTACAAGTACTTTGTGAATTCCAGCATCGCGAAAGCAGTTTTTTATTGTGGATGAAGAAACTTCCTTCCATGCTGATGTTATCATGTGCATTACTTCCAAGATCGCAAATTGTCTAATTTTCATATTGTCAGCCGCATTGTTCATTAATGGATGCTCTTGATTCATGAAACCATTGCAGGACTACCTTATCAAACTCTTCTGATCGGCCACATTAAATTTTCTACCGTTTGGATTTGGATCCCAAACCAAATTTTTGTGCTACTTCAAGAATTTTCTCTTTGCTTGCTAAAATGCCTTTGAGAGTAGACTCGGGTAGCTAAAATTGTCTTGCGAATTGGACTTTTGTTATTCCAACACTTTCTTCCCAGTCTTCAATATCTCCACCTTTTCGTGTAGCGTAAGATGCTTTCACTTTGATGCCATTTTGCTCTACTCAACTAGTATTCGTACTGGAATGAGCTCCTACGCACAACCACGAATTCTCTAAACATGAACATCTTCTTCTGGAAGGAGTGAGAGAGAGCTGCTATTGGATAGTTCGTAAGTCACATGACAACACATGGTAGGGACAATAGAGTGATTCAGCTCCCGCACTAAGAGCTCCATGAATGAATATTCGATCTTCCGAGTCCTCCCCCCGTTTATCCCACTGCAACAAGTTTATGATTGCAACATTGCAAACATCAAGGAAATTCCGGGTCTGTTATTGAAACCAAACTTGTTTTCCTCCACAGAAGGTTCCCCTCCTTCAGATAAAATGTTGAAGAAAAAGTTTATCATGGAAAAAAAATCGTCGTTAAACAGAAACAACGTCGTCTTTAAATAGAATTTTTTTACGTCGGAGGGACCGGGACTGGGAAATATCGTCTTTAAATAGAGATTGTCGTTAAACAGAGAGCCAATTGTATATATATATATATATATATATATATATATATATATATATATATTAACACATGTTACCGTGAAAGACCGTATATTTGGTTATATTCTTATACATCTGGACCATCACCGGTGTATGCAGGGCCCGATTTAGAAAATTCTTGACTATAGGCACGACTCGGGATGGGGACCCCCTAACAGTAATGTGGGCATAAAATTTCCAAAATTGACACACACAAAAAATAATCATGAATCATTGTGAAAGTACCATTTTACCAAGAATTGGCTATTTGAAGCGTAGAAGCTTAAAACATTATTAAATATCAAAAAGCAATACAACATATTAACTTCATCATTAAAACACCTATACAATGCAACCCGAAAAAGTTATTAATCCCTTATATATACTATAACGTACATATGATGAACTATACATACAATTAATAAACAGGAAAACCAACGTAAATAAAGCACAAATAGCAATAAGATGCAATTATTTTGCATACGGCCGTTTTGAAGCTACAAAGGAGCTTCTTCATCAGTGCAACGAACTTAGTGGCAGCTCAAAAAGCCGAAGACTAAGCCTGAACTAAGCCGAAGACTTTGGCTTCGGCTTTTTGAGCTGCCACTAAGTTCGTTGCACTGATGAAGAAGCTCCTTTGTAGCTTCGAAACGGCCGTATGCAAAATAATTGCATCTTATTACTATTTGGGCGTTATTTACGTTGGTTTTCCTGTTTATTCCTCGAGCACAAAGGTTGTATCTTTTCTTTTCTATACATATAATTATGCATATGATGAACCAATCAATCAATCAAATTTGAAAGGATATATAAAAAAATTGCTATTAAAAAGGGAAAAATTAACAAAATTTTCTGAATTGGGAATTTTTTCTTTTTTTCCTTTTAAAATTAAAATTTTTTGGAGGCCCCCAACATTCGGGGGGCCCCTAGGTCCGGGCTTACCGGGCCTAATGGAAAATCAGGGCATGGGTGTATGTCGACAATTACAGATATGTTCTGGTGGAAGTCGAAACGAGAGACCGAGAACAGACAGAGGGCGATAAAAACGTCAAATCTTTTGTTCTGCCTCGATTGAGGTCACGTGGCATCTATTTGTTATACTCTGGAACACTGATGTTTGTCAGTCTTATGCAAGGTTTGCTGGTGAGTGCAACGTTTTCTCAATTTTCATTTTTTTTATCCGATACCCTAATTTATATTGAATGGCTACTGCAGTGAACCGTGATCTATTTTTTGAAAAGCTAGAATTGCGAGTAAACGAGAAGACAATTGTTTTCATTTTTCTCAAGAAAAGTACTCTAAAATACTTTCTGGAGTGATTTCCGCTAAAACTAAGTATAGTACACCTTTGGATTACAGACGATTAAAACGTTTTGATGTTTTAAAAATTAAGTATGAAGAGAAGTTAATTGTACCATTAAAACCAGGAGAAACGAATATACAGTATTATGTTACCAATGATGAATTGTTCAGTATACTATCTGAAACTTACACCAGAACAGGCCATGGAGGAAGAACATGCCATGGAGGAAGAACACGTATGCTTAAAGAATTGCAAGTTAAATACAAAAATGTTACATATGAAGTTGTAATGTTGTATTTCAATTTATGTAAACAATGTCAAATGAAACATAGTGCACCTAAAAAAGGTATTGTTGTGAAACCAATGGTCAGTACGGAATTAAACTCAAGATGTCAAGTCGATCTGATAGACCTGCAGTCATACAGGGATGGTGAATATAAGTTCATAATGGTGTATCAAGATCATTTAACGAAGTTTGTCCAGCTACGACCTTTGAAAACTAAGACAGCTGAAGAAGTAGCTAATCACCTTCTTCAAATATTTTTAACATTTGGTTCCCCGGCTATGTTGCATTCAGATAATGGTAAGGAATTCTACAATCAAGTCATATCCAAACTATGCGCTATGTGGAAAGATGTTAAGATAGTTCAAGGAAAGCTTTGTCATAGTCAAACACATGGCTCAGTTGAAAGGGCCAATTAGGATATACAGAATATGTTAAATGCATGGATGAACGATAACGATACAAATAAATGGTCAGATGGTTTGCCCTTTGTTCAATTTGCCAAGAACACTACATACCATGAAGGAATACGCCAAAGTCCTTATGAAGCCTTGTTTGGCGTTAAACCAAAAAGAGGAATAGCATCGTCATCTTTGCCTGGCGATCAAATCGCTAATATTGAAACCGAAGAACAGCTCGAAGAAATTGTCAATACTTTTGAAGAAAATTTGAGCAGTGGCCATACAGAAAGCGATATTCCAAAGGAAAATATTAAAGAGGAGCTGCAACCCACCACGTCTTCATATCAAGCCCTGACTGAACCACAAGAGTTTATTTCTGAAAAAAGAGCAGCCGCAAAAGAGAATCTTCTACTGCAAGCAACGAAAATGTTACGAACCTCAGAAAGAAAATTCCCTCCTGCTTAAATTGATGATGCCGTACGAATACAAGTCCCTGATGTCGACCGTGGTCGTACAGATGCCCGAAATGTGTTCGCGATTATTGTTGGAATAGAAGACTCCGTGTGTGCGTGCGTGCATGTGTGTGCGTGTGCGTGCGTGTGTGTGTGGGGGGGGGCCCGTTCCCAAGTCTGTACAATGGTTTAGAAAAGACTTTTAAAGCATCCGACAGATTTAGGTACTTCTTACATTGAAAATAGTATTTTTTTTAAAGAGACATAATCAAAGTCATCTTGGAGAAAACTAACTTAGGCACTCCTTGTACCAAGCCACAGATATATATATATATATATATATATATATATATATATATATATATATATATATATATATATATATACAGTGGACGCTCGTTAATTCGAACTCAAAGGTTCTCAGAAAAAAGTTCGAATTATCCGATGTTAAGAGAAAATATATAACTTTAAAAGTGTATCACTGAAGAAGAAAAATCTCCTGGTACGTATAACCCCAGAAAATATATTATACTATGCTATCTAAAATTAAACATATTAAAAAGCAATACAGACTTACCTTAATCATAAAATGAAGCAGAAGATATGCAGTAGAAAGTAAACTTTAATTAAAAAACATGAATTGCACTTTTGGTAAAAACTGTAAATTGGATGTTTGGTTTTGTTTATGATGCCTACATTGTTCACCCAGATTCTCTAAAAAATTTTGATTTTTCCCATGAATCTAAAATTGACTCCTTGTTTTTCAAATAAGTTGACAAGGTATTTTTTTAATTCCATAGTCAGCTTCTAACTTTGTTTTACATTCGTCATTCTCTACTTTCTTTAAAATTTCTATCTTTGTTTCCAAAGTTAGGGTTTTGCACTTTCTACGTGTAGATATCCTGAATTTTTACACATTTACCCCACACACTGAGAAAGAAAAACCTGCCAGATGCTGGCCGAAGGGCTAGGGCGCTGGCATTCGGTTCAGATACTGTGGGTTCGAGTTCCACTGTTGCCATGGATGCTTGTAGCCGTTCGGAATCGGCTTTAAACTGTAGGTCCCGGTCTAATTAGCCCTCGTGTAGCAAAAAGTTGACCGTAGCGCTCCAAACCAAACCAAACCAAACCAGGAAGAAAAACTAGATCACATTAACTTGTATGCACTGCAGGCATAACTGACGCAGCTCCCTAGAATCTGTAGTAAAAATTGGTTTTTCTGAAATTCTAAGAAAATCGATACAAATAACGGAAAATCGCTTTGTCCGTTAAGCACTGATGTCCCTAACGTTTAGAGGAAATGCAATATTCTAGGAATGCAAGTATGTGCCTCTTTACACAGAAAAGAAATACAGAGGATTTTGACACACAAAATAATAAATACAGTGTGTATTTTCACCGTTAAATGAGGAAAAAGAAATTTTTTGTCGAATTTTTAGTTCGAATTAACCGAAGTGATAAAAATTTAGTTCGAATTAATGAGATATTTTTAATATTAATTCCAATACAAGTTTTTTGGGGCCTTTGGGTTAGTTCGAATTAACCGAGCTTGAATTAACGAGCGTCCACTGTATATATATATATATATATATATATATATATATATATATATATATATATATATATATATATTCATTCTATATGTGTGTGTATATAGATAAACAGTTTCTGAAGTTTTGAATTTCAGCATTTCCCCGAGCCTCAACCGATATGCTATACGATAATGTAGTATGACATAAACATTGTTTGAAGACTATTTCAGTGTGGGAGTACTAATGAAGCTTTGACTTATGATCAAATTTTTATCGGGGCGTAATTCCATGGGAAATCGAACAGCATCTATAGTACAACAGGTCGTCTCACATAAGTCATATGATTTGTAATTGTAAAATATCAGTAGTGTGCCTGAGAAAAAGCTGTTTACTGTCAAAGGAGCACATTCTATTACAGAGATATCACTTTCGTGCTGATGAGAAATATCAGTAGAAAATATCTCAAAGAACAACTTCCCAACGTTACTAACAAAACAAAAGGTAATAATACTGCTAGATAGCGAAAACTATGTGGGTCATCAATGGGTATTTCTGATGGTTAAGAAAAGAGATAAAAGTAATGAGTCTATAAGGTTCCGTGGAAAGTAAATTAGATCTGTAATGTAACGTGACAGGTAATTTCTAATACAAGGTTTTGTGAACCAAGTCTTTCATTCAGACAGATCTCTCGGATGATGTCATTAATTGTGGGTCATTAGAATTGTGTTTATTTACGGATAAAATATAACGCGAGGCTCATTTGACTTTAAATGACTTTATTAGCACACAAATTTTCTTTCAGTTTACTTCGACTTTATGAACTAAGAACTTGTATTCGTATATACCAAATTTTGTTTGTCTCCCATATTTTATTTTGAGATCTGTGTTCCTTTTATAAATATGAATTTTGCATGTTATTTGACTTTCAATGTCATTAATATAACAAAATCTAACATAATTTAGTTAGCATGCAAATTTTCTGATAATTTACTTTGACTTAACCTAAATTCGCCATTTTGTCTGCCTCCTATATCATTTTATTTTGTGTCGTGTGTACCTTATTTATATATGAATTTTACACCTCTGAAATTAACAGACCTTATCTACATGGCATTTTTTCGTTCCCCATAGCATTTTAAATTTTTTGCATTTCGTATAAGTATGAAATTTACACCACAAAAACCAAAATACCTATTCTCTCCTTAGGGCATTTCATTATGTCAGCCATATTCCATTTCGAATTATCTGTACTTCATACAAATATAAATTTCATACCACATAAAGTACGATGTGTATTTAATTTCAGCCCTTATGTCTTGGCTCTCATATCATTTTATTTGTAATTCCATGTAATTCAAACAAATATGACATTTACTAGTATACCACAAAAATCACACCCTTTCTATGCATATGCAATTTTGTAATATCCCACAAATCATTTCTTTACTTTCTGTCCAATGATGGTTCCCCGCTACTTACTCTCTGAAAACCTGCATTAGAGGGCGTGGCCCAGGAAGTGCAGTTATACCTATTTTCCTATGGTACAACTCATTTTGTTTCGAGTTCTCTGTACCTCATGCAAATGTGATATTTATATCACACAAATTATGATACCTGATCTATGCATACGGCATTTTGTCATGTCTCACATATTTTTTTTCGGATTTCTTGATCCTCATTTTATATATGAACTTTATACCTTAAAAAGCACACAAATAGCTTTTTAAGGTATACTATGGGTTAGCTAAGGTTAAGCTATGGGTATAACCTGAAACTAGTCTCTAGACTTAGCAATTATTGTGGATTTAAGAAACTCCATCCTTAACTGATACACTTGACGCATCTGACTACTCTTGCCCAATAAGGATTCAAATCATAATATACATACGGTAAATTCATGGTTAGTGGTTTCCATGACGGTCATCTTTTACAGCATCAGCGTTAATTAAGCTGGGATCTACAGTTTAAAGCTGATTTTGAACAGTTAAGAGTATTAATGCCAACAGCTGGACTCCTACACGCAGACTAATGCCGCATGCCAGCGCACTAGCCATTCAGGAACAGTTCGTCATGGTTAAGACTGCTGTGTTCTACCCTATTCGATTCACTCACCTCAATGTTAACCTACGAAGAAAACGTGTCTATTATTTTAAGCTACATAAATGCCGATAATCCTATGAAAATTGGTATTTTCAGGTAGCCTGAACTTTTCTGCACCTTGCAACAGGATTCATTTTATAAATTGCGGCCACCAAAGGAATTTAGGCTCGTTTAAAACACACTATACCAGATTTTCCCCCGAATAATTCAAATTTTAAAATATTCTTTGCATTTAAAAAAAAAAACGAAAAATGCCCCAAGGTGTAAAATTTCTTTCTCTATTACGGCGTACAATTTTTTAAAAAAAAGTTTTAATTCCAAGTTGGCAATCCTTAGACTCATTTTCTTCATATGTAAACATTGGGGGGAGCGAATCTAATAGGGTTAGTACACAGCAGCCTTAAGTGATACAACCGTGGACGTATCCTTATGTACCAATGCTGCAACTGTCCGTCGCATCGATGGATCGAATGTCGTAGTTATCTTTCCGTCAAGAACTTATAATATATGTCAAGAATAATCGGGTTAGGTTAATTTCAACGGAATCGTATTATGCGAAATTTTACTGAAGACTTGAATAAAATATAGTATTCAGTTTTTTGTCTTTTGCTTGCATTTCTTCCCCTATACAATAAAGGATCGATGTTTCGTTGTCTTTACTAATGCATATTCTTTTTCCTATTAAAAATGTGAAGAGTATATGAGTAAAGCAAATTTCGACGGCATATTATTATGTGAAATCAAATAAAGGATTTGAATGATGTATGAAATTCAGTTGTTTGTCTTTTGTTAACATTTCTTTCATATAATGAATGATCAATGTTTCAATGTCTTTACTAACACATATTCTTTTTCTAGTTAAGGTGAAAAGAATATACGATAAATTTCAACAGAATCTTATCATGTGAAATTAAACATGGGACTTGAGTAGAGTATAAGGGCCTGTTCACACAGGTCACATCGGTCAGCGTCAGCGTTAAAGATTCCATTGGCACTGATTGGTTAATTGGGTCAATGATTGGTATATGATTGGTTAAAAAAATTTACGGTGACTCTGACGAATTCTATGTGAACAGACCCTAAAAGTCTGTAGCTCTTTCTTCAATTTCTGGTTCAGTTCCGGCACTACTACAGAATCTTGCCTCTGGTGCTTAGAGTCCTGAGTGCTTGATTTCTGTTTTTTTTTGTCTGCATTCTTCTTTTAATTATCAGACAAATTTCTGTGTAATTATCAGACACATTTCTGTGTCTTTTCATTTTCTATTAACTAAATGTTTCAGTGGGGATCTTGGGGCCTTGGGATGTCTTTTGGTTATATCTGCATCCTATTCAGAAATTTCCCCTTGAGATAACTGATTTGGTTAGGCTCCCTGATGACGAGACCAGTCGGTTACCTGAATTTCTGGTTCACTTCCGGCACTACTACAGAATCTTGCCTCTGGTGCGTGGAGTCCTGAGTGCTTGATTTCTGTTTGTTTTTAGTCTTCATTCTTCTTATAATTATCTAGCTTTGTTGCATTACTTATTTTTTGTTATATTTGTCCATTTTCAATATGAGGATATGAAGCCACTGCGCAGTCTTTTATTGAAAAGTTTTATGTTTTCATTGCTAGGGTAGGTTTTAAGTTACACTGCTGGCCACCCAAATTGCAACACCAAGAAAGACAAGAGATATCACAACAAAATTTATTTTGTAGATAACATGTTGACCAAGTATCAAATGATTAAATTTATAGACTTCTGTGAAGTGTGGTTCCTGCCAAAATCAGTAGCCAGAGTAGCCGCCATTGTTGGAGATCACCGCTGCCACACGCCTCGGCATTGATTCAAAGAAACTTTGGATGAGTTCTTGGGGTACAGCAGACCAAGCAGCTTCCACATGTTGCCAAAGTTGATCTGCTGTGGCATCTGGGGATGGAATCTGGGTCAATCGTAGAGCAACCATGGACCACATGTTTTCTATCGGCGAAAGATCCGGAGAGCGAGGCGGCCAGGGAAGCAATTCAATCTGGCGATTAACGAAGAATCGTTGGACAATGCGTGCCACGTGTGGTCGCGCATTATCCTGTTGAAATATGGCTGTGGGCAAGCCCTGAAGGTAAGGAAGGACAACTGGCTCCAACACCTCGGAGATGTAGCGCTGGCTGTTTAAAGTACCGGCAATGCGTACTAGAGGTGTGCGAGAGTGATACCCAATACCGCCCCATACCATAATACCCGGTGCAGGACCAGTGTGGCGGTGCATAACGCAGCTGTTCAGCATCCTCTCTTCACGGTGTCTCCAGACTCGAATGCGACCATCGTGGTGTTGCAGACAGAAGCGTGACTCGTCAGTAAAGACAATTTCATTCCATTCTGCCGTCCACATCCTTCTGTCATCGCACCATTGGCGGCGGAGACGTCTGTGGTTCTGCGTCAAGGGTAGACAAAGCAATGGACGTCTTGCGGACAGACCACTCTGCTGTAAACGGCGTCGAATGGTACGCGCAGACACTGGATGATGCGTTACAGACTGCATGTGCTGTGCTATGGTTCGTGATGTGACTGAGCGATCCGTCACTGCCATGCCCACAATTTGCCTGTCATCACGTGAAGTGGTGCGCTGAGGTGGATGCGATCGAACACGCCGGTCCGTCGTACCCTCCTGCATCCAACGATCACATATCCGCATTACAGTTGTTTGGTTTCGTCCAACACGACTACCGATTTCCCTGAAAGATAATCCACAATCTCGGTAGGCCACTATCCTTCCTCTGTCGAACTCGGATACTTGATCAAAAGATGATCGCTGTTTTCGACGAGGCATAATTGATCGTTTTTTGAAAAACCACAAGATAAACACAATTGCCGAACTTGAAATCGTCGAAATCTTCAAGCCTTAAATAGCGCTTTGAAGTGGCGCCACAGGCGCGCGTGATGTGCGTCTGCGCTGAAATTCTAATCATTTGCATATCTCACCTCCGCTAATGCATGTTGTAAATTTCATGTTATTTGCATGTTTCCTTCAGGGTGTTGCATTTACAGTGGCCAGCAGTGTAACTTGTTTGGCAGTCTATGCTCGCTTTTTAATTTTTTGTTAGTTTGACATTTTACATTGCTCCTTCTTAACTTACATTTCTTCCCAAAGATCAATGTTTCATTATCTTTACTAACACACATCTTTTTCTTCTAGTTCAAATGTCCATATGTAGTACAATAAGACGATTCCAGCGAACAAAATTAATTTTTTTCTCCTGAGAAAGACAGTAGTTACCTCTGTGTGCAGTTAAAAAGACGGGCAACATAATGACTATAATATTATGTTTGCCTGGAACTTCCTATTGGTTAGCACGTTGGAATTCGGTACTTAGGGTGCTCGGTTCGAATTCCGACAAGGGCCCCTGAATCCCCTCGTGTCTATATCAGGTTATGCGCACGTTAAAGTTTCAGGCTCGACAGTTTTTACGTTTTGTATATAGAGATGGGAGCTGGGGCTCCACCAGATGTTCGTGAGGGCTCAGTCAAAATTGGGGTGACACTGGCCAAAAAGTCGGCCCTTGTAGTGCCCAAGTGCCATGAACTAAACAGGATCCGCAACTCTTCGCCCTGCAGCTTTAACAGTTGCAGGGCGAAATTTAACAGCTGCAGTCAGCCCGCTGAAGGAGTTAAAGCAGCTTTAACAGCTACTTTAACTCCTTCAGCGGGCGCGCCCGTGTACAAAGTGCAACATGTTCTTAATTTTGAATGGTTTGTTTTTACATGTAAGGTTTGAATGCTCTAAGCAGTTTTTATTTATAGCTACACCCTTTCTAATGCAGTTCTGATTTTCTGACCCTCGTATTCCTTTCCATTCACTGTTAGTCGTGATTTAACCGTGGTAAACCTGCGATTATACTGGATTACAATACGACAAAAGTAGGAGTTGATGTACTCGATCAAATGTGCAGCTATTACACGGTATCCCGCATATCACGAAGATGGACAATCTCATTGTTTTTTAGGTTTTTTGACATAATAGGAATCCATTTACAAATTGTCCTTAGATCCAATAAACCGGACAGTTTTGAAATAAGGCGATTGTATCTGCATTCTTTGTCCTTTAATTATAAATATATTTCAATATTATCAACATTTTATATCTTGTCATAAAACGAAGAATCATTAATTCAATTTGGAAAAAAAAAGTATATTACAAAAGGAATAATCAAGGTTGAAAGAGACGGTGCACTTTGTGCCATGCGCGCCTGCTGGATTTCCAAAAATTGGAGCGCCCGCTGAAGGGTTAATGGACTGGTTGGATTTTTTTCCGGTCAGGGGACGTTCGCAACAACAGACTATTACGTCTTTTCGACTCAATCCTTAAAATCATGTGTAGTTTATTGATAATAAACGCCTCAATGTGGAAATTCCCCATACGTAATTAAAAATCCACGCTCATAATTTAAGTTTTTAATAAATTATTCAAACCACTACAGCATGACGTAAAATATTAGCTCATAATGATGTTCATATTACCTTTAAACTCTTTACTGTCAGGATAATTATCCTCTCTTATTAAGAACAGAGGGTCTCACCGCTAAAAACGGATACAAAGTGGTGATATTGACGCATTTTGAGGCACATTAAGGAAGTTGGGCCAATAAAATCTTAATTAGTTCCTTACGTCTCTTTACATCTTTCTGGCAGTTTACTTAATTACATTTTCCTCTAATGAATGCATGGATTGCCGCGGACAATGGAGTATTGACTATTAAGACAGGCAGAAGCGATCGCGAAGGCTTGTTCCAGCTTCCGAGCTGTTCTTGAAGGTCAGAGAAGTCACAGTCACGGTCATATATCATTATTTCTCTTCTAAATTATGAAACTTCTTTTCCGGAGATGCTCCAAAAAACGGTTCGCATTGAAACAAACAGGAGGACCTTGAAATTTTTGTCCGGAAAAAAAGAAAAAAAAAATGCCGTTTCACTCAAGTGTTCTCAAGCTTTCATAATCCCTATATTCCGTTTGAAAGGGTATTTAAGATATGGATGGATAACTGTTTTACATTTTTTTGGTTTAGTTTGTTTATTTGGGAAAACTTGGAAGTTTATATAAAGGTGTTAAATGGTGGGGGGGAATTTCCCAGGATTTATGTTTCATATTTTTAGTAAAGTTAAATGATTGGTTAATATTTAATAAAATTTTCAAGAAAGACCTTGAAATTTTTGTCAGGAAAAAAATTTACCATTTCACCCAATAGTCCAGTTAATGAATGCATTGTAGAATGCATGGAATATGCGAGAATTTTTGACTTCAGGACTTTGTTAGGAGTAGTTAGTAGGTAAACATACTAAAAGTCCCCGCCCCTGGGGGATGAGCTAAAGGGGGGAGAGGGTGGAAAGGTCCCATTTTTTGGTTTTTCACATATATCTCGGAAACGATGCAATGTAGAAAAATATATTAAATATAAAAATGAAAGCTAATTAAATTTCCTATAAAATTGTCAATATACATATATGTCAAATTTCCAACGGTTTTCGAGATATGCGTCCTTGAAAATCGATAATTTTCGAAAAAATCATTTTTACCTCACTCTTTTTGTCAAACATTTGCTTTTAGTGCCTCCCACGATCGTTTCTCAGAAAAATTGTCCTGGACGAAGTTGTAGAGATTTAAATTTTCTTCAATTTGATATACACTTTTGCCACTTTATCTTCAACCAATCAAAAGTTATAGTATTTCTAACATGTAAGCTCAATTTCGATGTTCCTCTAGAAATGAGTATGTTGAGAGCCTGTTGCGTTTAAACTGCTGTAACTTGCTATTATCATGCTGAATAACAACACTTTAACAATGGAAATAAGGTAATTTCAATTGAAACACAACACTTTTTTTATAATTATAGCTTTTATTATATTATTACGAATCATATAATGAAAGTATTTACATGGACTGATCGTAATTTACATGGACTGATAGTCAAATGAAAAAACTGTCGATGTCGTCGTCGTCATCTTCTTCCTGAATTAATTTTGCGACTCCGTTGTTGCAATTGCCCTTGCAATTCGGGCATGTGACAGAGCAGTTTAACGAGGCTTTTCTACAACCACACCTACCACTGTCACATCCTTTCGTGCATCGGCAAAAAATCATCTTCAAGATTTCGTCAGGGGCAGCATGCAACTCTGAGTTTCGGAACTAGTTGGTCATTCCTTCTCTCCCAACCCCAATTCGGCGCCCCACGATTAGGTTCCTCCCCTAACCACAGGTGTACTTGGTGGTACGTCCGGAATGCATGCTGCTTAACAGCTCCTTCAGTTGGAGGGAGAGTTGAGAGACCAGGCTTCATGTTTGCAGCTGCTTTGATAAATTATTTGTAGCGGAACTCGTTGAGGGATTTTTCTGTGGCTGGAGTGCCATACTATGAGAGAGTATTCGTGATCCCAGCTGTCTCAATGGAGTCAGGGGAAGAAGAACCGCTGGCAAATACCTCAGCTGCACGTTGTATGATTTTGGACGTCTGGTACATTTTGACAAAACCCACTTTACTTTTGCGATACGCTGCGGATGTTGTGTCACAGCCAGAGAATGCATGTAAGAATAACAAATGGGCATTGTCCTTCATTTTCAACTCCTGTTGCAGCTGTTGTGTGGAATATACACTCGTCTTAACCTTTCCACTTCCAAGTTTTACCAGCAGAATGTCACGATCAGTTGGGGATTTGGCTACCAAGAGAACAGCCAAGTCGACGTCCACTCCAATAACAGCAACCGAGGAATTTTGCGATTTGTTGATAGCTGTCTTCACAATATCAACGTCAGCATCACCTGAAGCTTGGAGCGTATTTATCCCATTTTTCTGCAGCTGCATCATCAGCAGGTTTATCAGCTGACTCTTATTATGAAAGTTGGAAAGGAAAAACGAAATAGTGAAAATAATTGTCAAGAAAATAACTGGAAATAAAAGGGTGGAAGGGTCTGGAACGGGCGGCTTGTGCCTTCAAAGAAGATATGAACTTAATAGAAGATTGGTGAAACACTCTAGCCTGTCTGCAGTTACCTTATTTACATTGCTAAAGTGTTGTTATTCATCATGATAGCAAGTTACAGCAGTTAAAACGCACGCAACAGGCTCTCAACATACTCATTTCTAAAGGAACATTGAAATTGAGCTTACATGTTAGAAATCCTATAACTTTTGATTGGTTGAAGATAAAGTGGCAAAAGTGTATATCAAATTGAAGGAAATTTAATGTTCTACAACTTCATCTCGGACAATTTTTCTGAGAAACGATCATGGGAGGCACTAGAAGCAAATGTTTGACAAAAAGAGAGAGGTAAAAATGATTTTTTAGAAAATTATCGATTTTCACTGATGTATATCTCGAAAACCGTTGGGAATTCGACATATATGTATATTGACAATTTTATAGAAAATTTAATTAGCTTTCAATTTTTATACTTTACATTTTTTTCTACAGTACACCGTTTCCGAGATATAAGTGAAAAACCAAAAAATTGGACCTTTCTACCCCCCTCCACCCTTTAGCTCATCCCCCACGGGCGGGGACTTTTAGTATGTTTACCTACTAACTACTCTTAACAAAGTGCTGAAGTCAAAAATTCTCGTATATTCCATGCATTCTACACCCCTCTTTTGAGCACTCATTGACTGGACTACAAGTGTTCTCAAGCTTTTATAATCACTATAGTCATTTTAAAAGAGAATTTAAGATAAGGTTGAATGACTTTTTTTCTTTTGCATTTGGGGGTTTAATATATTTATTTAAAAAAAATTGGGAGTTTGTATAAAGGAATTAAAAAGCAAAAAATTATCCTGGATTTATATTTTTTATTTTTTATTACCAATCATTTAACTTGAATGGTTATTATTTAATTAAAATCTCGAGCAAGATATTGAAATGTTTCTCGGGGGAAAAAATGCTGTTTTACTCAAGTGTTCTCAAGCTTTTATAATCACTGTATTCGTTTTGAAACGGTATTTAAGATAAGGATGAATAACTTTTTTACATTTTTGGTTTAGTTTGTTAATTTATGAAAAATTGGGAGTTTATATAAAGAAGTTAAAAGGGTTAAAAATTTTCCAGGATTTATATTTTTTAGTAAAGTTAAATGATTGTTTATTCTTTTTTAAAAATTTCAAGGACCTTGAAATTTTTGTCAGGAAAAAAAAATACCATTTCACCCAAGTGTTCTCAAGCATTTATAATCACTATATTCGTTTTAAAAGAGAATTTATGATAAGAATGAATGACTGTTTTTTCTTTTGCATTTATGGAGTTTCATATATTTATTGAAGAAAAATTGGGAATTTGTATAAAGGAATTAAAAAGCAAAAAAATTATCCAGGATTTATATTTTTTATTTTTTATAAATCATTTAACTTGAATGGTTATTATTTAATTAAAATCCCGAGGAAGACAGTGAAATTTTTCTCAGAAAAAAAATGCCTTTTCACTCAAGGGTTCTCAAGCTTTTATAGTCACTATATTCATTTTGAAACGGCATTTAAGATAAGGATGGATAGCTTTTTTACATTTTTAGTTTAGTTTGTTAATTTATGAAAAATTCGGATTTTGTATAAAGAAGTTAAAAGGGTTAAAATTTTTCCAGGATTTACATTTTATATTTTTTAGTAAAGTTAAATGATTGGTTATTATTTTTTTTTATTTCAAGGATGACCTTGAAATTTTTGTCAGAATACAAATGACTTTTCACAGAGGTGCTCTCAAGCTTTCATAATCACTAGATTTATTTTAAAAGGATATTTAAGATGAGAATGGATAAAGTGGGGTTTTTTGAGTGTGGGGAGTCAAAAATTTAAATATGTAGGATTTAATTTATTTATTTGAGAAAAAATATGTTTCTCAAAAAGGAGTTGAAAAGGTAAAGAAATTTCCATGACCCGTAATTTACGATTTTCATTAAAATTAAGTTAGGGACCGTTCAAGTATTACGTCAGTATTCAAAGGGGGGGGGGTGAGCTTTGCTCATTTTTGCTGACAAGGGGGAAGGGGAATCAGAGCAATGCTTGCGTAAGACCGAAAACATGCTAGACAGTGTGCAGTGATGCGCTTTTGACTACACTTTCTCTACCATCCAGTACAAAAAATTAGTTATTTTCTTTGCAACGATCATAAGAGAGAACGCTGCCTTTTTACACTCTCTTCTGTAGAGTCGTGTCTTATTTTAGAGGCTTTCGTTTTAGGTTGCCTTTTGTATAGCAGAAAATAACGTCTAACATTGACATATCAAAATGATATCAGAAATAACATTATATCAGGGTAGGGCATCTGCTTATTTCCGCTTACAAGGGGAGGGAGGGGGTCTAAAATGATTCATAATGTGCTTGCGTAATACTTAAACGGCCCCTTATAGGTAATAATTAAAATTTTCAAGGATGACCTTAAAATTTTTATCAGAATAAAAATGCTATTTCACATAGGCCTTCGCAAGTTTCATAAACACTAGTTTCATTTTAAAGGGTTTTAAGACAGTTTTTTTTTAATCTCTTTTTGTTGGGAGTAGTTAGGGTTCTTAAAAGTATAAATTCGTAGGTTTTAATTTATTTATTTAAGAAAAATTTTAAGTTTGGTTAAAGGAGTTAAGGATAAAAAAATTTCATGTAATTTATATTTTTTATTAAAATTAAATTATAGGAAATAATTAAAGTTTTCAAGGAAGAACCTTGAAATTTTTATCAGAATAAAAATGTCATTTTATACAAGTTTTCTCAAGTTATCATAATCACTAGATTCATTTAAAACTGTTTTTAAGATATGGATATATAAAGTTGGTTTTTTGGAGGGGAGAGGGTTGAAATTTTAAATTTGAAGTGTTTAATTTATTTTTTGAGAAAAATTATAAGTATAAAAGAGTTGAAAGTTATAGAATTTTCCAGGACCTATAAATCCCGATTTTCATCAAAATTAAATTATAGGTCATAATTAAAAATTTTAAAGCCCAACTTGAAATGTTTGAAGACCTAGAAACCCGAAAACATAGCGTTGGCTCTCATTCCGTATTAAACGGTAAAGCAATGACGTCATAATATCGAAATTACCGTTTTTCCAGCTACCGATCGAAGAAACACGGAGCTTTTGGGACGATCCCACGTGTTCTTCATGCGTCGGGTGTCCGAAAACCACAAGAATTCTCGATTTGTGAGATTTTTAAAATCTCGAGAAGAACGGTGTGATACGGTCTCTCGCCGTACGACGTCATACCTCTGAATTATTTATGAAAGCTTTTTTTAGGCCTATAGAACTATGCTCTGCCAAATGCATCCCAAAAACGAACACGGGGACGCAAGTTTCAAGTTACTTGGGAAAGCGATGACGTCAGCAAAACCGCCGTACAAGTTTATCGTTTTTTCGGCACATTATTGGCAAAAAGTAGCACTAGAGACGCCTCTAATTCATGCTAAAGGTTGATTACTCCAAAAGACCTCTTACCATAATCTCGAAAATATAGCGTTGGCGCCGATTCCAAATTAATCGTGAAGCCGGTGACGTCATATTACCGAAATTACCATTTTTCCAGCTACCGATCGAAGAAACTTGGAGCTTTCAGGACGATCCCACATGCTCTTCACGCGTCGGGTGTCCGAGAGCCACAAGGATTCTTGATTTGTGAGATTTTTAAATTCCCGAGGAGAACGAGGCGATACGGTTTCTCGCCGTACGACAGGTTTCAAGTTATTCGTGAAAGCGATGGCGTCAACGAAACCGCCGTACGAATTTATCGTTTTTTCGTTACCTAATTGGCAATGAGTAGCACTAGAGACGCAGTTAATTCATCCTAAAGGTCTATTACTCCAAAAGACCTCTGACAATAAATCCGAAAATATAGAGCCGGCGCCAATTCCGTATGAAAGATGGAAAGTCAGGAAAATTCCATTCTATGACAGAAAGACTTTGTGTAAACGTGTACAACCGTGACGCATACCCAGCAAAGCATAGATGGCGAGACTGTGACACGCGTGTCAGAGGTGGCACGCAAAAGAATCCGACGACTGTTATTTGACGGAATCGAATTTGAATTAGGATCTTGAAATGTTATTAAAAGGTTTCCAGTCCAGTTCTACAAAGAAACGAAAACTTGTCAAATTTTAGAAATGATCTCGAAACTGTTTAAATTCAGCGATTATTGGGCATAGGTAACAAAAATTTCGGAAAGTGAGATAAGGAGTACACCCATTCCCCGATGTACGTGATACTCTATATACTATGCGGTTTCGGTTTAACGCGGTTTTTTGAAAAAATTTCTTTTTTGGGATTTTCTGTACGGGAATTTCCCGTTAACAGTACTTTACAATAATGCATGCATAAATTAAATGTAATTATAGTGTTTGTATTTGACGAGTAGCAACATCTGTTGTTGGAAATATAGAATAAAATGATAAAAAGAATGTTGTGAAATATTTTTCAATTTACGGTATTTTTCCCCTTAGATTCAATTTACGCGGTTTCGTTTTAACGCGAAATGTATATTTTTCGTACATCGAGATATGGATGTACACTTATGTCCATAAATTAAGGATAATTCAGAATCACTCGGAAATCGAACTCTAAAGTAAAAATTTCACCTGTTGAATTATCACACACATCTTCAAGAATAATTTGCAAATAACAGGAAGCTACCAGATGACGCCGATAGTACGTCACAATGACGAGAGTGTAAGAGAGGGGTATAAAAGGAATGGTGGCAAAGTAGTAAAATTGTTCACAAGCTTTCTGTAAGCCGCTTAGTGCTATAACCGAATAGTTATGACACAGAGGACGCATGTGGATGATTTTTTTACGTGGTAGAATTATCGGCCGCCTGGAATGTGGGCGTACTCAGATGGAAGCATCCGAGGAACTTGGAATTGCCCAAAGTGTCATCTCTACTTTGGCAACAATTCCAAGATGATGGAAATGTCAATAGACGTTACAGTACAACGCCGAATGAAAACCGGTATTTGGCAGTAACTGCCAAAAGAAGCAGACGGAGCACAGCATCCGACCTGTCTCGTCAGCTATCTGCATCCACTTGTACCACAGTTTCAAGACAAACCGTGTACAGACGTTTGGGAAATATTGGTCTATATGCTCGCAGGCCTGTCAGATGTGTTCCGCTCACGGCAACTCACTGTCGGCAGCGATTAGCCTGGAGTAGAGAGCATGCAATGTGGACATCGTCACAGTGGGCTTGTGTGATGTTTTCCGACGAGTCCAGGTTTAGCTTGCAGTCTGATTCACGTCGGACTTTCATATGGAGAACGCAAGGTACCCGTTACCACCAATATAACATCATTGAACGACACCGTTACGGTGGTGCAGGATTGCTCGTTTGGGGTAGAATTATACTGGGCTCCAGAACAGATCTGCATATTCAAATCGGAACCATGAACGGCCACATTTATCGAGACATCATTCTGGAACAACATATACGTTTGTTTAGGGGTACCATGGGCGCAGAATTTGTGTATATGGATGACAACGTCCGTCCTCACCAAGCAAACATCGTAAACGAATGCCTTCAATCTGAGGATATCACCCGTATGGAATGGCCAGCATTCTCACCTGAATTGAATCCGATGGAACATGAGTAGGACATGCTTGACGGACGAGTTGCAGCCCGTCAACCACCTCCTACATGTGTACCGGAACTTGGGAGAGCATTGCTTGCTGAGTGGAGAAATCTTCCCCAAGATCAGCTCGATAATTTGATACTCAGCATGCTTCGGCGTTGTACGGACTGTATTTCACCACATGGGAGACAAAGAATGTATTAACAATCATACTAACCATGTAATATTAAGTTTTTGTAAAGGAGATATTTTTTACAATTGCTCCAGGGAGCAAAAATCGTAGTTTTTATGAATGGTATCATACATACACCATCTTTTTTTTCTTTATCTTTTGTTTAATAAATGGGCTTTATGAACAAATCACATTTGTTTTGTTTCTGAACCTTTATTTGCCGAAGCTGGCATTATCCTAAATTTATGGACATGAGTGTATTTAGAATTTCACACCTGAAAATTTTCTTTTGTTATTAAAAGCTACCAAGGGTAGTGCTGAAAATCTTTATAAATACCCATATTTGTCTTCAGAAATTAACTTCATATAACAGAATTTCAGAAATAGTCATAAATGAATTAATGTATCTGTTTTGGCAAGTGTTTTTCCTCTAAGTGACTGAATATGCGCTTGATATAAAAAATTTACATTTCATGTTTATCAACATCAATTTTCTTAAAGCTACTGTGTACTAACCCTATTGGATTCGCTCACCTCAATGCTAACCTATCGAAAATATTTGTCCAAGGCTTGGTGAGTTGGATTCAAAGATTTTTTTTCCAAATTTGTACCCCGTAATAGAGAAAGAAATTTTACACCTTGGGTCATTTGTCGTTTTTTTTAAAAAAAATACAAGTAATACTTTTAATTTTAAATTATTCAGAGGGAAAAATCTGGTCTAGTGTGTTTTAAACGCTCGTCAATTGCTTTGGGGGACAAAATTTATAAAATGAATCCTGTAGCAAGGTGCAAAAAAGTTCAGGCTGTCTGAAAATACCATTTTTATTGGATTATCAGCATTTATGTAGCTGTAAATAGCAGACACATTTTCTCCATACGTTAACATTGAGATGAGCGAGTCCAATAGGGTTAGTACACACCAGTCTTAATAAATGATTATTATTCTTAATAATATTAATTTTCTATTTTTAATTTTATACAAAATTTGTATAAAATTCGGTTATTATTTATTATATCTCTCGAGCAAATTTTTTTCGGTTTACTACAAGGTAAAAATTTTTTGAAATTGTGAATCATCTAATATTGAAAATCTATACTAATAAAGTAGCTGGCATCTGAGAACAGGAAGGATTATTGTTTAAAAATTTGGGGGGGGCGGGGGGGCACGTGCACAAGGTAAGGATTTTTACCCCTGCAGTACAGCGTAAAAACGTATTATCTGGCACTGTGATCATCTCAGAAACATGCAGTTTTACTTTTTGGGTTCTAAAGAATCATTAGCACGTCTTATGACAAGAAAATGAAAATGTGCAGTTTTTTTTCCAGAATGTGTCGAGGACCCCTTTAAGATATAAAATGAATTAAAAATTAACAACAGTCAGGGGATTTGGATTTATTAAGGTTCAAATTTTAATTTAAAAAATAATTACAAGATAAAAAGAACTTTTTATATACCATGTTTTTAAATTTTCTGTTGAATCATATAAACTTGACAATTCTATGTATTAAAAAATACTTAAAAAATTTTTTTTTGTGAATTATCCCATCAACTTGAAAGAAAACGAAGTTAATTGGAAGTTAACTTGCATTTAACTTTTCGTTCCCGTTCCGGCCAATAGATGGCTGCACCAGTCTACAAAACAAAATTAACTGAAAATAACTGAAAATTAATTTAATTCTGCTTAAAGATGGCTAAGAGTATTTAAAAAAGGCATTGTAATAGTGTTCTGAGCTATTCTAAAACTTTCAAATGTCTAGCTAGTCGGGAAGTTAGTTAAAAATTGATTGCAAGATTTGTACTTGACAAACACACAAACACACAAGGCAGCAAGTTAATAAAAACATGGCAATAAACATTTAGCATGGGGCAACCTATTGGTTAGCAGTCCGGGAATCTGTACTGGTGAAGTCCGGATCGAATCCCGACAAACGTCGCTAAATGCTGTCGTGTCTACGCCGCGCGTTGTCACGTTAAATCTGCAGGTCGGAAAGTCCATCCGTGAGGTTTGTGGTGGTGAGAGGAGGGTACGAGTTCCCTATATGTCACCTAAGCTCAGTCTAAATTGTGATGACGTCAGGGTATCCATTCAGCTCTGCAAAGGGCATACGAGAGAGAGAAAGAGAGAGCGAATAAACATTGCTTTGAATGTGTTGAATTACAAAAACTAAAATACTAGGTCGTCAATCTTAATTAAAGACTAAATTTGGTTGTATTTGACTCAATTATTTAAAAAATAATGGAGGGATAAAATAGGTAATATAAATCAATAAAGGGTAACAAAAATGTTATTGCATATAGAGATTATAAATTGCGATTTTAATGTCAGTAAAAATTATATGTATATATAACAATTACTTTTTCTTTGCAAGATGGTGTAATGTAGAGATGACAAATTTTAGAGCGATAAAAGGTATTAAAAATGATCATATTCGAACTAGAAAGTGGTTACGCTCAGAAAACAAGCCAAGGATATGTTTGCCGAGCTTTCTTTAACTCAGCTTTTAAAAAATATCTTACTGCAGAGCCCTTGTTCACAGTTGCGACGAGGTAAACATTACCCATGAATCTTAGCGAGGGACTTTTATAATTGGACACATTGCGAGTTTATATTCCCACCTTTCACAGTTTCGTGTCACAGATTCAGAGATTATGTCACAAATCATTTTGATACATCACTTTTGCCGATTCTCACTTTTGCAATCCCTTTTGCAAAATCTCTTGCGGGCTATACCGCCGGGAAGCTTCATGGATCAAATACCAATTGATTTAGGTGCTTGTCAGTACATCTTATCGTATATACATTTCGGAGGGGGGAAATTTTAATATCATTCTATGGGCACAGCATTGAAATAAGCAGATATTTTTTCTCTAAAATAGGATTATAGAAACTAGACAAGGTTTTCAGTTCGTGGCATTAATGCATTTTATGCTGCGTAGTTTTATTTTTCGTTATCTTTTCGTTTGTACTTCGTAAGCTTAAAACAAAAAAAAAATTCCCCCCCCCCCCCAATACACTATAAGTATTGTTTGACAGAAGACTTCCATCATACTTTAATTTACGTGGTTAGTTTGTTTAGTGTAAAGATTAGTCTATTTGTACATCCCAAACTCAAACTATGATCATATTAATACATTATTTGTGTCTTTTGAAGGTACAAACGTAAATAATCAGGTCAGTTTGAGCTGTGATGTCGTGCAAATCCCATTTTTTCTCACAACGTTCTCAGGACAATTGTGTACAAAGACGACTGCAGCTGAGACGTGGAAACCAGCATTCCAAAGGTTCAAAGGTTGCTGGTTTTTGCGCCGGGGAGACTTTTTTTCTAGTGACCAGTACAGCTTTACACCTCAGAAGAGTACTGAGGATGCTTTGTTACATTTAAGTGAGATTGTTCAGAGAGATAAAAAGAAAAATTTGCACACAATCTTGGTTTTTCTGGATATAAAAGGCGCTTTCGACAATGCTTGGTGGCCTTGCATTCTCAACCTTCTTAAAAAAGCGGAACTACCACTGAATATTTTTTCACTGGCTGATGACTTTTTAAAAGACAGGGTAGCCAAAATGAGACTGGGCTCGGCTTCCACTATCCATCGGCTTGAGAGGGGTTGCCCTCAAGGCTCGGTTTCTGGACCTGTCTTTTGGAATTTGATTATTAACGATCTCCTCATAAAACTTAATAAACTTGCCTGTTGTGATACTATTGCTTTTGCGGATGACCTCCTATTTTGTTTCCAGGGTAGGGATCTTCCTTCGACTTTCCTTTGTGCTCAGGAGACTTTGAACCTTGCTACCGAATGGTCAAAAGATTTTAAATTGGAATTTAACTCTGCTAAAACCAAAGTCATGTTTATTGAAAAACGCAATGTTCTTTATGACGCATTCCAGCTGTTTCTCGACGGAATTCCCTTGGCTGTGGTAGGACAATTTAAATATCTTGGGGTTCTTCTTGATTGCAAATTTTCTTGGAAAAAACACCCATCTTACATTTCAGAGAAGTGTGACAAATTGCAACGTGGTTTATGGTCGCATTGCACGTAATACGTACGGCATCAGGTTTGATGTCCATTCGCTCATTTATAAGCAAGGCATTGAACCTTTTATTTTGTACGGCTCTAGAGCTTGGGGTATGGCGCTCAAGAAGAAGATTAATTGTAAATATCTCCGACGCATTCAAAGACGTATTCTCTTGCGAGTCATATGTGGATATCGCATCTTAAGCTATGAATCTGTTTATGCAATTTCTGGTTTTCCTCCGATCGACACTGCCATTCTTCATAATATCGCCTTTAGAGAAAATTTCTGTACTTCTTCTTCTGGCTACGATTATGTTTTACCTCCATCTGATCTTCCTCATCCCTCGGAGAGAAAGGCTATCAATGTTATTAATTATTGCAACAAAACTGCAGGTGATTTCCCTGTTACTTGCTATACTGATGGCAGTAAAATTGATGGCAAGGTTGGTTTCGCTTTTGTTGCCTTCAAGAATGGCATCGAATTCGAGCATTTTCAATTTAGAATTCGAGATGAATGCACTGTTTTTATAGCTGAACTATTATGTTTAAACTTTGCCATTAAATGGATCATGGATCGAGATAGTGCTGACAAAGATTATCTCATTTGTACCGATTCACTTTCATCCTTGGAGACCTTAAAATATATTTCTGCTGCCAATACCATTATCGTCGAAATTCAAAGGCAACTCAAAACCCTTGAAAATAAAAAGTCTCTGTTTTCTTTGCTTTTGTTCGTGGACATACAGGTATCCTTGGTAACGAGCGAGCCGACTTCCTTGCCAAGTCTGCCACAAAGCGTGAAATTGACATTAGTGTCAATATTCCCAAATCTTTTTTTAAGAAGGTTATGTTTGAGAGTATGGTGGAGTCATGGAACCAAGAATACGTCAGCTCAAATAATGGTAGTTTAACCAAGAAATTTTTCCCGTCCATTAGAATGAGACTCTTGTGCCATCACTTCTTTGCTCTACAAATTGACTCAGTTCCTCACAGGACATGGAAATTTTAAGAGCTATTTGAGTAGATTCAAATTGTGTTCGGCGACCTCCTGTGACTGCAGCGTTGGTGGCGAGGAAAATGCTGAACATGTTCTGTTTTTGTGTTCGAAGTACCGCAAGGAGAGAAATATTTTTAAATTGGCTCTTAAGGACTTAAATATTAACTGGCCTCCCAATTTCTTTCTGCTCGTTTCTGGGAAGTGTGCTTTCGGCTTATTTTGTAATTTTATTGTAAATATTTGTAATTCTTCTTAGTTTCTTTTTATTTGTTTTGTTTTGTCTGTTTCTTCTGTTTTCTTAGTGTTTTATACTTACCTCTGTAAGTCCCGTGTGATACTTTGTGGTACACGGGAATTTTATGTGTTTTTTTAAATAAATAAAAAAAAAGGTTCAAGGGGACTACCCATAGAAAAACCCAGATAATAATTTTTTGTTATTCTAGGGTGCATCATTAATTTCAGTTCGCCATGGGGTGGACGGACCTTGGCCGGAAATACCACAGGACAAAGATCGGCAGAGAACTAGCCGCTGTTCTTTATGAAAAGTTTTTTTCAGAGGCTGGACTGCATTGAAGGTGGCCAGCGCGGCAAAGACAAGACCCCACAAGGCGCCCGGTGGCGAAAGTGAAATCCAACCCCCGCGGAGGGGGGTAGAATCCGTTTGGAGGTGACTTGGAGGGAGCGAGAGTCAGACTGCAGAGGCGAGGCTAGAGTGTTGGTCAGCGTGGTGAAGCTGAGTAGATTGGGGTTTTGAGACCAGGGGCTAGTGGCATGGATGACTAGCAAATCTATTGAACAGTACTAGCTTAACGGCTAACTGTAAATATTTTGTATATAGTGAGTTCTAATAAAGGAACTTAATTTTAATTTTAATTCGTGCCTCTGCTTATCTCAATGTTGAGTCTGATTTATTTGATCTCATGTGAGATTGTGTTGGCTTGTTGTCGGCCACGACTTGACAGAGCCATAAAAATCACAGTGTAACGTTCCTCTCTACAATTACTTCCATTCCCCCCCCCTCGTTATCTTTTCGTTTGTACTTCGTAAGCTTAAAAAAAGAAAAAATTATACCAATACACTATGAGTATTGTTTGACAGCAGACTTCCATCATACTTTAATTAACGTGGTTAGTTTGTTTAGTGTAATTATTAATCTATTTGTACATCCCAAACTCAAACTATAATCATATCAATACATTATTTGTGTCTTTTGAAGGTACAAACGTAAATAATCAGGTCAGTTTGAGCCATAAAAATCACAGTGTTACGTTCCTCTCTACAATTACTTCCATTTATTTTGAAAATAAAATTCAAAATACTCACAAGAAAACGTCTGAAGTCTTTATACTGCAAACGTTCAAACTTAATTTTTTTTCCATTTACAAATTTAGCGAAATATTGCCAACATGTTGACTAAAATGCCCCATCTGTCAAAACACGCCAATGTTATCTCAATTTTTCACCCTCAAAAATATTTTGGATGAAAAACCACAGTGACGGGATAAAGAAGAAAACACAAATGCAGATGTTTATTAATCATAATAAGCTTTTATTTTTTTTAACTAGAAAATTACAAGCGACGAATCACATCTGTCCGCACTTGACAAAAAACATCTGATGAATCATAACAATTTATTGCATATTACACATTTTGCGCCAGAAGCTCCTGGCTTCGGAAAGCACAGACTTGGTATATCATTATTTATTTTATTTTTTTTATTTCTTGTTATCAGTGTCACATTTTGATTTAGGAAAATATTGTTACAAAACTGTTTTCTTAAAAAAATTTTAACAATTTCGTCTTCCGTTGGCAGGTGTTCGACTGCAGCGCCACACATAGGAATAAAGCTCTCTAAACAATCACAAAGCTCTTTTGTAAGCAGAGGTTATTTATTATACAACAGAACGTAAGTGAAAAATGGAGGGGGGGAAAACGGTGCTTCTCCCGTATTAACATACGTCAGAAAATTCATGAAATTTTTGTGAACTGGGAATAAAGTAGGATATTCGCAAGCATTACAGTTGGATTTAATGAAATTTTTTTAATCGGAATTTGAAGTACCTAAATATATATATATATATATGAGTTTGTTTTACCCGGAGAAAGAACCTAATTTTTTGTGACTCTAAATTTTTTTAACACCCCGGTCTTAGCATGTTCAGTGTGTTTTGTTTTATGACCATAAACACGAATATTTGAGTCCCAGACGAAACAAACAGGCAGCATATTGATACACGTCAATAAGTTATATGTAGTTATAATGTACGGTGCTTAAAGGCAGATCTGATTCAATCCGCCAACTGGATAGCAAAATTTTATTAGATCCCATTAGAAGTTAAACGTGTGTTTATTCATACACGGTGATAAGTCAAATCAAATAAAGGGCGTTTAATTTGTAGTTAATCGAGATGTATAACACCATTTGATAAGCATTAACGAATTATAAATATAAATATATATATATATATATGCAGCCTTAACGTTATGGGGCATCAAAAACGGCGGATATACTCTGCCTCTACCTCAAGCACGTAAACAAAACAATAATGTTTCATAAATATTTTGTTTTAAAGACTTTTAGGGTGTATACGAAAAATACAATAGTACAGACCTTATATCCAACATTGTTTCTACGTAGTAATTTTATAAAAAATTGACCTATACGTCTGACTAAACAAAAATTTCTACCTTCAGCCTCATTTTCAAGTTAGTTGCGATTACTTCACTTCATATTCCCCAAAAATTTGAAAAAACTACCTAAGTGATTATTTTTTTTTTGTACTTAAGGAATTAAATTCGCTACATTTCGCATTTTAATACATTTTTGTTACACTAAACCGCTTCTACATAAATTACGAAATAAATTTTATTAGAGTTTTAAGTTATGAAAATCAATTAAAAAAGTTATTTTAGTCGGGAATTTTATGTCAAATACATTCTGACGCAATATGCATTTTTGAAAATACGGGCAGAAATACTATATTAATAAAATCAAAAGAAAACAATCTTTTTTTTACAAAACAAATGATAATTTTTTTGTTAACATACATTTATACAAGGAAACATTCCGATAAAAATAATTTTATATAAACATTAGATACGCTTCTGTCCCCTTAACTCTTTAAAACTTACAATGTCATTTACAGCAGCTTTTGTATATTCAGTACCAACACCAGATCTTTACAAGTTCATACAGTGTGTATTTCCACAAATTTTGCTTAAAAATATTCAGTACAGTAAATAGAAATAAAAAGAACATGTTTTAATCCAAAAAAAATATTTTTAATCCTCTGAAATATAACTATCATACTCGATATTAAAATGTTGCAAACAAAAAGGTAGTTTCATTTTTTTTTCAAATAGCCAATTGTTCCTTTAATGATTAAAATTTCCTTCGGCAATCATAAATAAATAGTTCTGTTCAAGAAACAAGAGTTTAAAACATAATTTTCAAAAAACAAAATGGCAACACTATTTTAAATTTCTCTTTACGATTTAAGACACATAATTCGGAAAAACACAAAACTGGCCCCTCCCACCTGCTAACCTATCAACTGTCAGTTAACGAAATTAAGCGAGACAGATTATAGTTCCTGACCAAACTTCACTAAAAATTGCTATCATAGATTTAACGAAGGCTTTTATGGTGACGTTAAGCTGTTATTACAATCATTAGAGCAACCAGTTTCAAATAATCTGCATTAAGCGATTATACCCCATTAAGAATGATTTATTCTGGGAGCATCTCAGAGCAACCATAAAGCATTAAACATTACTGAAATGTATAGTAAAGTTAAGATTTTGGACAAACCATTGTCTTTATATATATATATATGTATATATATATATATATATATATATATATATATATATATATATATATGGTTTTAAAGTGCTAACTATGGCTTTTTAATGCTTCAATTCAGAGGAAATATAAGAAGAGAAGTAGAATTTAAACTGCTGTATTCTTTTATGTTTGAAATTCATTTCATACTTAAGGGTGGTGGGTATCCGCCATATTGGATCCCTTCATTGTTAACCTATGGAGAAAAGCTTCTCACTCATTGCCAACTTGCATTTAAAATTTAACAAATAAAAAAAAACATTGTAAAACGTAATAGAGACAGAAATTTTTTTACATACGTATATTTTTCATTTTTTAAAAGGGAAGCGAATAATATTTTTTAATTTAAATTATTCGAGAAATATGTAGTATTTTGTATTTTTTAAACGCAAATAATTTCCTTCACTGGACGAAACTTTAAAAAAAAAGGAAATATATAAATTTGCCGAAAAATTCAGAATATCTAAAAATATATTTTTATTTGATCATCAGTAATATTTGGTCGGAGAGAATTTAATCTAAAGAATCAAATTATACACAGAGTATAGAAATGAAAGTGAAAATATAAAATCCTTTTGTGGGACAGTTATATATATATATAGATAGATAGATAGATAGATAGATATATATACCTACATCTGATGAAAAGTTATTCTGAATACATAATTTCATCGAAAATTTCGTCTTTTATAAAGTGTTCGGTGAACGGGACGATTGATAACCATATCTGAACGACCCTATCGCAGTAGGCGCTTTTGGTTACTCCGCTCCTCACAGTACCCCCCCCCCCCCCCCCACACACACACACACCAAGTTTAACCGGTACCGTCCGAGAACACAGCACCCTTAATACCATGTGTGTAGAAATAAAAAATCATTCTTCAATGAAGTAAACAGGACGACAGTTAATTATTCTTCAATAAGATCTCTTAAGGAGAAACCAAACTAATTAATGTTTAACTACTGGAGCTCTAATAATTGATACCGTGAATTATTAAATGAAAGAAATGGAATAAGAAAAACGATTCGATATTATTTTAGTTTTTGAAATCTCTGAGTACAACTTGGAAAAGTCACAAATATCTGCTGTATTTAATGATGAACGCTATGAGCTTCACAGATTTTTTTTTTTTTCGGATTCAAGATATCACCATGGAAACGACATACGTGAAGATAACCTTTAGAGAGTGGTGACTGAAGTGTGGTATCTAAATGTCAGTCCTTTGAAAATTTTAAATGTCATCCGCTTAATTTCCGATGATTTATTTCAAGCTCAATGCCATGATCGGATGAGAGTTTTTACACAAATCAAAGCATAGAAAAAAAAAAGAAGTCTTATTAATTAAAACCCTTCAGTGACCTTCAAAATTACAAAAAAAACAAAGTTACAGTTACAGTTGCATTTTATTTCAGCATTGACTTAAAATAAACGAAGCGAGCATGTGGACTTGGAGAAAGAAGCACTTTGAATAGATTTTACAACAAAAACCAACAAGTAAAAGGGAAAGCTAACGACCATTTAAATATCACATACTCACACACAAGCGAAATAAATTCTTTGATTAACTCTACTTTTTTGTTGCTGTTTTTTCTCTGCATTGCTGACCAGAAATTTTTACATCGTCCTTTCAGATATCGGAAACAGGCATTTTTTTTTCTAAAGTACGTTTCCCACTTCCTATTTTCCTTGCTACTTTCGTTTTTTATTGATCACTAAAGTTTTATGCATTGCTATATCATCTTACAGTGGAGGGCCCGGTCCATGTACTGTAGTTACCACTACTCTTCCTAAAGCACGTGAAGTTCTAAAGTACGTTTTTTTTTATTTTTTTATTTTTTTAGATATCGTAGTGCCGTACCAGATTTCGGGATTTTAACCGAATTAATTAACAGTTAATATGTACACAAGCATATTATATATATATATATATATATATATATATATATATATATATATATATATATATGGGGGGGGGAGGGTTAAATTGTAATCAAACATTCTCTGACACAAGGTCGCGGATACCTCTACAAATAAATATTACTGGAAACTACAGGAATTTAGAGCCGGGGAAATCAGTTCAAATTCTGTTCTTATACTATTTTCAACGCTGTATTGCAGCCGCCTATAAAACAGATCTGGTGGGAAATTTGAATCTTTTTTAGCCCAGAAAAAAAAATGCAAAGTTTTTGATATCCCAAAGGACGATGTAACACACAGACAATAAAATAACATTCGAACACAACTAATCTATAACTGTTAAAAAATAAACAACTTTTCAGCTGTATGAATCATTTTACATAACTTCCTCTTCTTCAATAAATAACATATAATGTCATAATTCGATCATAAACCTATTCGCTAACAAACGGTAACACCTGTTTGAAAACAGTCTCTCTCCACACAATGTTCAGTAACTTTGAAAAAAAAATGAATTCGACGTCATTCGAGAAGAAATTGGCTCAAATCACGAATCAGTCGTGTTCATGTCGAATTCAAAAAAGTTCATCATTTCTTCTTACTTACAGTAGACCACTGAAGTCTTGAGTATTTCAGGTCCAAAACAATGGATTTTGATGATTCTCTACCGGAAAATTTTTGAAAACAAATTAATGGAATATTTCTTTTTGATATTTTTCTATAATAACAGTTCAACAGAATATATTTTTGTAACAAATAACTGGACTCGTCAGATTTGGTGAAATGTAGGAGAAGAAATTAAATTATTCCACACAAGCCACCGTCCAAAGAAACAGTGGTCTACCGTATCCTGGAGTTTGTCTCTTCCTTTATTTATTTTATGTGTGTTTTCCCGAGGCCACGTGACACAGAGTGTGTTCCATGTTATCCGCAAGTTCTTCCATTCAGGCCGATTCCAGGCAGTTGGGGCACTCCTACCAGAAAGAAAACAAAAGAGAAACACAAAATAAGAAAAACTTTACTGGGATGTGGAAAAACAAAAATAATGATAATAAAAGAAATGTTATTTGTCCAAAATAAAGCTTTTAACGAAATATAACTGGTATTAAAAGAAAGGGATAAAGTAAATACAGCATTGAGAAACAATGGCGGCAAAGCGACTTAAAGGATTAGTTGGCAAATAATAGAAGCATGTTGCTGAAAGTGGAGGAAATTAAAGAAGATTTTAAATGCAGGGGAAAGAAGGTAAATGTAGGATTACAAATCAGATAAAGTGATCCATATAAGCAACTGACCTTGACACACTAGTCGATTGACAGAATTAGAACGATATTTTTTTTTAATATTCGCAATTAACTGTTTAAAATGATAGTGTTTTATTTAGTTTAAGATACAGCAGAGAATAAATTTAACGGTGAGATTTCACTACAGATCATAAAATTTGAATTAAAGGTTAAAATATAATTTACCAAAGAATTCTTTACTTTTAAAATATTGACCAACAAAATTTGGCTGGCTGTTAAATTAAAATAACCAGCCAATGGTAGTGAAAAATACTTCAATGCACTGCGATGTCATTGATCTTTGACAATGAAGTTTTGCTACAGATCATAAAATTTGATTAAAAAATTTCACCTATAATTTACTAAAGAATTTTTACAATTAAAGTATTGACCAACAAACTTTGGCTGGCTGTTAAAATAAAATAGCCAACCAATGGCAGAGAAAAATACTTCAGTATACTGCGATGTCATTGATCTTTGACGGCTAAGAAGTTTTACTACAGATCATAAAGTTTGAATACAAAATTTACAATTAAAATATCGACCGCAGAAACTAGGTTTCTGTTGAAATAAAATAGTTAGCCAATGGCAGAGAAAAATATTTCAATACACTGTGATGTCATTGACCTTTGACGGTGAAATTTTGTTACAAATCACAAAATTTGAATAAAAAATTTACATATAATATATCAAATAATTTTTTACAGTTAAAATATTTACCATGGAAAATGGCTAGCTGTTAAAATAAAATACCCAGCCAATGGCAGAGAAAAGTACTTCAATACCCTGAGATGCCAATGATCTGTATTAAGCAAAGTTTCTGCCATCGAATTTGCCCCATCCTAGAAAGGCATTATTAAGTACATATCCACGGTTAAAATATTAACTCACGTAGATTTCTGGAAATTTAAAATGAAATGCAGTAATAAATGCTTCAGCATACTACGATTTCATTCATTTGTAACAAGATTTCTCACCTATTACGCTCAAATTTTATGCTTTTATAAAGAACTCTGCGATCGAATTTGTCACACACCAAAATAGCTTTATTAAGCAGAAGCTTTTAAATAAAAAGTTATGAGAACTCCAATGTGAAGGGATTCAAGAATATGTACTTCAATTTTATGTGATGTCATTCATCTGTAACAGACATAGTCAATTTCTCAGCTGTCAAGATCAACTTAAATGCTTTATAAAGACCTCTGCGTTCGAATTTAGTTATACTAAGAATAGTATAAAATATATGAAAACCAGTCACGAATTCATACTTTATTATAAAGAATGTAAATTTGGCTGTATAATTTCATTTCCAAATAACTATCTCTACTTGTTTGTTACTTAAGACAGAAATTTGATTTCAAAAGAAACTGTAAGAATTCACAATTTCTTTCTCTTTTTTTCGTAGGATTACGTTCCTCGATAACGGTCCTTCGGAAAGAAAAAATTCAGACTCCGTCCTGTGTCGCGAGTTATAAGTTTGGTAGCGCACCAAACCCAGTAGCAGTAATAAGTTAAACCGAAAAGTAACAAAATGCGTAAAACAAAACAAAAGAAAAAAACAAGGTAACCAACGATAAGTAATCCTACGTTAATAACCCGCGGTAGTTTCGTTAGAAGAGACTACCTGAAATATATTTTTATTTTCTAAAATACCGAGGGAAACAACTTTACCTACATAGAGTTTATATATTTCATTAATATGGGTTGTAATGACAAATTATGTAACTGTAATACTTGAAAGGAATCAAAACATGTTCCAAATATTTGGTAGAAGCGAATATATTTTAAAGAATCGAATTGTACGCAGAGTATAGAAATGAAAATGAAAACATAAACCCCATATATATATATATATATATATATATATATATATATATATATATATATATATATATATATATATATATATATATATAAACACGTTACCTATATAAGTAGATTTTCTCCTCTGAACTATACTCATAAAGGATCAGCGCATTAAAGGAAATCTTAAAAGAAGCAAAGCAAACATCGTGAACTGGAAAGAGTAGCAGCTGAAAATCCCCAACCCGTATGTTTCGCGGCGATACCACTTCCATCACAGTTCGGTTGAAAGGAATTTCTGTAACGTCTAATGACAATAAGAATGAAAAAAAAAAGTCCTCCCCCACCCAAAGAAGTGGCGCGAAGTAGAAAGTATCTAAATCCAATCACCAGTCCGAATTCAATCACCGATCTCACTGACGTGTGAAATGACAGATAGAAATTTATTGCTTTCTACTCCTTGTTCCTTTTCGTGAGCCTTAAAAACTTATACCTTTCTTTATAAAGAAAAAAGTAAAGGAATATCCTCGTTAATTCTTAAACTTTGATCTTGAACACGTTAAGTTTAACTGCAGAGCATTTATTGTACTCAGCGCGCACATAATTCATTAAAATTAAATTTCAGTATTTGGTCATTTAAACTAACTAATACTAACTTTCTCAAAGAAAACACAGAAAAAGCACAGAAATAAGTCTGCTAAATTATTCATTAAGTTCGAGTTTTAGTCATATATATATGTACATATATACAGTGGAATCTCGATCTATCGTTTTGAAAGGGACCGATTGAAATGAACGATAAATGCGGGAAAACGATAGATGCGGAAACATAACAAAGCAATATGATCGTAGGGACTGGATAAACTGAACGACACATACGAAAAAACGATGGATCCGAAAACGATCGATCGAGATTCCACTGTGTATATATATATATATATATATAATAAATTTATTTATTTATATACACACAGATCCGTGATGTGTTTATGTAAAGGTTATTTACGGCCCGGTGTGACCAAGAAAAACTTTGTTAAGAAAATAGAGGTAGAAACTGTTATTTATAGAAACAGAAGCAAAGCGCAAGAAATATTGGGTTATTCTTAACAATGAGCAAAATGCCTTAAGGATTGTTAACTTCTATTGGATATTGCGGTTTAATTTCTGTTTCTGTAATATATCGATAATTCGTAACATTAATAAAAGTTATTACACTTGTTTGCTAAAGCGGATTGTTCGATAGTGAGTAAAAATATGTCTGTTCTGTTGCTTCACATCCCCAATACTGGATAGCTCTTACTCAAGGGTATGTGTAAGATGATCACATTTCACCTGAAAGTTTTGCGTTACAGATAGGAGAAAAACAGAAATAATAATTAGAGGAGCTATAATTAGTTGTCTTTCTTTGTGCTTGTGTTATAAAGCTTCTATTGGTTAACAACTTGGTTGGTGTGTTTATAATACATACGTATATATATATATATATATATATATATATATATAATGTATGTATGTATGTGTGTATATATGAATAAATGTTACATATTTATAAATACACATACATTGAATATATAATTAAATAAATGTGGGACATCTGCTCGTTATATAATATTTTCTACCTTTATTATTATTTCCACAAACTCTGAGAAACGAAGTCAGGTTTCCATATGTATCATTATTCCCCTTCCCTCCCCCCCCCCTTTTTTTTTTTTTACAAATACCAGAATAGAGAACAAAATGCCCTTTGAAATAGTTCCGAAAAAGTGCAATCAGTAATGGAGCAATAGAGGATATATGCGTTCAATAGATTACTGGCGAAAGAATCCAATGCTCGTACGAGAGAAGGAACGACTAGACATATTGAATAAGAACCTTTGACTTTCTGCCATTTTACGTCAAAGGGATTAAGGCTGGAGATAAGACAGTTCTTGGTCTCCGTGATGTTTGTGTTACGGATATTTACGACCCGGTGTGACCAAGATAAACTTCGTTAACAAAATAGAGATAGATAGAAGCTGTAATTTATAGAACAGAATTCATAGAAACAGTCAAGAAATGTTAATTCATTTTCAACAGCGAGTAAAATTCCTTAAGGACTATTTATTTATGCTCTAATGGCAGAGATCACGGTTGCATTTCTTTTTCTGCAACATCGATAGTTTGTGACATTAATAAAAGTTACTTCATTTGTATGTTAATACTTAATGCCCGTCTGGGAGTAGAAATATGTCTTTCCAGTTGCTTCATATCCTCTTTACTTACTCTCTCTCTCTCTCTCTCTCTCTCTCTATATATATATATATATATATATATATATATATATATATATATATATATATATATATATATATATATATATATAAATAAAAATAAATAATAATAATAATAATAATAATATATATATATTAGTTATATATCTATATATATTTTTTTATTAATATATATATATATATATATATATATATATATAATATAATAATAATAAAATTTTAATTCATAAATATTAACCAGACGAATGATGAATCATAATGTTATAAGAAAGAAAAGTTTGTAAACTTCCATAGAACAATTTTTTTACAATTCTTTCCTTCTCTTCAAGAACAATTTTACGGAAATTTCCACGGAACAAACTTGCCATACACGTGCCCTGGAAATTTCATCGACGAATATTTTAACAATTTATGCGTCATTAATATTTCATTAAACTACCCGCCCTAATTAGTCGAAAGATGAACAAGCAACGAAGACGAATGTTCCGGGATCCCGCGCAAAACCAACTACCATTCTAATGAGACCTCCCTAATAGGTATTTTTCTTTGGAAAACCCCGGTGAATTCTGAACCATCTTTAATCTGCCAAATTGCATGCGCGTCCATAACGGGCCCGCGCTTTTCACGTTTGCCACGGGTACAAAATGGCGCAGTGTCGGAACAGTTAGCAGAATTTAATGCACCTGCTTCTAAAACAGAAAGAGGGAAAGTAAAAAATAAAACAAATAAATAAGAGCATGAACTTCCGAGTTAATTAATAACCCTCATAAAAGAGGGGTGGCAGGGAAATGAAGCTCCGAGGGAAATTTAATGTGGCTAAAAATTAAACTAATTATGATGTAGGAGCGTTTCGTGAACAGAAAATTGGGCTTTCGGGGTGTGTATTATTCTGCGCATAACATTCTGTTCTAATTAAGGATGCGCCTTGTACATGCATATCAGTAGTTTTAAATGATGAAACCTGAATCTAATTTAATAAAAACTCTTGTCTCCCAGAAAGAGCAGAGTTGAAACCTAATTTACAAATCTATGTAATAAACAATCTTATGATTATTCCGCTTGAAATAAATGTGATTAAGTGCAAAATTAAGCGTGGACGTTCTCATCGATGTGTTGAAACATTTTCATTGGTTGAGAACTTGGGAGTTCACACGCACACATACACACATATATGTATATATATATATATATATATATATATATATATATATATATATATATATATATATATATATATATATATATATATATATATATATATATATATATATATATACTACAGAGGCTGTTCACACATTTTTTAGACGATGTATATTGTATTCACAAAACTAAATTACATAAAATTCTTGTGTTTTAAATGTTCTATTTGACATCCCTTATTCTGAACTATGTTTCGACACCGCAATTTCCAGGATAATAATGCCTTTTGAAGTGTCAGAAGAGGTATTCTATCCCATTCCTCATGAACAGCTTTCCAGAATCCTGTAAGGGTTTTGGGACGACGTTTTGATAATGCAGATTTTATAAGTCTGAAAGCACAAAAATCCATAGGTGATACATCGGGAGATTTAGTAGGGATATCAGTGGAGGGTATGACCTTGATACCAGTTTTTTGTTCCATTTCTTTTAGGAAATTTACAGTGGATTTTGATGTGTGACTGCTAGCTTTGTCCTGATGGAGTCTCACAGATTGATGGCACTGTGGGTAAAGCGATGGTATTTCATTCAGAAAAATTGGCGATAAAATATGTTCCTTATAGTATTTGGAGTTAATCTTGACATTTTTTTCCACTCTCTTTATTTTTAACTTGCCATTATAAGAAAAACCAGCAACAATCATGAATCCCTTAGAAAAACTTTCTTTCGATTCTTTGAACCATGTACTTAAATTTTTTTCTCCCCTTTTATGATAATAAATGGCTCTTTTATTGTTGCAATCATTTAAATACACCCATGATTCATCTATTGTGACAATTGTTTTCCATTTTTTTTTTGGATAAGTGTTTCTCATATAGAATTCTGCAGCGTGTCCTGCGTTCAGCGATATGATTTGGAAGAAGACGATGCACATTGCGTTTTTTTTCGCTTTCTTAAGATTTAAATCAACGTTTATCATTTTGTTTACAGTGGACACCGAGCATTTTAATGATTTTGCAACTGTCCTTTGACTAGGGGGATTTTCTTTTAACATTAAACAACGTACCTTTGCAATAGTCGAAGATGTCCGTTTTTTCCTTGGATACTTGTTTGGAATTTTTGTCTCACTTGAGGCTACAATTTGACGTTTTTTTTTTCTTTTCTTGTTGACGATATTACCTATCGACGGTTTAGATATCACAAAGCCATGACTCTCACATCGTTTTTGGATAATGGAGTATGCATATTTCTCTTCGGAAAGAGCATAAATGTATCCTTCGAACCACTGCTTTGTTAAAAACGCCATTTTGAATAAAAACAAAACTTTCAAGCCGCAGACGATAATTTTGACTTTTAAAAACATAGTGCAATTGCAATTATTTCTTTTGCAGCAAACGATTTTTTATTACCGCTTACCAAAATCGTGTAAGAAATGTGCGAACAGCCTCTGTATATACGTACACATACTATTAGGTATTGATATCATGACTTTAAAGATATTGTTTTGAATTTTATTTACAAATGTTGTATTTTATTCGAAAAATTTGATTATATTGAAATAAAAACGTTCTCTTTTCACAAATTGTATTTTTATTTATATAATAAATATAAGTTATTGTTGATGTATTTGAATAAATATCATATTCGCCTATTTCCATACCCCGTCCTCTTTTAGTTCTCTTTTTCCTTGAAAAAAATTCTCGTTTTATACTTTCAGCTTCTGACAACCTTATAAGTACATACCAGGGCACCCAGACCTGGGTTTTTTAGTGACCTTATAGGTTTACGGGTTTCTTTTTTCAAAAATCTCAAAATCCGGGTTTTTCCCTTGTAAGTTAAAAATTAAAAAAAAAAATTAATATTTATTTATCATTGTAGGCATAATTTAATTATGTTAATGCAATCATGTAATTTAACTATATAATTATATAAATTCATGAATGCAAAATGTACAAGAGGAAATCACTTTGACTGAATCGCGATATATCTCCCTCTTACGAAACCATCCCAGAATTTTGGTTTTTGGTACGTAATATCAAAGGTGGATTCAATAATCCCAAATTTAAAATTTTATCAGACTTCATGACCCATTTGACTAATTTACCTCACTCTTCTGAGTGCGTAGAGTGAGTTTTTTCATGAGTCAATAGAATCACAATAAAACACTCGAATTCTCTTAAAACTCAAACCTTAAACGATCGTTTGATGGGAAAATAAAGAAGTAGATAGATCTCATCAAAATTGTCGTAGCTAGATATCTAAAATAGAACTAATAAAAGACATATTAGAAGGAACATGTTATAAACGATAAGAAGCAGGCATAAAAAAAAACTTCAGAAAATTAATTTGGAAGTTGAATGATGAAATGGATTAATTTTGACTACAATGAAATACAATAACTTTAATTTAACTTCAAGCAATCTTATTTGTATTTTTTAATTATTTTTAATTTAAAAAATGTATTTTTGAAAAAGCTGGGTTTTTCTTAATTACCATCTGAATTTTTTTAGATGCAATCGATCTTTTAAATCATACCGAAAATAAACTTCAATCTTCAGCAATTAATTAGGAGCACATTCTTTCCATGAATATGAGATCTAGTCACGCCTCCCTTTGAACAGCTCAACTCGATCTGAGAGATAAACAAACAGATATCCAATCGCGGGCGATCGTAACCCAGTTGATCATGGAGCAAAAGCGTCGATTCTTCGGGCATAAGCCACAGTAATCGTTGGTTTTGTTTCGAAAACAGAATGGCCTCTTAGGTTTGGAATAATAAAGTTTTCGTCATCGGTTATGGAGGCTCTTTCATGGATCGTCAATCACCGGTGTTTTCACCGACGAAAAAAAAGACTAGGGAAAAAAAGAAAATAGGGGTTTGAATTCACCAACGGAACGTGAATTTTTTTGTTCTGTCGTATTATCTTTATGCTCCTTCCTACCTCAGGTAACCTTGATGCCGACCTTTACTGCAGTTATGAATTGTCAAGGTTGAGGTGATACAGATAGCAGTTAATTTGAAAATATTTTGAATGCTTTATTATTCAATATTGTTTACTCAATAACAGTTTTGTCAGTGAGCGAATATGAGTGGTGTGGAATCAAAACTAACAACCTCCATTTTTTTTTTCAAAAATGAATTAAGGATACTTTCTGATAATATTTCAATCAGTTAAAAAACGAAAAATTTTGGAAAATGAACCTACCAATTAAATATAATGTGGGAATTTTTCTAAAAGTAGTTTCAATTTTATATCTTCAAAATTACATAAGATATAATAGTTCTTTGCCCTTTACCCGAAAAAAAAGGTCTGATAGCGATTACTAATTTAGATCCTACACTACTCATATATAATTTTTGATAAGAAGAAAATATAAGGAGATGGGTATTAACAGGGAGAAAAATGTAAACTTTTAACGGATAAATTAATTTGAATTATTAAACTTTATGCATTTGATTTATACGAACTAAAATTCTCCTTGATTAGTGCAAGATAAGCCACGAAAAAGTTGCCCCGTAAAATGTGGTGCGAGCAAAGAATAAGTAAATAGTATTTGATATATACACAGTAAAATCCTCCTTGATTAGTACAAGATGAGTCACGAAAAAGTTGCTCCGTAAAATGTAGTGTCAGCAAGAATAAGTAAATAGTATTTGGTTTATAAATCTATATTAATAAAAGGAAGTGTTTCTCTGTCTGTGTGCAGCCCCCAGACGAATCTATGGCACTTACAGCCATGAAATTTGGCACACGGGTAGTGAAGATGATGAGTACGTGCCCCTCGAAGCCCGAATTTTAAAGTTTATTCTAGAAAATTTTTTATTAAATTTTTTTATGCAATATTTGGTTCTATTTGCGCTAAAGTCCGCCAAATGGTGCCATTTGTAGCTCCTCTATTAGTCCTCTTGAATTATTAACAAATGCAGATAATAATGACAATGACAATAATCTTATACTACAATATTTATTTAAATTTTTCAAAAAAAAAATCGTTGCCATTCTGCAAGCAAACGTGAATTATAATTGATGCGCGTAATATTAAATTAAGATCTTTAACACAAATATAAATAACAAAAATAATTATTAGTGTGCTACCTGTCAAGCCACATAATTTAATAATAGTAAACAAAGTGCTCACTTAAGACTAAAGTTTAACCGCTATAAATTGGCAACATCTGCATTATTTTCATATCTTCAAAGCATAGGAAGAATTCATGAATTCTGTTGGTGTTCATAAGCTCTATAAAACCTTTTTAGTAATTTAATGTTAAAATTATATTAATTAATTGTATTTTTTATTTTATATTGTACTAGCCAGGCTTCGCCCGTCTGTTTAGGGACCCGCTCCCTTCAGCAATCATCGTCAGAGAATGGAAACACAAAAAGAAAAAACGAATAAAGGTATTTCAATTTTGTGGTTACGTATCCCACGTCCTGCAAACAGAACAAAAATTCTTTTCCTCCCCACCTCGTTGAGAAGTTCTTTTCCCTCCACCCCTCCGCGTATGGGCGAAAAATTCTTTCTTCGAGAAGTTACCTTCCCCTCCCCGCGTATGAGTGAAGAAATGGCTCTTTGGTGTCCGGAACTGGTCGCAAATAAAAAAGTGACCTCGGGAAAAGAATTAATTAAAAATAGGATTACATATCCCTTATTTAAAACAAAAAAGGTTGAAATACCTTTATTCGTTGTTTTTTTAGTGCTTCCATTATCTGACGATGATTGCTGAAGGGAGCGGTCCCTAAACCGACCGGCTAGACGGGTGAAGCCCGGCTAGTATAGTATTAGATTTCTATACTAGTAATAGTATTTAATTTATACAAACTAAAATCCTCCTTGATTAGTACAAGGTAAGTCACGGAAAAAAGTTTCCCTTTAAAATGTGGTGTGAGCAAGAATAAGTAAATAGTATCTGATTTATACAAACTAAAATCTTTTTTGATTACTACAAGATGAGTCACGAAAAAGTTGCGCCGTAAAATGTGATGTGATCAAAGTATAAAGTAAGTAGTATAAATAAAAAAGAAAACTATAAAAAAGAAACATCGCTTCGAGACTTTTAAAAATACGCATCAAGGTCTTATTGATTAAATTCATTTTTTTCTCTCCTCTATTGAACGTCTCCGTAGCATCGCTATATTACATGTTTTAATAGAAATTCTGGTGATCTTGAAAAATGCAGAAGAGCAGATCTGTCAAAGTGAGATCAATAGAACTTTAATGCTAATTAGAAAATTAAAATTCATCTGTTAAATTATTATTATTTAATATGTTTTTAGAAATATTTTTTTTAAATTAAAGCAAAAAAAATATATATAACTTTAAAACATAAATAAATATTAATTATTTAACTACACTTAATTATATTAAATCATATTTATTTATGTCTTAACATTGTTGTTATTAATGCCCCTAGGCTATGTATATCCTAACTAAGTTCATTCAAGGCTGTAGGGAGAAAGAGATGCTGCTCCTGTTTAGTTCACGGCCCGGTGCCATCCCAATTTTGACCGAGCACCCCCCCCCCCCCCCCAAAGTGTGACATCTGATCGGGTCGTACCCTCCTCCTACCTCTACAAACCCAAAGTGCCCATAACCGGCTTGGAAACGAAAGCGTTCAGTGGCTTTTGTCGGGATTCGGACCGAGCACCCTAAGTGACGAATTCCAAAGCCCTAACACTTAGCTGCCCCAGTCCCTAATGTTTTAATAAATAGTATTAATGAATGTTGAGATCGAAATTTAATTATTAAATTATTTTACTTATTTCTGTTTTATTTAAATTATTTGATTTCCGGGCATTTAGTGTTGAGATGAACTTTACACTAAAGTTGTTTCGTTGAATGGTAGGATACTTTTTTATAATCCATCGTCTATAAACGTAAGCAGTAATAAGATAAAGTATATTAAGATAAACGAAAATCACAGTTATTCACTCACACAAGCACATTCACGCATTTTTGAAAGAGTATTAATTAATCATTTTGACTCGTGCAAGCGTATTTATTAGATAATTAAAACAGCATATGGAGCCTGCTGGATTTAAGGGGGTCCGAGAATGAAAATTTTATATTTTTGATCCAAACACATTTAGTAATCATTAATTTTTCCAACAAAAGTGTCTGAATAAAAAAATCACTATGAGTGTAAAAAATGCTAGAACCTTTTGAAGTTTTGCTTGAAAAAAAATTAAATTCACTTTTAGTTTTGATATATCCGCTGAGCATAAAGCTGTTTTTGAATAAAATTATTCCACCTTTGCCCATATAAAAGGTTTCAAAATTACTTGTCTTCAGAATTTGCAAAAGTTTTACTGATATTATTTCTTTTCTTTAAAAGGAAAGAGAATAATAAATCATTTTTTTTTTCTTCTTCAGCGTTTTGATTTAGAATAAATGCTCCGAAAGTGGAAAAATTTACACAAAAAAAAGGTAATATTCCCTTCAGAATATTTTATTTAGAATAAAATTTTACGTTTTCGAAACATTTACTCTAAATAAAAAATTCTGGAGAAATTTTATCGTAACTAGAACTAAAGAGCGTTGAACAAAATTTCGTAGAGATTCCTTGCAAGGAATTTTAGATATATCCTTTTAAATGAGGCGAATTCTGGAAAATACCGTTTGATAAATAGACTTCAAGTGCATTTATATTACAACTTATACAAAGGACGTTCCATAAAAATTGAGAGTATTTTTTCTCCAGTTGGCAACAGTGCGAAAGTGAAAAATGAAACTGCAGACGACTTTCTGAATTAAAAAAGAATTTGTGGCTAAAGTTTTAAACGTTGCAGACGATTCTGTTTTCGTCGTTGAACAGTAGTTTAAAGAACGTTTTCGTTTTGCATACAGCATTGGAGGTAAATGATTCAGAGTTAAGGTTTGAAAAGCGTTGTACGATAAATTTTTGCGAGACGAAAGTAAAGAAAAGCATAAAATATTTTTTCCCTATCCTATTCCTAAAAAATTATGTTTAAAGTGTTGCCAAAATTATTTATAAAGTCCAGTTAGGAGAAAAAATAATTTATTCTGTTTCTTTTATGAATATTTTTCCCTACGTCGACAATTTTTTTCTGTAAAACCTTGTCACCTGTCAAACTGACATCGTAAAATTATATTTTAGAAAAAGAAGACAAAATTTGTGTGTTCCTTGAAATCAAGAGGAAAACAAATACGGGAAAAACATATTTTGACACAGAATATATATTTTATGGTATTTTAAAAGAAAAATATAGGGGAAATGTACATCTCAAACAAAACTATAATAATTACACTGCTGAATTTCTGCACGAGAAACTGAGCTACAAAAAACAAGTACACCATTCTGTGCTCTAAAATTCTTTAATCTCATCGTCTGTAAAGATATTAGGGAATAATGCAAAGGAAAACTAATTTCGGTTAAATATTATAAGTTTAAGGCTGTTTTATTGGCAATATATTTTTTTGCATATTATTCATCTCATAATTTCAACACGACAGCTTTTGCCGTTGATAACGTTACGCATTCGTCGAGGCTTTGTTTTACTAAGCTTATACGATTTCCCAACGTTTATTGGTTGTCAGATTTCTATTACTTTCCCACCGAGATATTGCATTGATGTAAGAGAGTAAGACTACTACACAAGCAATTCTTCAGTCCACCTCTAAGACTTTTAGTGGAATACCTGTTGATCAGTTATTGATTGATTCCGCGCACACTTTTCCCCTGATCGTTCCACTATTCAAAATGAATCTAAGCACTGTTAACCTGGAATATCCCCATATCTTGAGAAAAAAAAAACATTCATGCATAACCTAGTCATCCAGTAAATTCAAGTGCTCATTTTAATTCTCCTTACTACAGCATGGGCTACCTTGAGCCCAGAACAGGCCAGCTTATACTACTTTATAAAACTTCCACCACAGTATATACTATTTGCACTAAGGATGACAGATTCAATTCCCTTCGACCGTTTTCGCTACGTTCATATCCCACTCCATTCGATTCTCTTCGATTCGATTCGTCTTCAACCTATCCGGAAGTGCTTATTCCACTGGAATCGACTCAAAAATAATCAACACGAACGAGTATGCGAAGTAACTAGTTTACAATGACGTATTTCAAGTCTCGGGTTTTATATGACGGTTTTACACAATTACATACACCTAATTTTCTTGTTGCTACGAGACCTTACAACTTCATTTACAGTTAATTATTTGACACTAATACCTTCGTACATATCCACAAGATAAAGCGCCATTTTATTTATGCTTCGAGAGAAAAGAAACCAAAACAACATGTAGATGCAAACTGCCGCGCCACCTATAACACAGCGGCTTAAGCATCATTCGAGAATTTTAACCCCCAAGAACAGACCAGGACTTGCCAGACCACATAGATTTACCTGTGCAGGTTTCTTTTCCTTGTTTTAAAATTGCGAACACGCGATAACCTTGTGACCACAGCTGTTCAGTCTCAATATTCAACACTTTTGTTGTACTGTGGATGCAGAAATATAATTGCTCTCAATATCAGGCAAGACTGAGTGTTCCAATTTTTTATTTTTTTATGATTTATTTTCATCGCAATGTCATAGGTAAATTTCTTTGTTTGATGCAGCCACTAATTTGTCCTGAAACGTAGTAATATAAATTTCCCCATATTTTCATAGCAATCACTCAGAATGTTCAATGTTTAGAATGTTTAGTTTTGTTTATTATTTTTGTTAAAGATCAATTTTGGGTGGGAAACAAGTAAAAATATACCTTCAGTTGGAATACATACGGATTTACAAACAAAGATATTTTGAGTAATTTTCATGTGAAGTGGGTAAAAGAGAAGTCAGAAATCAGCATTTAACCATTAATTTTCAGCTTTAGAAGTTAAAATAAAAGTAAAATCCATTATTTAATTAAATAAATGAATGACATGAAATAATAAATACAGCCGGGATTTAAAGTTTTGTTGTTGTTTAAAGTTTTGCGACTCAATTATTAGCACTAAGGTGTTATTGTTATCACCTTGGCAGATCTGCCTTTTTGCCTTTTTTAAAGTTTGCCAAAATTGTCAGTGAATAATATAGCAAATGCCTTGGCGACGTTTAACAGCGAAAGAAACCAAAATGATGAATTAAATCAGTAACACCTTGGTGTGTATTTAAAATCTTTAACCGAATTTTCTTAACAGTTTTTAGCACTGCGGGGCTATATTTATCACTTCAACAGTTCTGCGTTACTGTCTTTTTAAGGTTTGCAAACATTTCGAAGAGAACCAGTGAATAATGTAGAAAATGCCTTGGCATCGTTTAACAGTGGTAGTAAGAAAGAATGAATTAAATCAATAACACCTTGGTGTGCATTTAAATTCCGAACCAAGTTTCTTTTCTTTTTTTTAAATAGCTTTTAGCACTAAAGTGATATTATTTTCACTTTGACAGATTTGCGTCTGTCTTTATTAATTTCATAAAAATTTCGAATTAAACAAATAATTAATATGGCAAAAGCCTTGTCGACGAATGGTAGAGGGAGAAGTAGCAATAAATTTAATCGATAACTCCTTAGTGCCTATTTAAAATCTCGAACCTAATATTTTTTAATATTTTACAATATTTCCTTTGTGATTTATATGATCCATCTCACGATTTGAGAAAAGCATTGTAAACTGGGTGTGATAACATTTTTAAAAGCATAAGTTTGCAAAAAAATCTTGGTTGCCAAAATCTGGTAACAAAAAGTGTTGGATGTAACTCTTTTTACACAACTCAATTCACACATTTTTTTTTCTAACCAAAACGATCCGTTATGACGCAACAAATAGTAATCGAACTTTCTTATCAGCCAAACAGGAAGAGCAGCACAGATTCGAGAAGATACATTCCGGATAAAAGCGAAACCGTGCTCCAGTTCCCAGTACGGAAGCGCGGTGCAATTGTTCTTGGGTAATTATTCGAAGATTCAAGTAGGGCATTTACCTTGCAAAAGAAGTGGTAATGATTTATAAGAAACGGTTAATTACTAGCTATTTATAGAGAGTGAAATTTTTTTAGTCTGCCAATTAAAATGGGGTAATTTTATTTTTTATTTTTATTTATTCAAATTTTTTTTGTACGCTTTTGGCAGTTAATTAATACTGAGAATAAAGTGGGATTTTACCTTGAAAAAAATCTTTATTCTAACGGTTAATTTATACTGTAACTATTAGAATTAAGATTAGTAGAATTTATCATAAAATTATGAAGAATAACTTTAAATTTTTTTAAAACTTTTAATGATTAATTATTTAAATAGACACACATAAACTAGTTACTAATTAAGGTCGAAAATCTCTTTCTTCCGTCTACACTAACAATGCCAGCAATGCACACTTTATATTTTATTTGTTGATTTAGACTCAATAAACCACGGCCTTGATGCTTTAAGGATATATTTACATAAAAATAAAACACTATTTACTCGAGGCTTACGAAAATATCATTTGATGGATTCAGCTAACACAGGCCGGCTGTCATTGGTAGATAACTTCCTGTTTTAGCTTTTCTAGTTGTGGTTTGGGGGGAGGGGAGGGGTTAACCCCCTGTTTACCTTCAGGCAGCGCCATCTGTTGGTTATGAAAACAAAACCGATCAAATAAGATCAGTTATCAATTGCTTTAATGTACATTTTTTCGAAATTTATTCGAACAAATGAAATAATTCACCGGAAATACTTATTGCAAATTAATTATATGAAATTAATTATCCTTCTGTAAAAATTCTAAAACAGTTAGTTAAAATTTATTTAAACTTAGCGTTATCTAGTTAGCGGTAGCGCGTTGGGCTTCGGACAGAAGTTTCTCAGTTCGAATTAAAAAGGTATGAATAAAATTTTCTAATTAAAATTTGTGGAAGTGGAGAAGCATGTAGTTTTAAGTTTCTCTCTGCAATGAAAGTTGAAAACTCAGTTAAATATATCAGTTCTTATGAAATCAAATCGATTAAAGGAAAATAATTCCGGCTCTAGCAATCAATCACTTACAGCTAGTATCGACGAGCATGGGATATGTTTTTGCTAAGGCGCATTCCAACTACTCATCTCTCCTCGAATGCCGAACATGGAAAAGCATGATAAGAACACGGTGGACAAAGTATTTTTATTATTAATTGCACAAATTATCGTTAAAAATATCAACTATTACTGCAATTAATAATAACATTATTATTATTATTCAGTATTTTTAATTGTATTAATAATATAATTAAAAAATAATTAAACAAATTTAATTTTTATATAATTATTTTATTAATTCTTATTTGTTTATTGTAATTAATAATTACAGCTATTGCATTTCATGCAAGACTCAAATACGAACATCGTAGCCAAATTATTATCTTAGTAATAATGCAAATTGTTTTTAATATTTGTTATTATTAGTATTTTCTGTGCATTACTTAAAACACAATATGAGCATAAGTAATAGCTTTGCACTGCTAGAGATTGATTAGTCATTGCAGACCATACTACATTCTTTGAGTGACGCATTTCCGTCCCGTAACGACTTTGACCGGAGAACCTCTGCAAAAACATGTCCCAAGCTAAAAAATAAAAGAACGAGCGCTGTTACGTATCCTCCGATGGAAATGGCAACAACAAGCAACAAAATGCCCGATGCGTCAGCGCGGACGTTTAAATACCGAGCAGTAACTTAATTGAGGCGTATAGGCCCTTGTAACCCAGTGCGCGGAGACTAATCTCTTGTTATGTCTGACACTTAGCCTTGTTCCTAAACTAGCCTTGTGAAGAAAAAATATATATCATTTAGTCAAGTGCAATCAGTGTAGCGTAAATCTAGAAGAAAAATAAAAAGTCATTTGTACTTCACGGTTGAAGATTCCCTCAAGCTTGGTATTTCTGTTCATTTGTTTATTCTCGGAAACAAATGAACCTTAAGTCCTTAAAAAGTCCTTATTAAGTCCTTAAAAAAAAACTTCTAATACAGTCGAACCTCGTTATAGCGAACCCGGTATATAACGAACGAAAATTTTGGTCCCGCCGTTTTCCTATTGTATTTAATGCTAATTTATCCTTTTATAGCGAACCTCCGGAATCTGAAGAAACGGCTACAACGAACCTTTTTTCAGTCGACTACTGATTTTTTTTTCAACTTTTTAAGAATGTCCAAGATACAATGAATGCTGCAGAAGCAACGAATGTTGAAGAAGATGAAGATTTACCTATCGCGATGTGGATAGAAAAGCACAAAATTTCATTACTCTCAGATTGTGACATGCAGTTATTCAAAACGTGATGATGAAGTCATTACATGTGAAAATCCAACTGATGAAGATATTGTGGAAGAAATTACAATGAATCATTCTGAAATCGAGGATTCTGCATCTGATGCTGATGAAGAGGACACATAAATGACGAAATCCCCACATCTCAGATGCTACAGTAGAGATGCGTGTAATTAATAATTTTTTGTTTACACAAACAGGGGAAGAAAGAGTGTTGGAGTCATTGGGTGTATTGGACAAAGAAATTCATAAAATGTTTTTGAAATCGGCATCACGTCAGCAGAAAATTACCGATTATTTCTGTATCAAAACAGTGAGCAACAACTGAAGGTAAAATGAATTTATTTCCATTTGTCTACCTTTTTAGTTAATTTAATTAGTATTTTGTCAGTTTAATGTAATCGATTTTAGTTAATTTAATTCATTAATGATCATTTTTTAATACCTCATTATTGAATACACATAGCAACTAATGAGTTATACATTTTGTGAACTCTTAACTTCTTAACGGTTCGGATATAGCGAACAAAACCTTTGGTCCCTTAAAGTTCGTTATAACGGGGTTCGACTGTACAGAGTTGTTCAATCATTATTTCATTTTAATTGGACTAAACTGCAGTTTAATACATGCCTGGCACCGTATAAGCTCATTTCGATATTGCAATCTGTTGCCTCGTGATAGATCAATATAAATACATCACTATATCCGAGCTATTCCAAATTTTCTAATGAGAATCAATTATTCATTTTATTTCTCGACGTCACTTCTCTGTGTCCGGAAAAGAATGGTTTTTGAAGTTGACATTTTAAAATGCCTTACCTTCTTTCAAAAATGCTTGGAGAATTTTTCTTTCGTCTCCCCCGGCCTAGAATTACAGAGCTGACATACCGAAACTGCTCCATTTTGAATATAAAATAGTTATGAAAATAAAATAGTTTTCCTTTAAACGGATGTTTCCTTATTCGGATGACGGAATGAAATTTGGTACAACCTACCTTACAACTAAACTTGATTTTCCAATGAAAAATGCTTAGAAATACTTATAACTCAGATCACGTGACAAACACTATTTCAAAGATACTTGTCTTCGACTCGTTTCAAAGTTACAAATATGGCTTTTATATATATATATATGACAGGCAGCGTGTTTTGATCCTGTGTAAATTCGATTTGATGCAGTCAATACGTATATTAAAATAAATGGGCCAGTGGCGAGGCCATTAAGGAAGTAATCTAATTCGTGATAAATCCAGCTTTATTGAACTTCATAAGTTGACCACTCTCCAGGTTGATTACCGCGCTTCGCCATTTTGATAACTTATTCGGCACGCAGCCGCGAGCTTCCGCTCTCAACGAAATTCGCCTCCAATCTGGCGCGAAAAAACCCAATTCCCTCCGAGCGCCTGTTGTACGCACATGTGCAGACCTCAACCTTTGGTCATCTGGACTTTTAAATATTGCTGAACTTGTAATTTTGACTTCGCGCCCAACCTTTACATTTCTAAAAATAAATCTTCTAGCCTAGAATTATTCGCTTTGCGCTCAAGTCGCCTTTAAAAGATGATTTTCCCCACAGCAAAATACGCGCGCTTTGTAAATGAAATATTAGATTCTTATTATTTTAGGCCCCCTTTCCCCGTACTTCTCAACTATATTTTGACAGTTCAGTTATGTTTTGACATATATATATACATACATATACAGTGGAATCTCGATCGATCGTTCCCCGAATCATCGTTTTCTCGTATGTGTCGTTTATTACACCCAGTCCCGACTACCCTATTGCTTTCTTATGTTCCCGCATTTATCGTTCAAATCAGTCGGTCCCTTGAAAAATGATAGATCGAGATTTTACTGTATACACACACACACACACACACACATATATATATATATATATGTGTGTGTGTGTGTGTAAGTAACATCTATATATATATATATATATATGTGTGAGAATGAGTTTGGCAACACAACTGAAATATTACTACAACTTCCACTCCTACTACTGCGGCACGAAGGACTTTAAGCGGATGTGTTGTTCTGCAAGCTCCCGATGTTTAGCTCTTTTGATGCTTCTGTGTTTATTTTTTAATTTCATACTAAGTGTTAGTCCTGTCTTGTAAACATCGTCTAGTTTAATTAAATGTTCAAAATAATTAAGTCTAATGATTCACTTCTAAAGGAAGGAGTACTAACTCCTTCCTACATGGGTGCTCGGCCCTCGGACTCGAAAAATACCCCTAGCATGCTGAACTTAAAAAAAAAAAAAACTTTATTTTCTTTCGATGATACGACTTGATTTCGACTTGATTTCGACTTGATTTCGACTGGATTACTGTTGTCTGTCATTTTGGATTTGGATATCGAAAGCGAAAGCCAAAGTGATGTGCCACGGACTCTGATGATACTCTGATGGGATGATGAGAACCAAAACCAGAATTGTAAGTAACTTGGATCATATTAAAATTATTTGATGCATACGTTGACGCTTGTTCAAGAAAATTTTGATGATTAAGGGAATTCTCAACTTATTGATGATTTAAGAAAACTGAAAGATATTTCAACGTTCTTTTGATGCAAGAATTTAATTGATGCTAAATTCATTTTTGATGGTCTTTGACGTTGAATTTATCACTTCTGTTTTCTTGAAGAGAATTCTATTTCGATGAAATTATTTGATGATTTGATGAAAATTTCGACATTTAACTTGAAGAATCTTGTTTCCTTGAACAAACCACAACATAACATATATTTTGAAAGATCGCGAATTGAATACTTTTGAAGATTATTATATTATTATTTTGATGCATAATTTTGACGAAGCGAATGTTTATTTGATGACAACTTTGCTTATTTGATGCGCTTTGATGTTGAACTTAATTCTGCTGTTTTCTTGCGAGAATATTTTTTATTTTGCAGAATGCTTTGATGCTTTCGATTTCACAATTTTGATACTTTCGATTTCCCAATTTTGATGCTTTTAACATTAGAACTTTAACTATTATTTTGATGCTGCATTTACATCCTCTATTTTCTTCAACAGTGATTTATTTTGAAGATTAATTTGATGAATATTTTGCTGAAGTAATATCTAACTTGATACATATCTAAATTTACGTCATCTGTTTTCTTCAACCAGAGAAATTATTTTGAAGAACTTATTATTTGATATTTGATGCTTATTTTAGTTCATAATTTTGTTTTCTTGAACAAAACCTGTTTTAAAGATTACTTATTTTGATGCATATTTTGAGAATCAATATTTTATTATTGAATTGGTATTTGAGGAAATTTCGATTTGAAATTTTATTTTTGAATTTGAGTACCTACGTATTATAAGTATTGATTTTGGTTTTGAATATTTGTATATTTGTGTACTATAATTGTTTGAACCTAGTATATAGTTATGGCTACTCTCAACGATTACCCCAATATTGCAAAATCATTAAAAATTGGTAGCACGAATCAAATAAAGGTTCTACATCGTTTAATTTTTGGTACAGACGGCGACAGACAAAATCGTACCAGATTACGTAAATTTACAGGTTTTAAACAGCCATTCGTGTTGAAAGCAACGAAACAGAAAGTACTTAAAGAGTTTTCACTTAAAGACTTGATTTCTATTTGTAATCTACTTCATTTAGAATTTTCAACTGACCCAGACAAATGTGCCAATACCATTCTTATGAGTCTTAGTGATTTATCGTTATTAAAAGCAGAATTTTCTGATCTTTCGGAATGCGAAGTGAATGATGACTCACTTCCGGGTGCACGTTCATCCCAAACTAACAGCGTTATAGAGGAAAATAGATCTCCCTTTTCCCCCACCATTGACGCAAAAGAATCTTCGAATAAGCAAAATACACACATTTCCGTTGGTGAATCAGATCAAAATTCATTGCCTTCAGTTGAAACTGCGAATCTCTCTTTCCAGTTGTTTAGTCTGAAAGACGTTGTTGATTTAATAAAACCTTTCTCGTCTCGTGATAATTACAGTGTTGAGAATTTTATATCTGACGTTGAAGAACTTTTTTGTTTATATCAGATAAACAATCCAATTCACCAAATTACTTTTGTTAGAAAATGTTTAACTGGTCCCGCTCAAACTTTAATTAGGTCTATTCGTGGAATTACAAATTGGGAACAATTGAAGCACCATTTATTAGACGAATTTTCGGACAAAATTAACGGTATTCAGTTACATAAATTAATGGAATCTCGACGTATGAAACCGTTTGAAACCCTACAAGAATATTTCTTAGCTATGAGAGATTTGGCACACAAAGGTTCTCTCGATGACTCCTCTCTGTTTGAGTATGTCATAAACGGAATTCCTGATTCAACAAACAATAAAGTTATTCTTTACGGTTGTAAATCCGTCCCTGAATTTAAGGAAAAGTTGAAAATTTATGAACAAATCTTTAACAGATCACAAAATTTCAGACAAAATAATCAGAAAAAAATTGATGCTTCCTACCTCAATGTGAAAGTCGATAATACACGTAGCCCAAATACACAGCCAGTATGTTTTTCCTGTGGCTTGAGAGGTCACAAAAGCAACCAATGTTTGAATAAGTCACATGGTAAACAATGCTACGGATGTAAAAGTTTTGGTCATGTTCATGCTAATTGCCCTAAAAGTTATCGAAATTCTAAACCAAAACCTGATTCTCAAAAACCTATTTCTGATAAAACTGTAAATGCACTTTCTCCTGAAACTTCATCGAAAAATCCCATGCATGTTGACATTCAACTTGCAGGAATTCAATTGACAGCACTCTGTGACACTGGGTCACAGGCAACCCTCATCAATGAGAAAACCTATCGAAGAATTGGTTCGCCACCATTGCAGCCCACCAACATTCCCTTTTCAGGAATTGGCAAAAACCAAGTTCACAGCATCGGATTCTTTCAGGATTCCATCGAAATTCAAACCATTACTTTACCTGCTAAAATACATGTTCTAGAGGATGACTTGATTCCTTTTGATGTGATTATCGGAATCGACTTTTTGCAGCAAACCCAATTTACATTTGATGAAGACGGTATTCATTTTACTCTTGATAATAACATCTTCGTTAATATTGCTAATATTCCTGATGACGAAGCTTTCCCATTTGATCTTTCACACATTTTGAATTCTGAAATTCGTGAGGAAGTTCAAAATATCGTTACTTCCTACAAACCCCATAAAGTTCAAGACACTGAAATTAAAAGGACTATTTTATTACAAGATGAAATCCCCGTAAATCAACGTTCTCGACGACTCCCTTTTGCGGAACAGAAAATTGTAGAAAAACAAATTCAAGATCAGGGCCAAATATGCATGTCTGAAAAACCTCTAACATCTACTCAAGATAAGATTTCTAGGGTAGAGAAAATGGATAATCCAATTGATTTTGAACGTGATGATGATGATGATGATGCCAATGATTTAGATTTGTTTCATGATAATGATGATGGAAAATATTTAGATGATGCTGATGCCAGTGATTTAGATTTGCTTCATGATAACGATGATGATAATGCTTTTGATATTGGAACTATCAAAGCAACTCTTGAACCAAAAATATTTGATGCCGATGATGATGCCCTTGAGAATGAATCCGTCAAAAGTGAAAAGGTTGAACCAAAATTTCAAGTTATTGAAGCTCCCAAACCCCCTGAACAAATAGCAGCTTTTCAACAACAGAAAAACATTCTTTCACAAAATCCAGTTCTTCGTGTTTTTCAACAGGGATACCCATTAGAACTCCACACTGATGCCAGCTCCTTAGGTTTTGGCGCTGTGCTCTTGCAACAATCCGATGATGGACAGTTTCATCCTATTCATTATTTTAGCCGTAAAACTACAGTTCAACAAGAAAAATATCATAGTTATGAACTGGAAGTTCTTGCCGTTATTGAAGCGCTAAAAAAATTTCGAAACTACTTGTTGGGAACAAAATTTAAAATTATCACCGATTGTGATGCTTTCCAAAAAACGATGCACAAAAAAGACCTACCAGCTAAAATTGCTCGATGGGCATTGATGTTAGAAGACTTTGATTATGAAGTTTGTCATCGACCCGGTAGACAGATGAAACATGTTGATGCTTTAAGTCGTAACCCCATTCTTGTAATTACCTCAAATGATATCACTCAAAAGGTGAAAAATGCCCAAGACCAGGATGAATTTATATCTCAAATTAAATCTATGCTTGAATCTACACCTTCTGATGAATTTTTTGTTAAAAACGGAATTCTTTATAAACTTCATCAGGATGCCGAACTTTTAGTAGTACCACAAATGATGCAGAAAGAAATAGTGCTAAACGCCCATTCACAAGGTCATTTTGCTTCACAAAAAACCGAATTAATTGTTTCTCGTGAATTTTTCATTCCTCAACTTAAGAAATTAGTTCAAGAAATTATTTCGAACTGTATTCCTTGCATTTTGTCCTCGCGAAAATCTGGAAAACAAGAAGGATACCTTCACCCCATTCCAAAAGGTGATGCACCCCTTGAATGTTACCATTGCGACTTTTTAGGACCTTTACCATCGACAAAAAAATGTTATAAGTATCTTTTTACAGTAGTCGATGCCTTTTCCAAATTTGTATGGATCTATCCCGTGAAGTCCACCTCTACGAAAGATGCCTTAGACAAATTATCCTTGCAACAAACTACATTTGGCAACCCTTCAAAAATCATTACTGACAAAGGTAGCGCATTCACATCTTCAGAATTTCAAAGTTACTGCCAGGAACAGTCAATTGAACACATTTCAATAGCAACAGGTGTGCCACGTGGCAACGGTCAGGTTGAGCGTGTTCATGGCACAATTATTCCCGTTTTAACTAAGTTAGCTCTAGATGAACCTGACAAATGGTTTAAATATGTCCCAAGATTGCAACGTATCTTAAATAGTACCACCACACGCAGTACAAAATTCACACCCTTTCAACTTTTAATTGGTGTTAAAATGAAACAACAAGAGGATCTACAGATTAAAAATCTTCTTGACGAGGAACACCACCAAAGAATTCTTGATGACAAAGAAGCGTTACGTATCGAAGCTAAACGAAATATCCTCCGTTTACAGGAAGAAAACATACGACAATATAACAAACGGCGTAAACCGGCTTGTAAATACAAGATCGGTGACAAAGTGGCAATACAACGAACTCAATTTGGAACCGGATTAAAGCTCCGACCAAAGTTCTTCGGACCATATGAGATCACGAACATCAACCCCAACGATCGTTACGAAGTTCGAAAGTTAGGGCATCACGATGGTCCAACCATAACATCAACTGCAGCGGACAAAATGAAACAGTGGTGCAGAAACTGAACACCAATACCACTGTGTTGAACACTGCTTGATTTTTTGAAATATTTTTCCTTTTTCTGCTCTTTTTTTTTTATCTTTTCAGAATTATTGTTGACAACCCAGCCGCGGACGTCTGGAAAGTCAGAACGGCCGTGTGAGAATGAGTTTGGCAACACAACTGAACTATTACTACAACTTCCACTCCTACTACTGCGGCACGAAGGACTTTAAGCGGATGTGTTGTTCTGCAAGCTCCCGATGTTTAGCTCTTTTGATGCTTCTGTGTTTATTTTTTAATTTCATACTAAGTGTTAGTCCTGTCTTGTAAACATCGTCTAGTTTAATTAAATGTTCAAAATAATTAAGTCTAATGATTCACTTCTAAAGGAAGGAGTACTAACTCCTTCCTACATATATATATATATATATATATATATATATATATATATATTTGCATGTGTGTGTGTTCGTGTGCGTAAAAAGAATCGCATGAATATATGAATCTTGTAATCCATACATTTCTATTGATAGATTACGGGAGCTCAAAACTACATTTAATTCATAAATTATTAGTAAATTTGCTTGAGTGGAAACTCTTAACCTTTCTTAAGGCTTATATTGACCGTTTGCCACGATCGTGATTTGAACGCATATCCTCTAAGCTCGAGGCGGGAAATTTAATGGAGCTGGAAATCAGACATTTCGGTGGTGGGAAATTCATTTTTAAAAAAAACCGTTCCTCGCGAACTGTTAATCTTTCTTCCTGAGAAGTTTTCATTCAATTCAAAAATTCCACCCAGCATTGTTTCACAGCACTTTTCCTTATATTCATCCTTTTGTAATCAAGGTTTCTTCTATATTTTAGAGGATAGTGAAATATCACATTACTTCAATTATCTCTTTCGTTGCTTACAACCTCAAAAATTCTTACAGTGCCAACCCGCCAAAAAACTAATACTTCCTGACAAATAAAGAGGGAATAAACGTTAAAATAAATTAAATTACGATAAAAAAAATTTTAAATGCTTGAAAAAAAAATTACATTAAAATAAAAAGATTCTTCAAAAAACACGCGAATGGCACTTCAAGTATTTTTAAATGCGGAAAACGGAATTACATATGCTAATCTGAGTCTATAAAAATATGCGACGTCTTAAGGCAGGGTATCAGTCAAAAGGCGGAGTACCAATCTGTCGGGATACCATCTTTTTAGTTTAATTATTTTTAAAATATTTTAATTTTTAAAAAAATAAGCATTAATTATTCAACGTCATGTAAAAAATTAAATTAAATATTTTCAAAAGGTGCAATTATTTATTTAAACGTGCAAAAAAATAAATAAATAAATAAAAGTAAAAAAATAAAGACCCGAAAACGAGGTATTTGCTGATCTACGATTAGAAAAATACTGATACGATAATTCCTCATAGCCATATTCCTTATTCAAACTCTGTAATGCCAACTGATGAAAACCCTGAAAGTAATTTCAATTTTTAAATAAATCGTCTGACACATCTTTAATGTCGCGTGCCATCTCAAGAACAGTTTTAATCGAGCCGTTTTACATGAGCAATATTATCCTATAAAAACAAACTCTTGTAACTCTCTTAAAAGAACTAGGGAGTTATTTTAAGGAGAAATGTTTGTAACCCTCTTTTTCAATACACTTTCGAACGATAGGTAGCGTGTAAATCAAACCGCAGGTCCTTTTATAGTAAAAGTGAGCTATCATAACATCAGAACGGGTGCATGTACCTGCCTGCGCGGAAGGTTACAGTGCGAAGCGAAATTTATTTCCAAGCATCTACCTTCACAGGATGTCCGGCGTTCAGCGAAGGAATCGAAGCAGAAAATTGGTGCAAAAGAATCCCACGTAAAATTGCTTTTTTATCGTCGTTTTTGTTCCCTTTTTTTCTTCATCATTATTATTCGAGAATAATATCAGGCTTCCATTTCTTGCAGGATTTGTGTACCGAGGTACTGGCGTGTCCCGAGACAGGCGTTTTTCTTTCGCAAATTTTGTTTTCAATATTATTCTGCATTGAAGAATACAGGTTCCGCGTTATTGTGCAAAAAGTATTTGGAGCAAATATCGTGTTCCAGCCGCTGTTTCACTTTATTCTTTACGAAGGTGTTTTGCTATTTTAAAGATATAGATAAAAAAAAAAATATTCAGTTTGGTCGACACCACTCTTTCGCAATCTGCAGTTTTTAATGAAAAGGAAAGCTGATTTACGTCACCGTTACAAAAGCTGAAGAAAATATAGTCAGACTTAGTTGCTCGTGTTATAGGTGTCGTTCTTAAAAAATATGTTTTGTTTATGCTAGCTATTTACAACAGCTAAAACATTTTTTTTTTCACACCAAAATACTTCGTCATTTTATTTCATTTGTTCTAATGGCAACATAAATAAAAGCGGCCTATTAATTGAGACCTCGCAGATTTTCAATCTCCGCACTAAGCCATGGAAAATTTTCCACTCAATATTTTCAAATCACAGATTAGAAAATTTACATCTTTGGATTCTGTTTTCTGCCTTTTAACACAGGTCTTAAAATAAAGTTGTTTATCAAAAATCTCTTGAATTATTATTTTTTTTTCAAAAAGCTACACAAATTTTGTAATGTTTAGACGTCAATTATTTGATATCTTGTAAAAAATCAACGACAGAAAAAATCAAATTTTGAGTAAATACTGAGCGGAAATTTCCTCTAAATATTTCTTTATCCACAGATTAGAAAATTCATACTTTTGATTTCTGTTTTCAGCATTTTAAAATAGATATTAAAATAACGTATGTTTTATTCAAAAAATATTTGAAATTTGATTTGATTTTTTTTTCAAAAAGAAATATTTATTGCGTAACATTAGACGTCAATTGTTTGATGTCCTATATAAAATATTAACCACGGAAAAAATCACATTTCAAGTAAATATTGAGGGAATTTTCCTCTCAATATTTTTTAATCAATGATTAGAAAATTCATATTCTTTATTTCTGTTTTCTACATTTGAAAATAGATCTTTGAATTAAGAACGTCTTATCAAAAATCTTTTGAATTTTAGTTGACTATTTTTTAAAAAAATTTAATTTTTGAATGATAGATAGTTTAATGTCCTGTAAAATATTAACAACGAAATAAAAATCCAATTTTATGTAAATATTGAGGTAATTTTCATCTCAATATTCTTCTAATCGCAGATTAGAAAGTGAATAATTCTGGATTAAGTTTTCTGCATTTGACAATATATTTTTAAATGAAACTCTAAATTTTTGAAAAAATTTAATTTAATTGGATTCTTTCAAAAACAATACCATTTTCAAAATATTAGACGTTAATTATTTGATGTACTGTAAACCATTATTTGCGTAAAAAAAAAATAAAATTTCAGTAAATATCGAGGAAGAACTCTCAATATTTCTATCCACAGATTAGAAAATTCATACTTTTGGTTTCTGTTTTGAGCATTTAAAAAAAGCTTAAATTAAGTAAATGTTTTTCAAAAAATTCTTTTAAATTCCATTTGATGTTTTTTCAAAAAATAATACTTATTTCGTAACATTGGAAATCAATTATTTGATGTCCTATAAAATATTAACCACGGAAAACACATATTTTAAGTTAATATTGAGGGAATTTTTAGTTCAGTATTCTTCAAATTACAAATTAAAAAATACATATTTTTGGATTCTGTTCTCTGCATTTGACAACTGATCTTTAAATAAAGTCCATAATTTTCAATTTCTTTAAAAATTTAATTTGATTCTTTTCAAAAAGCATTATCAAATTTGTAATAGTAGAGGTCAATTATTAATTTCCTATAAATAATTAAATACGGGAAAAATCAATTTCTATTTCTACAAGCTATTCCTTGAAATGACCACCTTAATATGCATAACACATAATCCAAAAACATACATTTACTAATCTTAGATTTAAAAAATACTCAGAGGAAAGTTACCCATAACTTAACATGCTGATGAAACATCCACGAGGTCAACTGATGCGCTACTGAAACGACGAGAAGGAAAGAAACACAATTACTTTTACTTCAGCATCATAGATTAAAGACAGATTTCTTTTAAATCGTTTCCCGGAAAATTAGCAATTTCTCTTTGCACAGTTCTTTATTTTGCATCATCTTTCCCTCCAACTTTAACTGAAACTGAAATGTAAAACATGGAGGAAAATCGAATTTCGAGAAAATGCAACTAAGTTTAAAGATAACATCGTCATATCAAACGTGCTGACAATATTATTACACGAAGAATTGTGTTTTAAAGATATTATATATATATATATATATATATATATATATATATATATATATATATATATATATATATATATATATATATATATATATATATATATATATATATATATATATATATATATATATATATATATATATATATATATATATATATATACGTCAGTATTTTCAGACATTTGATAAATTGGTAAAAGAAAAATTTAATCATATTTCAGTAAAGAAGTAAATTGGGTAATCACATACGAACCCCACAATTTTTTTTCAGTCATATGAACATTAAATGCGTAGAAATTAAATAAATTGTAGAAATATAAGCAGAAAAGAAGAAACATTCAGCCACAACAAGCTAGAGAAGAAAGAAGCTGAAAGGAAAAATAACAGAAAATCTCGCTGGAAAAAAGAAAAGAAATTATAGAAAAAAAGACTGGAACTTACTTCTATTTTTTCGTGAGCATTTATGTCGTTTAATTTATCAACATCTTTGGGCTGTATCTGTAACAGAAAAAACAAAGGATCGTTAAACAAATGGAACTGTAATTTTTATCTTTAAGTCACTAGATCAGCTATATTTTTTGTCTCTGCTATTCATAAATGAAAAAAATTGCCAAAATATTAAAAATTCTATAAATTATATATATATATATATATATATATATATATAACTTCTCTATGGTGGCCAGTCATGTTTCCTAAGAAAAGTGGCCGTTTTGAGGGGTGGACGTCGAAAACAGTTTTTTCCCATAACATTAGCTGTATGGTGTCTTGAATCGGTTCTGAACGTCAAAAGTTCGTAAAAACTTTAAAAATTCATAAAAAAGGAAGAAATCATGATAAAGAAGTGCGGTTTGTAAGAAAAGGCTGACAAGGATGTCGGATTTTTTAGCAGTCAAAAAAAGTTAAAAAGTTTTTTAAACGTTTAAAAAGTTAAAAAGTCACCGGTAGATGGTGCCCACATGCGACAGCAAAATTATGCAAATCAATCTTGCAATAAAAGACCGTGATACACGAGAATTTGGAGGATCGGCCACGAAGTTAAAGACCCTCATTGGCAGAGGGCCGCATTACTGCGGTGGAAACCGTTATGAATAATATGGCGGCAGAATCGTCCACGGGGAGTAGCAGTGCTCGCAAAGCTGGACCAGTGACTCTACCAATGACTTTTTTAAATTTTTACTTTGCTGCTAAAAAAAATCCGACTTCCTTGTGAGCCCTTTCTTGGAAACAGCACTTCTTTATCATAATTTCTGCCTTTTTTATGAATTTTTAAAGTTTTTACGAACTTTTGGCTCACCCATACATACATACACATACACACACACACACACACATATATATATATATATATAACACCTATTACAAATATTTTAAAGGGGTTGATTAAATGCCCTTATTTTACAGAAACTCTCATTGATTTTTCAGAAATCAGAACTTTAAAAAATATATTAATTTTTTTATTAATCAAATTAGATTACACTAATTATTTATCATTTATGTCATTTAATTTAAAATAATAGTTATAACAGAATTTCATTACAATAATATGTAAATTTTTCTCTCATTACAAACATTTTTGTAGTTCATAAATTCTATTTTACCTTCACTTTCTTAAGTTTTTCAAGATTCATTGAAAATCAAAAATTATTAAAATAAATTATACTCAGTTTAATGTATTAATTTTATTATATACCACATGATGTTTTTAATTTTAAACTTCAAATATCGAGTAACAGCGAGGTGGCGCTGTTTTTTATCAATAAAATAATTTTGCCATATTGAAAAGATTCCTCTTTCCGCCGAAATATGATAGCAACGAAATTTTAAATGGATCCATTTTCTCTCATGGTCATAAACTTAATGATATACTAAAAATTGAGGACTTAATGATACATTACCAAGCTTTTGCAGCGTGGTTTTACATCGACACTTGCAGCCCTCTCTAAACAGAAAGTCCTGGGCAGCTGCGAGTGGTTGAATGGTTGGTTGGTTCAGAGCTACGGTTATCTTTTGCAGCATAGTTAAACATCAACACTTGGAACTACGTCTAAACAGAAATCCTAGAAAACTGTACACTGCCAAAAAGTTAAAAAGTTTGGTGGAAGTTAGGTGGTTGGTTGGTTGATTGAGAGCTACGGTCAGCTTTTGCAGCTTGGTTTTACATCGGCACCTGCAGAGCCATTTAAACAAAAATTTCCTAGCCAAGTCGCCAAGTGCACACTGCCAAGTGGTAAAATGCTAGGTAGCTTGGTTGAGAGCTACGGTCAGCTTTTGCAGCTTGACTTTACATCAACTCTTGTAGCAACTACTAAAAAGTAAAATAAACTCTAGGCAACTGCATACTGTCGAGTGGTTGGATGCATGGTTGAAGAGCCAGATCAGCTTTGTAGACTCCAGCACTGACTAGTTCGGATTTGTACTTACCCTGTCCATGGCGTCCTCCATTGACAGGCACCCGTCCCTAACTAGCTGGATGATGAGTCGGACTTGATCTTCCTCGGAGGTCTGGACATCGCCTATCTGAAGCCGGGAGCCTGCAAGAAAAGACGGAAATTATAAACTTTCATTGCTATTATTATCGTCATTATCATCATATTATTATTATTCAAAATTACGAGAAAAAAAAAACCCTTGAAAAATAAATTAGCATTTCAAGGAGAAAAGTCACGCCCAATGATGGAAGACATCCTTAGAAGCCTTCTGAAACCACTAATTTAAAAAATTCTGTATGCGTATAGACACCAGTTATTACTTACAAAATGCTTGTAGAGAACAAATGAATTCTAATAAGAAAATTCTTAAATAGAATTCGTTTGTTCTCTTCTAATCAGATAATTCTAATTAGAAAATTCTTAAAACCTTATATTCGTTCACAATGTCAGCTGAATTAATTGAATGAATTTTGTACAAATGTGTTCAGTGGCGCACCCTAAGGGGGGGTGCTAAAGGCCCCGCCCCCTCAAAGAAAACGGGGGGGGGGGAACTGAGAAAATATTCCAAAATTCGTTTTCTAGTTAAATTCTTTTTTTTCTACGGGGGATATTTATGCAGGTCCGTTTTTTCTATTTCTAAACTATTTATAGATGAGCAGTCTCGTCAGGTGGAAGTATCCTAAGGCTAGGCATCTCGACCGCTGTGAACACAAGGTGAACGAAGTAGTGCACGGGCCAACGGAGATCACGGGTATCAAATCATGTATTGGCGATCACTGCAGATGAACCATAGGACCATAGGAAAATGGATCTCAACTGCAATTCCTGGGCCACGCTTCACTGCAGATGCTCAGTAAGTCCCTGTTCACATAGGAGTCCGGTAGCGGAAGCGTTAAAGTATTGAAATATATTTAACCAATGACAAACCTCCAAACGATTAGCAACGAAATCTTTAACGCCTATGATTGGTTTATTTCCGACTCAGCGCCAACTTTCCTTTTACGCTTCTGCTACCGGACTCCTATATGAACATGCCCTAATAGATCGATTGCGATGCGTAGCGTGTGTTCTAAAATCTTTTATTCAACGTTCGTATTCTGTGCTATTTTGAATTGAGTTTATTGAAAAGTATACCTTGAACTTGAAACTTGGCTTTCCATCTCTGGAGAGTTACTAATATTAAGTTCAAATTTTCAATCCGATATTTCAGGTGAACTGTTTTTATTACATTTTATGACTAAATATTCATCATGAACGCTTATCTCGGCACCGCAACTTCTCTAACCGAAAAATGCTCTAACAGCAAGTGCAATGGAAGATTTTCATCAGTTGAGTGAATGTTATGCCAGCGATTTGTCCTCTACAAATCCAGCAATTTTGAACTCCGAATTCAAGTTGTGTTATAAAAAATTTTAAAAACTGTTTGCAATACCTCTATTCAAAAATACCATTGATGCAGCTTCTAAGTGTGACAAAAGGATATATCCTAGCATCAATAACTTATTAAAAATATTTGCAACTCAATATTTTTAATAAGTAATATTTTTAATAAGAACCTTGTACGGTAACAAGGTTCAGTGAAAGGTCATTTTCTGTCTTGCGTATTTCGAAAACCTATTTCAGATATACCATCGTACAATCACGATTCAACGAACTTGCTTTACTCTATATACACAGAGAGATTAATATAACAACTGAAGATATTTAAGAGCTTTCACTTAAAAAAAAATGAAAATTAGATTTTATTCTTTAAATAAATTTTTATAGTCACCTAATGAATTTTATTGAATATGCACTAAAATTATTTTTATCCGTTCAACCAACCCCCCTCCCTCTCCTTCTAAGATTAAATCCTGACTGCGCCACTGATAGTGTTTCATAAAAGAATTATTTCCTACGAATTTCTCTATTTCTCTAAAATTGTAGCGAAAAAAAAGTCTAAAACAAGACTCGTTGAAAAATTGAAAATAGAAACGAAATTTTTTTTAGGAAAAAAATAATAATAATAAGGATTTCGGGGGGTGGGGATACTTATCGACTTTTTCGAAAAGTATCCCCTTCTTTGCGACAGTCTAAAGATAAATGGTTGCAGACAAATAATCCTAAATACAAAATGTCAGTCTCGCTATATTCTAATTTGTGTTTGACAATCGTTTAATTTCTAAGAAAACGCATCAAGCAGTTGAGACTTCTGATATAATTATGAGTCAAAAATTAGAATTCTATCAATATATATATATATATATATATATATACAGGGTGTCCATAATTAAAGTCCCACTTTCAAAAGGCTGCAACAGCGCACTTGTTACAGCGCCATCTATTGATACATTTTGGAACTTTTTTTTATTATGCCAAATCGTTTCCCCCTTCTTCCAGTATATTTAGTTCAAATTTGAAGTCATTCTGACCAGTGGTTCTTTTTTTTTTTTTTGCAGCCTTTTGAAAGTGGGACTTTAATTATGGACACCCTATATATATATATATATATATATATATATATATATATATATATATATATATATATATACATATATATTAAATAATTTAAGCACTCTAAGCTGTCATGATCGTAAAAATTATTTTTGATCCTTAAGATGTCCCAAACATTTACAATATCATTGGTGGAGAAATAATTTTTTTTTTTTTTTTTTGCGATGAACAATTATTTAACTATGTATTTTATTTATAACAGTTCATAAACTTCTATAAATAATTAATATTATCAACGTAGACTTTAGATATTGGCTAAAAAAGATTTCATTTAGTTCATTTTAATAAATTTATTCTAAGCGGTCCATTTTTTGTTTAATTTCTGTAAATTTATCCATTTAGTTTTTATAATATCGAAGAATTTCCCTAAATATTTCAAACAATAACTGAACAGGAAATAAGATTCATTAACTGTCATGTTGTTTCGCATTACACATTTATTTTTACTGTTTATTAAATTAGAATTGTTATTACAACCTAAAATCCGCTTTCAGTACAAATATCCAACGAAATGCATATCAGAAGATAACTTTTATGAAATAGAACAGCAATCAATCTGCGAGAGACTTGAAATGCGTGCGCATCGTAACCTCTTCTTAAATTAAGCACTTCTTCTTGTCGCCGTGATCGTATAGTGGTTAGTACATTGCGTTGTGGCCGCAATAACCCAGGTTCGAATCCTGGTCACGGCACATTTTTTTTCCTGCCTCCCAGTATCAAAGTAATTGTTTAGATATTCTGCTTAAAATTCATAAAACGTAATTTTAATATTTCTTTCGGCAAATCAATAATAAGGTTTAAAAATCTATTTGTTTCTCTTCCTAAATGTCAAAACTAAAAACAAATTTGAAACAAAAATTAAAATTATTCAAACGGAAATATTACAAACTACAAAGTAAATTGTAATTTTTATATTTACCCTAAAAGTTAAAAGAATTAAAACCACTGAATTCTTGAATTTAAAAATGAAAGCAGTGAAAAGTAGAAAGAAAAAAATCTACAAGAGAATAAATTTGAGTATTAGTGAACTGACACGACAAAATGAAACTACAGCAAGTAAGTTAAAATTTACTCTGGGAGTAGATATCCAGGTATTATTTTATTTGCAATTTAAACTTTTTATCACTAGCTCATTTTAAAATTAAGGTGTTTGTTAAAGACACCAGAAATAATTTATCATCAAACGAATGAGAACTTAATTTTGCAACTCAAACACATATATTTACAAACAGAATCGCATACAGCTGAAATTTTGAACTTTTTGAAAATTTTTACTTTCAAACTGATATATTTCTTACTACAAGGAAAAAATTCATGGTATTTAAGAAATGTAAATAAATAAGAAAACAGAGTACATGAATGAGAGATTTAATTTTGAAAAAACATATTAGAAAACTTATTTTGGGGTTATACTAAAAATAATGACCAATTTTCGCTTTAATGAATTGTATTTTCAAATAAAGAATTTTTAATTTTTTCTGTGCTTAGGTATATATATCACTATGTTAGCTCACACTGGGGAGGCTAAGCGCTAAGTGCATCTATCGTGCTGCCATCTAGGGATAAAATAAAGAAATATATTTAACACTTTCCTAATTCTCTAAGATTAATCCCCTGGGTCACACCCTGTTTTTTTCCTGCTTAAAAGTAGTTCACAGAACCGATACGTTTCGAAAAATCGAACTTCTTCGTGTCGCCGTGATCGTATAGTGGTTAGTACATTGCGTTGTGGCCGCAATAACCCAGGTTCGAATCCTGGTCACGGCATGATTTTTTTTATAATTATGGATCTTATACTAAGATATTAAAAGCGAAAACAGTAACATGATTAAAAGAGATTGGATTTTTTCTACTCTTTAATATTCTTTTATGTATCTTCTATATTTAAAACCTTTTTGAACCTTACGTAAATTAATTTTCGATCTATATAATTAACTAATTTTAATTTCAAATACAAAATTGTCAATGAACATAAATAAATAAATCAGAACACAGGAAAAATTAATGTTTTAAAACTAATTTACATATAAACGCAACAATTTTCACATTATTTATTTGGGATAAATTTTAATATAGGTGATTATAAAATTTATCCTTGCGTTGATTCAAGAGTCTAACTTTGTAACAATTACTGGCAGAAGATATAAACTTTTATACAGTAAAGAATAATAAATATGTTGAATTCCTTTAGAAGAGAAGAGTTTACCAATACAGTGGATAATACAGTGTGTTTTAGTTTGGGGGTTTAAGCCCCTTTTACTCCCTTAAATTTTCAATTTTCCAAAAATATTTCTTAGTGAGTGTTTAAGGGCCTTAGAGGAACCGCAATACAAAATTTTAACTACCTGGTAAATATGGTTCCAGAATTAATATTTTTTATTTTTTTGGGGGGAAGGGGGGCTTAAACCTTTTTTTTTATTCTTAGTAAGCACCTAGAGTTTAAGAAGAATCACCATTTAAAATTTCAGCTTCCTACGCAATATGGTTCTAGAAATTCAGTGCTTTTCTTTCGGGGGAGTAAATTAAGCCCTTTTTAACCACCTTAAAATTCGTATTTTCAAAAGAGATTTCTTTGTGTGCACTTAGGGCTTAAGAGGAACCGCCACTCAAAATTTCAGCTTCCCATGTTTTATGGTTGCAGAAATATAGAATTTTTTTTTCGGAGGACGGATTAATCCCCTTTTAACCCCTTAAAATTTGTATTTTTATTTTTTTTTAATTTCTTAGTAAGCATCTAGGGTTTAAGACGAACCACCGTTAAAAATTTCAGCTTCGGAGCCTGATGGTTCCTGAGATTTAGTTTCCCTTACTGGGAGGGGGGGGGGGGGAGATTTGGCTCCTATTTATCCCCTTCGAATTTGTTAAAATGATTTCTTAGCGAAAACCTAGGGCCTAACAGCAACCACCATGCAAAATTTCAACATCCTAAGATTTATAGTTCCAAAGATTTGTGTTTCTTTCAACATACTCACTTTGAAAATATTTTTTGTGTATTTCTGTTTTCTCATTAGTACGCAAATTTTAATTAGATCTAAAGTTATTTATAATCGAAATCCCGTTCTTAATCTGCAGATTTCTTATTAGGTTTTATTATGGCATGTGTTTTCCCCATGTTTGTATTATTTTAATATGCTGTTGCTTAAAATGTTGTTTGCAACTTGAGGTTAGAAAATGGGTTGCCATTTTGAAAGTAGGCGTTGGCGATCTGATACTACGCTTGGTAAAAAAAAGCCGCCAAATTTGAGCTATAATATGTTAAAGTACCGAATTTTGTCATTCCTCAGAAGAGTTCATCCTACAGTTTAAAAACCGGAATCCTATTTTATTAAATAGGGCATTAAATTAATTTTTTTTTGGGGGGGGGTCTAAAGCCCCCTTTAAACATAGTAAAGGTTAAATGTTTTTCTTTTAAAGGCTTTTAGTGAGCACCCAGGGCGTTAGAAGAGATGCAAAGTTTCAGCTCCTAGTGCTTATGGTTCGAGAGATATGGTAACCAGTCAGTGACTGAGTGATATTGGTTTTATATATATATAGATAACACGTTATTTATAACTATTTGCAACTGCTTATCTAAATTAAAACAATAGGAAAAAAAATAGAAGCTGAGGTCTTCAAATTTAACAATCATAATATCACATGCAAACAGTTATATTAAAAGTTGAAGTGCATATTTATTATCGTTTGAACGAATAAAAGGATAAATCAATAGATAATTAAAAAAATTAGATAGTTTGAATAAATGTTTCCCTTAAATATACTGCATGCAAATTTTGTCAGCCATTTTGTTAGAAATGTGTAGATTTGCTTCGGAGGTATACTTGCTTTAATTGGTAGTTTTTGATTCATCAGTTCAGCAAAATACTAAATATGGGGCTACCGTCTCAATTTATTTATATTGTATACAAATATATAGATGACAAAGCAATTTATTTTAAGTTGAGAGCAATTTAAGAAAGTCTTTTGAAAATACGATTTTGGGATAATAGAAAATCTTAAAATATTCACTATAATATTTAATAATGTGTATACAAATAGGGGATCACATAAAATTTTTTATGATTAAAATAATCCCCAAAAACGTACTGACAAACTGTTTCCTCTACAATTAGAATTAGTTGAAGAGAAATAATGATGAGAAATATCGCATGTTGAGATAAACTGTTGTGCCACTCAACTTATCTCTTAATAAAACAAACATTCGTGAAAAAAATTGTGCACGTCTCATTAAGACATATATATTTGTTATTTCACGCAAAAAATTAATAATATAATAAAAATTGTTCATAAATTTAATGTATAAATAAAAAATTCAAAAATGACAACTAAAGTAAAAAAAATCAAATTGTATTCTTAATAATACACAAACTTGAAGCATATGTTTCTCGGGATTCAATATCTGCGGACGAGTGTCATAGAAATTAAACAAAATTGTTGCCTGTTTAAGTTGTTCTTACTTTAATCGTATTAATGTCTGGTACGCTTATGCCTAAGTTATCCGCAAGTACATATTGATTCCAAGCTAGAGATACTTAATTTTACTATATTTGGTGCTGCCATCTACAGGCCAATATAAGAAACATTTGATAGATTTTTTTTCCTTGTTTATCTATGCTTCAGTGACACACCCATTTTTTCCTTTAAATAAGTAGATCACAGAATCGTTGACTTCCTTAAATACCTACAAACTTACATCGCCGTGATCGTATAGTGGTTAGTACATTGCGTTGTGGCCGCAATAACCCAGGTTCGAATCCTGGTCACGGCAATTTTTAATATTTTTAATTTTCTTGCGTAATACGTAATGAAACATAAACATAAAAAAAATCTATCCAACATTACTAAGTATTCCTTTGAGCAGAAGTACATCAATGAAAGTTACGCAACAAAAAAACAATGATTTTTTTTCAAGAATATAACATCAAAATTATCTGTAACAAGATATTTTCCCCTTCTTGTCATAGATTATATATTTTCCAGACATTCAGTAGGATAAATACTGATATTAAAGTTTAACTTTGAAGCCGGTTTTGATTTTACATCATAAAACAATTTTTCAATTATTTTCATAAAACACTGAATTTTGAGTTTCTCGAATTTCAAGATCCAGGCCTACTCTAATGGATGAATAATTGCAATAAATTAGGAGAATTAAGTGAATTTTCATCAAAACTATTTCATTAAAATTACAAGTCTTTATAAATTTCCAAAAGTGAAAATTCCCATGAAAAAAAAGAATTCTTGATTTATTTGTCGCAAATTATTAACATTTACTTTACGATTTTTGCAAAAAAATGTGTGAAATTTACGTACAAAAAGATCAGCGGAAGTTTATAAACAAATCTACCTGAATCATAATTTAACATAAAAATTCAACAGAGCTATTTGAAAATTTAAAATGTTGCCACTGTACCATACTATACATTGTAAGGCAATACTTTGTCTACCTGTTTGTTCTACTGAACATTATATACGTTCCCAACATACTCACAAACTTATTTTGGCGATAATTGTTTTAAGCATCAAATTCCTCTCGTGATCTTATTGGGGTTTAATGTGTAAAATCAAGCAATAATTTTAATAAAAAGTTCCAAAAAGAAATTGATTCTTTGTGACAAACATCCCTCATGCTAGGGAGTCAATTTCTAATCCCCTTTTGGGATTTATTTCGAAGTCAGTAAAATGCGAAAAAGAAATATTCTAGCAACCAAATGGTAAAAATATAAGTTGCCAATTTCATTTATTTCATTAAATATAAGAGGATTTCTAGGGAAAATCTAAGAATCTCTAAATAAGCATTTATTTAAATCTATAAATAAACAAGCAACCATTTAAAAATTAATAGAGAGCATTATTGTAATAAATAAAGTGCAAACTGTATATTTTGACTATTTTAATTTTTCTTTCTCAGTGCTGTCATCTATTGGAGAAACACATAACTTTCAAGCTATTTTTGAACTTGATTGATAGCGTTCTACTTCACCGGCACACCCTATTTTTTCCTCGTAGAAAGTAGTTCACAAAGTGTTATATCCTTAAAGATCAGGGGAACGTTGTAGCCGTGATCGTATAGTGGTTAGTACATTGCGTTGTGGCCGCAATAACCCAGGTTCGAATCCTGGTCACGGCATATCTTTATTTTACTTATTATTACAAGCAGCGCAAAAATTACTAAATATTGTGAAATAAATCTATTTCGTAATAAAAACTGGTATTTTTAACAATTGGGAAGAAAAGATTAACCTAAGGTGAAAACATACACAACAAAAGGCCTTGCATGTTACAATACAAGTATTATCGTAAAGTCCGTTAATTTTAGTATCAAAATAGCCTTTGAGGAACTCATTCTGTGACTTAAAGAAGAAATTTTGTGTACCAGAAATAAGTAGTATTGTTAGTAAAGCATTTCATTAAACTATGACTGAGTTAATTTCACGTTTATTGGAAATACTATAAAATCAGATTAAAAAATTTTTCTTCGAAAAATTACAAATTTTTCGCCACCGTAACTCTATTTCTTAAATTCATCTGTCGTTTATTAATTTAGCACTACAAAATTTTTTTAGGAATAAGATGTAATCAAAGCTTATACATAAAAACAAAAATTGTAAATAAGAAGGAGGAATCAGAGAACTAATGACACCACATTATGATTCCAATAAGTCAATATGAACTGGAAATGTTCATAACTCAAAAACTAATCTATAGTTGCAATGTACAACAAATGGTGCGAAATTACAGTCATCAATCTCATATAGATAAAATTATTCTGATATATGTAATATTTTTTTTTCATTTCTAAAAATTTTTGGAAAATTAGGATGCTTATAATTCAATTTATTCATTCTCCCACATCTTGTGAAAATTAAAATTCGAGGCAAATAAATTTTGATATGTTCAGTGCTGCCATCTATATCCCGAAGGTAGAAACATTTTCTGCGTTTTTTTATGATCAGTTTTGCTTCAGTGACACACCTTTTTTCCCCCTTTAAATAAAGTAGTTCAGAAAACAGGTAACTTTCTTAAAAACCCTCAAAGTCACGTCGCCGTGATCGTATAGTGGTTAGTACATTGCGTTGTGGCCGCAATAACCCAGGTTCGAATCCTGGTCACGCATATTTTTATTTTCCTTATTATTACAAGTAGTGCAAAAATTACCAAATATTGTGAAATAAATCAATTCAGTAGTACAAATTGGTATTTTTAGTATTGGTAAACAAAAGACGAGAAAATATACAACAAATGGTCTTGCTTGATGCAATAAAAGTAATATTATAATATATATTTTAATTTTGGCAAAATAAATAGCCTTCCAGGAACTCCTTTAATTTAACTTATTTATCTAACTTAAAGATGAAATTCAGTTTTATGTCCTAGATATCAGTAATATTTTTAGAAAATCCCTTCAAAACACTATGATTAAGCTTATTTAATATTAATTACATCGATGATTAATAAAATTCAGATTTTAAAAATTTATTCTTCATAAATGTACAACTTTTCCTGACCTTTAACTCGGTTTCTTTAATTCAAACTCCTTTTATTCCTTTAGCATTCACAACAAACTTTTAGAGTAAATTAATTGTGATCAACGCTTTCGCAAAAAAGCGAAAACTGCAAGTTCGGAATGCGGAATCAGAGAACTAATGACACCCCAATATGATTCCAATAAGTTAAAATAAACTGGAAACTTTCATAACTCTTAAACTAATCTTTAATTGACCTATACAACGAATTGAGAGTAAATAAATAGATTCATATATCTTATATTGTTCTCATATAACTAAAAGTAAAATAATTCAACAAAGATAATTATTAGCAGCTTTATACGTTTTATTTCATGTTGAATTATTTGCATTTTTTGTGTTATATTGTTCTCATATTATTTATAATAAAACTTGAGGAATAAAATCATTGTCATATATGTCCGACTTTTTTAATTCCTAAAAGCTAATTTAGGATGGTTATAATTAATTCAATATATTCTTCTACAACAACCTTGCGAAAACTGAAATTCCAGCAATTAAACTAAAGGATATTCAGTGCTGCCATCTGTATTCCAAATATAGAAACATTTTCTGTAATCTTCATATTTTTTTTGGTGATAAGTTTTGCTTCAGTGACACACCTATTTTTTCCCTAGAAATAAAGTAGATCAAAAAGCAGGTAACGTTCTTAAAAACCCAAATAATCTTGTCGCCGTGATCGTATAGTGGTTAGTACATTGCGTTGTGGCCGCAATAACCCAGGTTCGAATCCTGGTCACGGCAAAAATGTATTTTATTTATTTTTTCTATTTTTAAATCAAAATACCTCGAACAAAATCAAATATAATTCACCATGATTTATTTTCTAGTTAAAGTTGTATAATGATTACACATGTGAAGTAAATTGTTGTAAGTGTTACAGGTACAATTTTTTTCAAAGGTCATCATTTAAAGGATACTAAATGTGTAATTTCCATAGGGGTGTACGACACTGATAAAGTTAATTTAGAGTTTTTTACATAAATATAGAGTTTTTTTTACATAAATATAAGATGTTTTATTCCAGTACGATATTTCATAGGAAAACTTTGTAGTCGATTTGAAACTTTACATGCAAAAGTTTTATACAATTTAAGTATATAATGATAGTTAGTCTGTAAAGAGGAAACAAACAAAAATTTAATAAATAAAATTACAATAAAGAAACTTGAGCTTCAATTGTTTTAAAAATAATTTAAGTGTTTTGTCAACAAAAGTTAGGATAGAAAAGAGTTTCAATTTTTAAATTGTTAGTTTTACACTATTAGAAAATAAATCCTTGCAATGGTTAGATCACTAGTCAATCTATATCTAACAAACATGGAAATTTGTGACTTCGTAAGATACAACGTCAATTAATGTACGTCACACCTTTTGTTGTATAACGTCAAACCTCAAACACAGTCTTCATTAGGTAGTGGTGACGTTATAGGTACTCTTAATAACGCTTCAAACAATTTACTTCTCTTTTTTTTTGGCAACGTGGTTGTCTCTTATAAAGGATATATCCTGACTTAACTAACACTAAAATCCCCGTGCATAATCTTGGAAGCTCTTATGAAAGTAATTTAATCATTCCCCATGGGTGTCTACCATTGATAAGTTCTCTAATGAAAAAGATTAGCAAAACATTAATGAATGTTACAATTGCATTTCGGGAAATATTATCCATTTTTTTTATTGTATAGAGCCAAATGTCGTATACAATAAATAAAATGAAATCATGAATTAAAATTATTATATCTAGATTTTTACTGGAGTATTCGCATTTAACGGATCATTCATTCATTCATCAATAGCTCGACAGTTCTGGTTGGACCCTGGCTTTCTCAAGAAGACGGAACAGTGGCGTAGCGAGCATAACTGGCGTCCGGGGCACGATACCTTTGTGGCGCCCCCCCCCCTGAAAAACATATAGTAATATAATATATAGACCCTATATTGGCGCCCCCGAAAAGCATATAGTAACATAATATATAGACCTTATGTTGGTGCCCTCCCCTAAAAACATATAGTAATATAATATATAGACCTTATATTGGCGCCCCCCACAAAATAATATAGTAATATAATTTATATACCTTATATTGGCGCCCTCCCCGAAAAAACATATAGTAATATAATATATAGACCTTATATTGGGGCCCTCCCCTGAAAAACATATAGTAATATAATATATAGACCTTATATTGGCATCCACCTCGAAAACATATAGTAATATAATATATAGATCTTACATTGGCGCTCCTCTGCAAGTGGCGCCTGGGGCATGATAGACCCCCCCCCTTTTCTACGCCACTGAGACGGAACCAGTCCCTCCTTCTGTGCACCACAGCTTTCCAGTCTCTGACATTGATTGAGACAAAGTCACTTTGGAGGCAGTCCGCCCACCTCAGTCTGGGTCTGCCTCTTCTTCTGACTCCTGTTGGCTTCGCCAGAAAGATTCTTTTAGTCGTTCGGTCATCATTCATTCTTAAAATGTGTCCGGCCCCATTTCATGCGTTGGATTTTATGATATTTCCTAATGTCCTGTTCTCTGAATAACCTATAAATTTCAGAGTTAGTTCTCCTTCTCCAAACTCCATCATCACAGAAGCCACCAAAACCGGATCGGAGAATGTTCCTCTCAAAAATTGCGAGGGTTCTCTCATCAGCCTGGGATAAGGTCCACGTTTCAGATGCATACGTGAGGACTGTCCTGATTAAACTTTTGTATATCAACAACTTGGTGTTCCTTTTAATGTTGTCGGATTTTAGAAATTTTCTTAGACCGCAAAATCATCTGTTGGCCGCAGTTATTCTCTTCCTTACTTCTGGGGACAAGAGATTTTCGGAGTTGATTCCAGATCCAAGGTAGGTGAAGGAGTTCACCTTTTCAAATTTGTATTCTCCAATCTCGATGTACATGGAGGTATCGGTGTAGGTAATAAATTGCATATACTTAGTTTTACTCTGATTAAATGAGAGGTTCATTTTTTTAGCCTCTCTTTCCAGATCCAGGAACGCTTGCTTGAGATCTTTAAGGGTTCTTGCTATGATATCAATATCATCAGCGTAAGCAATAATTTGAACAGATTTAGAAAAAATAGTTCCTCTTGTGTTGATTTTTGATGCTCTTACTATTTTAACGGATCATTAGTCTGCTTATTTTAAGGATGCATGAATGATATAACGGAATGGGGGAGAAAATAGTTTTGCTTTTCTCGCAGACGACTTGCTTGTTAAGAAGTGGAGTTCCTTGGACTTGAAGACTTTATCTCCTGTCGCAAGATAACCATTTCAAGGTACATGTGCTCAGTAATAAAATATTTTGCTTTTCTCACTTCAGAACGAATATTTATGCCTACTTACCATACAAAGACCTTCCGTGAAGATGTATTAGAACCAACCATGAAGCTATAAGAGTCTGTAGTTTCATGGAACCAACTTATCTAACTGATATTAAAGAACATATGGATTGCCTGTGCTACCATCTATTGACAGATAGAGTAAGAGAGGCTAAAACATTGTCACGGTTTAGTACTTAAAGGATTTCAAAAACTAACAGCAATGTCACAGCTAAATTGTGAAATTTCTTAACTATGATTATGAAGTTTTGAAGCAGGAAATAATGTCATTTGGTTCTATAATTTATTGAGGGAAGTTATAACACTGAAATGTATGCCATAAATTCATGATTCGGTGGTGTTATGCATCCTTCTAGATAATAGAGCTAGATAATTTTTCAGGAAACGCACTACAAAAGGGCAAGAGTTTGTCGCAGTGATCGTATAGTGGTTAGTACATTGCGTTGTGGCCGCAATAACCCAGGTTCGAATCCTAGTCACGGCACATCTTTTCCCTTTATTTAACTTTTTAAACAAACAATTCAGCTGTACAAAATTAAATAATTTTGTGCAGCTGAATTGTTTGTTTAGAAATTTAATTTGCTAAAATCAGTTCATGCTTTGTACCACTAATAAACTTAATTTGTCCTGATAGGTGATTATTTTTATTTTTATTGTAATAAATAAATTGTAACTAATATTTATAGGTATTACTTCAGAGGTATAAACAGTCAGCCCCTCATAATTATTACAGTTGAATAAATTATACGTCAATTTTAATCAAGAAACTATGAATGAGTAAATTAACGTCTTCTTAAATATGGTGTTACCCCACCTATTGATGGTAGTTAGAACTTTCATGCGATAAATTTATGATTCAGTAGTGTTATTAATAAATCCTTCTAGAAATAAAGCAAAACAATTTTACAGGAAAATCAGTACAAAAGTGCAACAGCTTAGACACCATGATAGTGGTTAGAACACTACGTCTTGGCCGCAATACTCGGGTACTCAATTTTTTAATAATTTAATGTTTTTTAAGTTTAATGCGGAGACACTTATCGTTAGACATTCACCTTTTGCTACTGACCGCTATTTTGCTAGCTACTTTATTATGGGAGCACCTTATAGGTGAGCCAGTATTGCTCCCTATAAGGGGACGACACGGAAACGACCAAGCCTATTTGCGATTTGTACCCAAGAGCACTGCGTGGTAGCTCAGAACGCTAACCACTACACCAATGTGGGCGTCAAGTAATAACTTAATGTTGAACACCAGAATTGACTATTTATAAAGTTAATTTCCCGAATCAATTCATGTCCCCCCCCCCCACTAGTGTTATGAGATCTCTCAAGAAAATGGGAAACGATTTTTTAATTCTTCGCTTAAAGCATTGCAAAAGGAATGCATTCTGGATCTGTGATCGTGAAGTGGTTAGCTCATTGTGTAGCGCTTGTATTAACCCACGTTCGAATCCTGGCCAACTAAACTTCCTTTCATGTTTTACTCATAACAACATATTAAAAAAATCCTTTTAAATAGGTTTTTATATCGTCTATACATAGGAAGTTCCTCACATCTAATTCCTCGTTCAGAGTACGTCTTGTTTTAGACGTACGTTCAAACGTCTTAGAGAATGACTAGACGTTTTAGGGAATGTTCTCATGAAGACAGCCAAAAATGTCAACTTTCAAAAGAGCTGTGAGCTGAATTAACATCTTATGTTATTTTAACAAGGCTTTTTGTGCGTCGGCCCAAGGAATAAACTGATTTTTTTGCTTTTTAAATGTCATAAATAAATTATAACTGATATTTATACATTTTACTGCTACTTCTAGGGCCTTAAAATGCAAATTTCACATATTTACATCACTTTAATGCACTTTAGATCAGTAGTAACCCTGAAACTCGCAGACTGATAGTATGCACGTCCTGAATTTTCAATTGGCTTGCCATTTTTAACATATACTAAAATCATATTTTCGATTAATCTCCTTTTCATAAGGAGTTAGCCTCGGTTTTGAGTTAATGTTTTTAAATTGGTGCTGCCATCTATAGAGGAGAGTTAGAACCCATTTTTTTGTGCTATAATTTCATGGTTCAGTGGTATTCCGAGATTTACTTGAAAATAGAGCAAAAAAATCTTAAATTCTTCCTCAAAAGCATTAGAAAAGCAAAGATTTCTGTCGCCGTGATCGTATAGTGGTTAGTACATTGCGTTGTGGCCGCAATAACCCAGGTTCGAATCCTGGTCACGGCAGTCTCATTTTTTATTTTTATTATACCCACATCAAACTATTTCAGAAACCATTCAAAATCAGTTTTTATATCAATACTGTAATCTGGGAATTAATATTAACTAATTTCTCGTTCATAGAGCTTCATCGCAAAAGCCGTAGATAAATTCAACATAAAAGATGTTACAAAAATTTTATTTATCACTAAGAGAAAAACACATTTCGAAGACGATAAAACTGGCCTTCTTCCTTAGAAGATAAAGATGTAAATATTCAGACAGTGACTACGAAACATGGCAAATGTAAAAGAAATTATGTACTAGTTAGTGATAAAAAAAATTATATGAGATTAGTAAAGATAAAATAGAATGAAATAAAATGCTGATCGACATTTGTGAAAAAAAATCACACATGAGAAAACGATTTAAAATAAAAATTACTTTAAAAAATAAGATACATTATAAAAATAAAAAGGGAAAAAAGAATCATGGTGCTACGGTTTGTAGTTTTGTCGTTGCTTCATTGGTGTTTTATATGATTAAAATCACGTTTTCTCTACAATGAAATTTTAATTAAAGTTACACGAGTATCTTCTCCCATGCCAAGTGTTTAGTTTGTAATACTGAAAAAGCTGAACGCATTAGCCCTCGGTTCAACTGTAAATTGGATTTTCAAGGGTGATTTTTTTAACAACGGACTGAACATCATCTTTCACAAAACACTGAGTTTGTTCCACAAAAAAAGCCAAATATTATAAGATAAATGTATTAAGAATAGGTAAATAATAAATAGTTCCTCCTGCTAGGTAAATATATTCACCTTCTTATAAACGCTTCTTCGAATTACTCAATAATAAATTTTAACGCTTTGAAATGGTGCTGCCATCTATCGGAATAACTATTTACTGCGAGCTTCAGATACACGGATCAGTGGTCTCTTAGATTATCTAAAAGTGGAGCAAAAAACATTCTAAAATTCTTCCTGAAAAGCATTAAATAAAACTTAAACACTGTCGCCGTGATCGTATAGTGGTTAGTACATTGCGTTGTGGCCGCAATAACCCAGGTTCGAATCCTGGTCACGGCATTCTTTTTTTTATCAATTTTAAGTATATCTTTACACTTTAGACTTATTAGGATGCACCTATGTATTTTCTCATGAACCAAAAATTAGGATCAGTCATATTGCGATAAATTTCAGGCAATAAAATATTCCTAAAACTTAAAAATTATTTTTGTGCTACAAAATGGAAGCTTTATTTATTTTACAATAATCTTTATTATACAAAATGAAATCTTTATTTATTTGCATATTTTTTGTTCAAACTGTCTCGTTTAATTCCTTAAGTATTTGTAAATGTAATAATGGCACTCAAAAGAATAATTTTTACCTTTTCAGTCTTTTAGACATCTCAAAACATATTAGAAATGAAGACCTAACAGTAGAATATTCCTGAGACTTAATCTAAAATAATTATTTTTCTACTGAAAAATGACTACACTCAGTCCTTTTTTGAATAACCGTATACTTTGTTTTTTCTTAAATGTTTGTAAATGCCTTAAATGAACTAGAGACAACTTCTTTTCTCAATCTTATAAACATTGCCTCCGTTACAAACACCGTTACAAAGAGGATAGAATATCCACTCTTGGTAAACGGACATTACAAACATACAACATGAAAAGAACACGAATGCTTCAATAAAAATTCCTTATTTCCCATATTTTCCAGTTCTGATGAGTAAAAGATTCAGAAAAAATTATTTCTATTTCTAGTTTCAAATGAATTTCATTATAAAATATGTCAGTTTGAAAATTTTATCAACGTTCATTGTCGATGAACAGTAATGAACTTCAAGTTTTATGCATCTTACCGGTGTCTATAAATCCCAGCGTACATCTGCATACATATTATGTTTCAGGGAAAACACAGATAAAATACCACTCACGTGTTTCTTGTCTGTTCCAGTGTATACAGCAAATTTTGTTTGCATTCATTTTCCTCAGTATTTTGTACTTTGAACAATGAGCAATTTAAGGAGCAATTGAATTAAGGAGCAATAGAAAAAATATTTGTGAAAATTCCAGCATAAGCTACAAATTTACCTAAACAGAACTAATATACATTTAACTGTGCGATTAGTCGCTGAACTGAATTGGTTAATTATGTTATTTTTTGAAAACCAAGAGCAAGAACTTCATTAATCTCGTTCCCCAGATGAAAGTGAGTTTGTCGGCTAATTTTTTAACTGATAAGTTTAAATTAACTCTACCATGCATACATGAAAATTCCGGTTTCAATTTTTATTCCTTTCAAATGTCTTATGAATCGACAATGAATTTCTACAACGACACGATGAAAGAAATACCTATTATTTAGTCAATTATTTGGTGTTGCCATCTACTGAGAGATAGTAGAGCTATAATTTTTTATTACTTCACGGCTCAATGGTTTCATGGGTGCTTATAAGAAATAGAGCAAAACACCAAAATTCTTCCCGAAAAGCCTTAAGAAAAGGTGGTATCATGTAGCCGTGATCGTATAGTGGTTAGTACATTGCGTTGTGGCCGCAATAACCCAGGTTCGAATCCTGGTCACGGCATATTTTTAAAAAATTTTAGTCCTATTAAAACATTTAAAGAGAAAGTTTGGATTTTTAAAATTAAATTCAGTTTATAATCTAGTAAATTACGATTTTTCACTCATCTATTATATATTTAAGTTGCTAAGCCGATTTTTGGGCAGTCCGTGAGACAAAACTGCTGTATTTACATCATTTTGGTCTTAAACAAAAGATTTTAATCTATTTATGTGCCAAATTTAGTTTTTGAAACCGCAATTTCTATAAATTAGTGATAATTTACAGTTAAAAACTGCTTTCTGCGCATGCTCAGTGGCATGTTTAAATCTGGCTTTAGATACTTACTTAGTAAGTATTTAGACAAAGGGTATTCACTAAGCAGAAGATATTCGAAACTTTTGAGACTTTGAGAGGTGAAAAATAAACAATTTTCATCAGGTTTCATTCTATATCTCACAAACATAATTAAAAATAAAAATGGCAGACAGAGAGCTTGAGAGATTCCTCGGAATAAACAAATTAACGTGTTTATACGGCACTAAGTAAGAGGCTGTATAAACACGTTAATTTGTTTATTCCGAGGAATCTCTCAAGCTCTCTCTCTGCCATTTTTATTTTTAATTATGTTTGTGAGATATAGAATGAAACTTGATGAAAATTGTTTATTTTTCACCTCTCAAAGTCTCAAAAGTTTCAAATATCTTCTGCTTAGTGAATACCCTTTGTCTAAATTCATACATAAAACGAGAATTTTATTACATTTTCTCACTTTTTTCTAAGTCCTGCGAGCTGGGGATGCCAACACTAAGTAGGAGACCCCCCCCCCCAAAAAAAAAAAAAAGAAAAAAAAAGAAAAAAAAGCGAAAAAATTTAAGTTAAATCAATTAATCCAGAATATATAGTCTGCCAGTGCATTTTATTTCTATGATTCTGAAATACTATACGACGTGACAGGAATATGAATGCTCGGATTCCTGTCAATAAGTACCCTGGAGAATGATTAAATCACTTCAGGGTTCTATGTATTCAGGATGCATTGTGTTACTTCTTTTTCCCACAGAAAGGGTGAAAAATAAATATAACATACGTTATCTTTATACAAATGGAATTAATTATGTCTGACATTTAATCCCAGCTAAACACAGACGGAATTAATTTTATCAAATGGCTAATTTCTGTTAAATTCAAACGAAATTAATTTTATTAAAACATTTAATTTCAGATAAGTACAAAAGCAATACATTACATAAAACATGTAATTCTAGTTAAATGCAAGCTATATCGATAATACCACAAACACTTAATACCTGATAAAACAAATCGATAATATATTCATCAAATATATCGAAAGGACACTCTGAAGTTTTGTTTTTATCCTTTTTTTTAACAAAATATCTCACTTCTGGTTGTTTATCAGCAGACGAGACTGAATAGCTAAATATCAGGTAATCGTAAACCAGCTCCTTACATCAACTACGTGCTTATAAGTAAAGAACCAGAGAAGCCTTGAGCTTTGCAGAGAGATTTTGCAAGACATGATAACGAGGAACCCGTTGCCACTGTTTAGTATAATTCCTTTACTGTACTGCTGCCATCTAGTGTAAAAAAATTCAACGACTTAGGTATTGGGACACGGTTCAGTGCAATTCCTAATCGGTCAGAAATCGTAGGAAGTGGAGCATTGCATCGAAAAACTCCTTTTTGTAAATTTACAGTTATCTTCAAGCATCGCCGTGATCGTATAGTGGTTAGTACATTGCGTTGTGGCCGCAATAACCCAGGTTCGAATCCTGGTCACGGCATATTTACTGTTTTTTTTTAAAATTATTTATTTAGAATTATACAGGCAACTACCAATTTTTACTAAAAGAAAATAAATGATGGAATTTATATCTCCGCTATTAAAATTTAAGACTGTCTGCATTCTCATTTTCACACACAGCACAACACATTACATACATGTTCGTAAATAAATGCATGAAAGAAAAAATATGTATAATGCATCAAATTTTATATCGCAGTCTTATCAAGGAAAGCTATTAGGTTTCTTCAATTAACACAATTGTATTAATGTGACTCAGACCCATCGATTGGAACAACTTGTACAGTTCAACATATTTTTAGTTAACTATAGTACAAGTGTTTCTTCGAATACGAAAGAAAATCACCTGTGTACTCATCATACTTAAAAATAGACATTTTCGTTCCATGAAGTGAAAGAACTTACACCCAATCTATACTTATATATAAAGAGAGAGCGATTTTGTACGTGGAGGGTAATCTTCAGAACCACTGTACCTATTTGAAAAATTCTTTCACTGTTTGAAAGGTACAGTATTCCAGATGGAATAGGCTATATATTATGTATATCTAATCAGTAGAAATAAAGTTAGGGGCGTAATTCTAACAATCTCCATTGTTACCGCTACTGTCCTCTACCGCTTTTTGTGCCGAAGTCTTCAACGATCCTTAGCGTGGTGCTATCTATACTTATATATAAAGAGAGAGCGATTTTGTACGTGGAGGGTAATCTTCAGAACCACTGTACATATTTGAAAAATTCTTTCACTGTTTGAAAGGTACAATATTCCAGATGGACATAGGCTATATATTATGTATATCTGATCAGTAGAAATAAAGTTAGGGGCTTAATCCGAACAATCTCCATTGTTTCCGCTACTGTCTTCTACCGCTTTTTGTTCCGAAGATTTCACCGATCCTTATCGTGGTGCTATCGCGGTGGGCTTCTGTTCTGACGCTAGCGGTTCGAACCTAGCCGTTCTCCAGCACGCCTTTTTCTTTTAAAAAATTTATTTTAATTATTAACTAACATAAAATTAATTTAAGGTATTATTTAGGTTATTATTAAGTTAAAAAAAAAGATTTACAATTTATTGGCTATCAACTGGAAATTTATTGGTATAATATTTTGTTCAACCCGGACAAAGTCGGGACGGGCCGGGCCGCTAGTTAATTATAAATGAAGATTTTATTTGAATAGTGGGCCAAATTCATTTTTGTTCATTTTGAGGTTTTCATTCACAGCCTTAAAGTCTAATGAGTGCTGAAAAATGACTGCTGAAGTCAGATTTGTGATGCCCTCTGTTGGCAGCAGATATAAGCTGGAGGTGTATCTGTTTTAAAATAAGATAGAAATGACTTGTATGAACATGAATGTGGGGCTAACACCATTTGTTTTTAAAGTGGAGTTGCCCCACTATTCAAATAAGGCCTTCAATTGGCGTTATAGCATAATTACCCGATTTTGTTGTTGATTTATATGCATGTACATTTTCTGTTATTCAATTTACATTTCAATCACTTTTTGGTGCATTTTTGATGGATTTTACTCTATTTTTTAAATTTACGTTTTCAATTTTTGATTTTTAAACTTGGAGCCTATATTTTTACTTCTTGCCAAATGCACTACTTTATCTGTGCAATTCACTAAAACTTACGTTTAGCATTAGGTGCAGCAAAAATACATACTAAAATAAGCAGAGTTTTTAGAGAGTTTTCATGATGAAACTATATTCTCTCCATCAGAAAAAAAAACTGTACTCTATTACAATCAATTCAATAGATTCGGCCCAGAATATTTACCGCTGTTGATGATACAAAAACACATTTAGAGTTGAATGCTGCACCCACATAATACAATTTAAATATATATTTTTTTCTTTCTTTTGGTATGCAAAAGGCTGAAATTATCAAGATAAAAAATTTTATGCAAGTAATGTCATTTTTTAGTAATTTCCTTACTTCCTTGCAGGTTTTATGAGAAACTCAGAATGTAAATGCATAAAAGATATAAACGAAGACAGTGTATTAGAAGCAGATAATAAAAGACGAAGCAGAGATATTAAAGGCAAAATATATCGAAGCGAATAGTAATGAAAAACTTATAACTAAAGAAAAGTATGCAGTTGAGATATTAATGTTCTTATAAGTAAGAATACCACTAAGGTTCTGAGAAATTAATTTTTTAACTGTAACAATTTTGCGGGTATTGTCCTCCCTGCTTTCTAACAACTTTACTATTATTCCTTTCCTGCACCGCCACTCCTGCCATCTATTGCAGAAACTCTCGGTGACTTAACTTATGTTTTGACACAGTTCAGTGCCATGCCTAATCTGTCGAAATTCTCAAAATGTGGAGCATGACATCAAACTCCTTTTAGTAGAATAATACTCACTGAATACATTACGAATACTCATTTAAACGAAGATCAACATATTGTTATAAAAATTGCCATAGTACTTCAGAGCAACTCAGTAACATTGCTTTTAATAATTCAGATCACAAACATATTTCAGTGCTGCCATCTATGAGCCATAAAAAATAAGTACAAACATTCGAATAGTTTCAGGGCATCGTTTCGCTTCACAGACACACCCTTTTTATCCTCATTGTAAATAGATCACGAAAGAGTAACATTCTTAAAAATCGATGAGATCTTGTCGCCGTGATCGTATAGTGGTTAGTACATTGCGTTGTGGCCGCAATAACCCAGGTTCGAATCCTGGTCACGGCAGTTTATTTTTTTAAACATTTTTATTATTAAGTATTGGGCAAATTCAGACACCATAATGTATATTTCAGCTTACGTTTTCAAATACACTGCTGTTGATTGAATTTGCATGGCCAACAAAGACTGGAGTTTTAGAGATGAATTCCTTTCGGCGATGATGTGTAGTACAATGTTTGAATGATTAATATTAAATGCCTGTAAATCAAAAGGAACATGTTAAAATCGGAAATTTCTGTGACCTTTCAACACGTATAATTTTTTTAACACAGCGTGCCACTGAGTGATAAAGTTTCAAAATGGCTGTCTGTGAAATGTCGTTTCACGCAGGTTCAACACTTATTCGGAGTTCCTCACTTATGACTACGACTGATCACATACGGGACAATTTTCGAGCAATCGTATACCTCTCATGTTGTATGGGACAAATCAGCGACTGAGGAGTCTAAGAAAGAAGTGGTACTTGCTGGGTACAGAAGATACGTTGGATTATTCAGGGAGATAAGGATGAGCACTGTGCTGTTGAAAGATAGCTGCTGGCTGTATCAGTAAGTGGTGTAAGACTTCTGGATCTAAAACCTCTCTGAAGTACAGCTGACTATTCACAGTACCAGCAATCCATATAGGGAGAGATCATGAATTAAATGAAATAGTATCCATTACATGATTTTAAGACCAATATGACACTACAAAATGCACAGTTCCAGTTGCCGCTCTCCACTGTATTTGCGAACAAGAATCCGGCAGTCATGGCTCTCGAGATTGAATCTAGACTCGTCATATAACATGATTCGCTCCCATTCAGCGTCCAAGTGTCGTCACTTTTTGACCCATTGAAGTCAATAGTTTTAACGTCTATGTTTCAGGATTAAAGGAAGTTGAAGTAAAAGACGCCAAACTACGAGCCTTCGCTGCAACAACTGTCAGCGAATAGGTCTGGTAGACATTGCCTGATGTGTCACCTTCCATTGCTGTGCTCATATTGTGGATACCGATTATCACCGCCATACGTAGTCTTAAAAATCTCCAAGTGTCTGTCTTCCGTTTATGACGTGGCCATGTGTTCTTTGGATTCCTCACGACAGTGCGTAGAACCTTCTTGTATCCATTGTCCCCAAGTGCCCATAAGTGTATTAGCATTTCCCTCGACGCGTGAAGCAGTATTACTATACGTCATACTACTCTCTTACAACCCAATAATTCCTCTCTCAAACACTGTCAACTGTTCATAATGTTGCCTCGTTGCAAAACGAGGCACGTATACGTAATAGCAGAGAAATACCAAACGAACTCCCCGACACGAAACAGAGACATACAGCTTCTTAACAACAACAATAAAAAAGTGTCATTTCCTGTTATTTTATTTATTATAATATTTCTTATAATAGATTTTAAGAAACTGGTGTATTCCAGTTATGCATTTTCCACAAGTTTCATGCAAGTTATATCGACACAATGCTTGGGATTGGCTTTTAGAAGACATTCTATAATAACCCCAGAGTCAACTGCATGCGTATTATATAAACAAACGCTGCTAAGTTTTCCTCATTTGTCACGATAAACTACCAGTCTGCCAAATTTCAGGTTAAAACAACAACTTGGCACTGCAATTTCAATGAACAACATTCTATATGTCTAATACAATTAAATAATGAGTGTTAAGACTATTCCATTCATAATTTTATATCACAACACATGTTGTTTATGGGGAATGAGCGTTGTTGGTCTTCCTTAATCTCAGAATAGAGCATATATCACGTTATTTATTTTTTTTTAGAGAAACCTTTGTTAAATGCACTAATCTCTTTTGATAGCAATCTCTTAGGCTGGTGTACTGTTTATATTTTCCTCCCATTAATTTTATGAGAAATGAAATGATAATCATGTTAAATGTGAGAAAGTAATGGAAAAAAATTCATATTTTCCATATTCCTCCCCCAATTTTTCTATCAAATGATAAGCGATATTATTTATCATATAAATAAATAACATTAATACCAATTTCAATCATCAGAAATAGAGACAATATTTTACCTAAACGGTTAATTAATTTAAAACACATCTGAAGATATTATTACATATGAGGCGTTGAAAGGAAAAGTAGTGTAAGTCACATTTTCAACTTTTTTCATTTGAGGACAAATATGTAATCACCATGTTCAATTTATAGTGGAAATGTAAATAGTTATTATTTGCAATATTGTAATAATTGCTATGAATTATAATTTGTTCAAGTTATAGTGGAATTTTTCGTAGTTTTTGCAATTAAACTCTTTTTACTTACACCACTTGACTTACACCCCTTTGCCTTTCACCGCCTCATATAGGATAATCAGAATGAACATTTTTGAAAATTTTGAAAGAATTGAAAGATTTGAAATTGAAAATTTTTCAATTTTGGAAGTTCAGTGCTGCCATCTACTGTAATAAACAAGAACTTTTTTATCAATTTCGAACTTACATTGAAAGCGTTTTGCTTCACTGCCAAACCCTTTTTTTTCCTTATAGAAAGTAGTTCACGAAAGAGTAAAATTCTTAAAAATCGATACAACCGTGTAGCCGTGATCGTATAGTGGTTAGTACATTGCGTTGTGGCCGCAATAACCCAGGTTCGAATCCTGGTCACGGCATTATTTTTTTTAAACCTCATTGGATACATGCAAGTACCAAAATTTACATTTCAGCTTTAAGTTTACAAATAAATTAAGTAAAATAGAGCATGAATCTACAGGAATGTGTAATTTCTGGTACACTAGTGTTCATATTAATGTTTTTTTTCTTTTATTCATTTTTTTTATTTGTTGCAAAACACACGCAACAAAAGCGAATAACAAAAGCGAAAAATTTTTGCTCCCCTGTGATGTGACGTGTGAAAACACTATTATAAACACGCATATATATATATATATATATATATATATATATATATATATATATATATATATATATATATTTATATATATATATATATATATATATATATATATATATATATATATATATATATATATATATATATATATATATATATAAAATATATATATATATGTGTGAGTATGTATAACCTTTGTACATTAACCTTTTATTTTCAAAAAGTAGCGTCCATAAATTTAAAATCTTCTGCAAGATATCGCAAAAGCCATTTTCAGCTTTATATGAGTATATACGTAAGAAGATTTTTTGGGGGTCGCTTCTAATAATAATTTTTTCGATTTTCTAAAGTATAACATCCTTTTACGAGAAATGAGGATTCCGATCTTGAAATTATTGAAATATTCTTATACCTCCCCTTAGCCCACGAGCAGGAATTTTTGAAAGCTTTGAGCTAATTGCTCCTCGTTGATGTTTCATCTACTTAACTGAAAAGCTTTTGACTCTAATGATGTAACGTTTCTGTTGACCTGACCGACACACTAGGTCTTCAAAATTTCCTCCGTTAGCTTCCATTCCCAGTCCCTTCAAATCTTTTCCAAGAGTAACATGTCATAAGGTCATGCAGTGTTTGCCTCGAATATATTTTAAACCCCACCTTAACCCTTCAGCGGGCGTGCCAATTTTTGGGAACACCAGCAGGCGCGCGTGGCACAAAGTGCAACGGTCTCTTTCAACCTTGGATTATTTCTTTTGTAATAAACTTTTTTTTTTTTTCAAATTGAAAATAATAATTCTGCGTTTTATGACAAGATATAAAATGTTGATAATATTGAGATATATTTATAATTAAAGACCAAAGAATGTAGATACAATCGCCTTATTTCAAAACTCTCTGGTTTATTGGATCTGAGGACAACTCGCGAATGGATTCCTATTATGTCCAAAAACCTATAAAAAAGAGAGAGTCTATCTTCGGGATATGCGGGATGCCTTGTAATAGCTACACATCTGATCGAGTACATCAACTCCTGCTTTTGTCGTATTGTAATCCAGTATAATCGCTGGTTAAATTACGACTAACAATGAATGGAAAGGAATACAAGGGCCAGAAAATCAGACCTGCATTACAACAGCAGCAACAGGAACAGTCTGTGTAGAAGTGCCTGGGAAGAATTTCCCTCTACTTCTAAAAATTATCTTCGAGTTTTTCTGGAGTTAGCCTTAATTACTATTGACAGTGGAGTTGTTAGTAAAGAATAGAGAAGTGTGTGTTATGATAGTTTCCTCGAATTTCTGCGACCAGAGAGACTTTAAGGATAGAAGGAATAATTAAAAAATAAAGAACAAAAAAGGTGTTAGTATAAACGAATACTTTTTACCTTGAGTCATGTATCCATAACTCAAGTATCAATTTTATAGAATTTTATAGTGTTTTTTTGCCATAGACCTAGGTCTACGTATTGATTTTTTAATGCAGATCGTCTTTTATATCCGACCTGCATTAGAAAGGGTGTAGCTATAAATAGAAACTGCTTAGAACATTCAAACATTACATGTAAAAGCAAACCATTCAAAATTGCGAAAATGTTGCACTTTGTACACGTGCACGCCCACCGAAGGCTTAAATATGGTTTCAAACTCACCAACCACTTGTTCTCCTTTAGCGTACATTCTTTTAAATAATTCTGTCTAACAGTCCTTGTGTTTTATTCTGAAACCGGCCCGTTTTCGAGAGTGTTACAGACGGAATTACAGACTTTATTTACTGATTTACAACTGAACGAGGAAGAGCAAATGGCAAGAGAATAAGAATGGAATTATGAATGAGAAAGGGAAAAAGAGAAAATGAGTGAAGTTGCTTGCATACACATCTATAATGCACTTATAATGACCTATACAGACCTATACTAAAACTATTATGCACTTTACTTAAATATCCTATATTTTGCTAGAAACGACGCGCAAAAGGATGTTTCCAATTTCTTATAGTTCCTATGCCCAATTCTGTAAATATATTTGAGATAAATCATATCAAGTATTTAATCCCTGTTAAATACACTGTAGTAAAATATTTCTAAGAACAAATAAATAAATAATTCTTTCACCGCAGACGGCTGTTCCTATCAGTATTCGCGATTTCAAATAACTTAGTCTAGATTGCAGGTCGGACACACGAACCTTGTTACAACAAATGAAGCAACAGATCTGTAGCTTCATGTTACAACATCATGCTTATCACTGATAACGCAAGCAAGTTCTGAACACTGCGAGATCATTTGGGAAAGCAGATAAGGCACATATTCCTGTCGCCGTGATCGTATAGTGGTTAGTACATTGCGTTGTGGCCGCAATAACCCAGGTTCGAATCCTGGTCACGGCACAATTTTTTAAAAATTATTCTTTATTTTACCCTCATCTGACTATTTCAAAAATCCTTAAAAATCGGTTTACAGTCGAACCTCGTTATGACGAACTTCAAAGGACCAAAGGTTTTGCTCGCTTTATCCGGTGGTTCGCTATACCCGAACCGTTAAAAAAATGCTAGAGTTCACAAAATATATAACTCATTAGTTGCAATGTGTATTCAGTAATAATGTATTAAAAAATGATAATATCTATTAAAAATGGTAATTAATGAATTAAAACGACTACAATCGATTACATTAAACTGACACAATACTAATTAAATCACGTGTAATAGGTAAACGACGGGACCAAAATTTCCGTTCTTTATATCTGTGAGTTCGTTATATACCAGGTTCGCTATAACGGGGTTCGACTGTATATCAATCCATCATAAAAACTGAGAGTTATTTAAAAATAATTTATAACTTAAAAAAAAAAAAAAAAAAAAAAAAAAAACTTATTCTATGAAAATACACATAAGTTTTAACTGAAGTTCTTTAGGATAAAATCATCGTTACAGAAGCTTTTCGAAGCACAATACAATAAAAGTAAACGAAATTATAATTAAAATAATTACAGTATAAGAAATAATCCAAAAGCAATACCGGCCATTCCCGAAGGTATACGGTAAGTAATGACTGACGACTAGAGGTGCAATGGCTTACAAATTTCAACAATTACATTACATTTCTTTTATAATTCAAATCAGCAAAGCTCAAAAGCCTCACAGCTCAATACACAAGATAAACTCAAATACATCCAACTACAAATAATTATATATATACAATTGCTACAATTTATAGAATCACAATACATGCAAAAATACAAAATTTACTTTCAAATATAAACAACAAACAAGAATTATAAACTTAACTTTAAGTCTAAAAAAAAAGCACCTTTACAAACAATATAAGCATAACCATTATAGTTATAAATAATAAATAATAAATATAGGCCAAGTTTCGTTATTCCCAGCAAATTTAGGAAGGAGAGGTACCCTGAAAAGGGTAATGTTCAGCTAATAGGTCGTTCATTACAATTGTTATGAATCTACGACAATAAAAGTCCAAATAAAATTTTTTAGCCGGCCCATTGAACACTGCTCTAGGAAGTTTGGAACGTGGAAGCGTGAGGAATAAATAAAAACTGAACTTTATTACAGCATCATTGTTTATCACTGATAACCGAAGCAAATTTCAAACACCGAGTGGGTTAGATTATTTGGCAAAAAAGATAAGACAACTTATCCCATCGCCGTGATCGTATAGTGGTTAGTACATTGCGTTGTGGCCGCAATAACCCAGGTTCGAATCCTGGTCACGGCATTTTTTACCATTTATTTGTCTGTTGTTAAATGGACTGTAAAAAATTTATGGGAAGGTATTTCGAGACCTGCATATCAGTATTCGAAATTTCGATGAAGCATGTAATCACTTTCATGGCAATAATACAAGAGAGTAACGAATCTTCTTAAAACATATTACGAAAACTTATCTATGTCGATAAAGATTTTTAAGTCTTATAACCGAAATGAAGAGCATTAATGAAATTAATGCAGTCGTAATAATGTAACAAACCAAATACTTCAACATTACATCATATTTTATGTTAATATTGATAAAAAGTACTCCTTCGAAGGCATTTCTTATCCTTTTATATATTTGTCGCTAAAATGAACAAATCAATTCCTTTTATAAAAAAAATGACTGAAATTTAAATTTTAATGATAAAAATTTCAATGTATTTATTTTGTGATATTACGTTTTTGGAAACAGTACTAGATAGCAATAAATACTTGTGCAGTAAATTCTGAGAAGAAAACCCTCCATACTTCGAAATGGATATTCATGCATTTTCGCAGTAATATGCAAGCATTAATAAAATTAATGCCGAATTATTAAGGTAATTCAAACTACTTAAGTCGGATTAAATGTACATTATATCATAATTTTAGATAATATTAACAAATTTTTAGAATACAAATAAAAATCTTAGGTATATCTGTATTACACAGCCGAAAGAAACAATCTTACTAAGCAACCGAAATAATTCTAGAATAAAATTATTTGCTGAAAGGTTAACATAATGTAACAGTCTTATTCTTGTTCTTTACTAATGTTTATAAATATACAACTCTTCCTGCACGGTCTAAAATTGGGGAAATAGAGCACTAATTCTGTAAAATGAAAGTGAATCTAATATTTAAAATCACCCATTTATATAATGTAGCGATTAGCAGTAGTTTAAAAAATTATTGAAAATAGAAAAATCAATTCATATTAAAAAACTGACAATAAACAAACATTATCAGTAAAACTCAGTAAAACTCGAGGAATGAAATTTTTGTGATATATGTGGAACTTGTTGCGATTCCTAAAAATTATCGTAAAATTCAGATCACTATAATTCATTTCATTTATTCTCCCTAAACAACTTATAAAAACCAAATAAATTTTAGAGATATTCAATGCTGCCATCTATAGGCCAAACGTAGAAACATTTACTGTATTCTTTTTTTAATGATTAGTTTAGGTTCAGTGACACACCCTTTTTTTTTCTTTAAAGAAAGTAGATCAGAAGACAGGTATCTTTCTTAAATACCCATAAGCACATGTCGCCGTGATCGTATAGTGGTTAGTACATTGCGTTGTGGCCGCAATAACCCAGGTTCGAATCCTGGTCACGGCAGTTTCTTTTACTTCTCTTTATTTTACCCTCATCAAACTATTTCAAAAGTCTTTAAAAATCGGTTTATATCAATAATACAAACTGAGAGTTCTTCAAAAATAATTTACCGCTAAAATCAAAGCAAAAAACTTCTTATTTTACCATAATACACATAAGTTTAATTGAAGTTCTTTAGGATAAAATCATCGCTACAGAAGCTTTTCGAAGAACAATACAATAAAAGTAAACGAAATTATAATTAAAATAATTACAGCATAAGGAATAAATAAAAACTGTACTTTTTTACAGCATCATTGTTTATCACTGATAACCCAAGCAAATTTCAAACACTGAGTGGGTTAGATTATTTGTCATAAAAGATAAGACGTCTTTTCCCATCGCCGTGATCGTATAGTGGTTAGTACATTGCGTTGTGGCCGCAATAACCCAGGTTCGAATCCTGGTCACGGCATTTTTTACCATTTATTTGTCTGCAGTTAAATGGACTACAATAATGTTATTGGAGGGCATTTCGAGACTTGCATATCGGGATTTGAAACTTCGATGAAGCATGTTATCACTTTCATGGCAATAATGCAAGAGAGTAACGAATCTTCTTAACACATATTACAAAATCTTATCTATTTCGATAAAGATTTTTAAGTTTTATCACCAAAATAAAAAGCATTAATAAAACTTATGCAGTCGTAATAATGTAACATAAACCGATACTTGAACATTACATCATATTTTATGTTAATATTGTAAAAAAGTACTCCTTCGAAGGCATTTCTTATCCTGTTACAGATTTGCCGCTAAAATGAACAAATCAATTCCTTTTATAAAAAAAATGACTAAAATTTAAATTTTAATGATAAAAATTTCAATGTATTTATTTTGTGATATTACGTTTTTGGAAACAGTACTAGATAGCAATAAATACTTGTGCAGTAAATTCTGAGAAGAAAACCCTCCATACTTCGAAATGGATATTTATGCATTTTCGCAGTAATATGCAAGCATTAATATAATTAATGCCGAATTATTAATGTAATTCAAACTACTTAAGTCGGATTAAATGTACATTATATCATAATTTTAGATAATATTAACAAATTTTTAGAATACAAATAAAAATCTTAGGTATATCTGTATTACACAGCCGAAAGAAACAATCTTACTAAGCAACCGAAATAATTCTAGAATAAAATTATTTGCTGAAAGGTTAACATAATGTAACAGTCTTATTCTTGTTCTTTACTAATGTTTATAAATATACAACTCTTCCTGCACGGTCTAAAATTGGGGAAATAGAGCACTAATTCTGTAAAATGAAAGTGAATCTAATATTTAAAATCACCCATTTATATAATGTAGCGATTAGCAGTAGTTTAAAAAATTATTGAAAATAGAGAAAATCAACTCATATTAGAAAACCGATAATAAACAAACATTATCAGTAAAACTCAGTAAAACTGGAGGAATGAAATTTTTGTGATACATGTGGAACTTGTTACGATTCCTAAAAATTATCGTAAAATTCAGATCACTATAATTCATTTCATTTATTCTCCCAAAACAACTCACAAAAACTAAATTTCCAGGCAGATCAATTTTGGAGATATTCAATGCTGCCATCTATAGGCCAAACGTAGAAACATTTACTGTATTCTTTTTTTAATGATTAGTTTTGGTTCAGTGACACACCCTTTTTTTTCTTTAAAGAAAGTAGATCAGAAGACAGGTATCTTTCTTAAATACCCATAAGCACATGTCGCCGTGATCGTATAGTGGTTAGTACATTGCGTTGTGGCCGCAATAACCCAGGTTCGAATCCTGGTCACGGCAACTTTATTTTTTTCTTTTTATTAATATCACAATTTGAAAATTATTATCATTGATACTATCACTACATCAAAATATTAAGACACAAATTTAAAGCTCAAAATATTCAATGAAATAAACTTAACTATTTAAAGGATCTGAAGCAAGTATCCTACATGGCATGTTTTGTTTATTTATTAATTTAATTATTTTATTTTTGGATAACGAGAGCTCATACGTTTCCAAATGCAAAGGAAAGATTTTGCATTCCAGTGAAACATTTAAAGAACCTAATACGTGCAATTAATAGTTTATTCTTTTTATAAGCACAGATAAAACATAGATAACTGGTATATAATAATAAAAAAAATGGGTTGTCTATCATTAATAAATGGTCTGCTCATTTCCCTACTGTTAAAATCGTCTGCAAGCAATAAAGTATATTTTAAATCCTGAGTGGCTATCTGTGTAGGCTTCAAGTAGCATTAAAACGAAAGAAAAAAAATCTGAACACACGTTTTTCAAGAAAATTTAAAATTATAATACTTTAATTGTGGATTATGAATCTTGAATTTTTTTATTTTTTTGTGAAACGGGAATGCCTGGATGGGAGCTTTATGGTTGATGTTAGTCAAATTAAAATTATTTAAGCCCTAAAATTTAGGCTCATTTTTGTCTAAGGCAGACCGTGGAGTTCGAAAACTGTAACTTAATCTGACATCGTAAGGAAAATAACTGGTTCGAAAGTTTTTTCTTTAAAGAAATTGAAAAAAAATTGACTCGGAAATACTCCGGACATTTCGATTCTTGATTCTGGCCCTTCTATGAACAGTGAACATTTTGACATTAAAAACCTTGCATTTAATGGTTTTAATTTTGTTGTTTAAAAGTTTTGGGAAGGCAGAATGTTTACAGCGTAAATGGGAAGTGAATGGGATATACTTCATTCTTTTTCTTCTGGTATTCCAGCTCTTCCAAAACTGGTGTGTTATAAAAACGGGCAGAAGTTCCCTTTTTAATCTATGGACTTAAACATAAGTCCATTGAAGTAAGATGGTTTCAATGGGAATTATTTATGAGAACGACAATGTGCAATTAATCAGAATTTTGAAGGGACCGTATATTATATTTGCTCGGGGATCTAATAATGTTGTTTCGAAAACTGACATGCTCTCTGCAAATATACATCGCTGAATTTCACTTTTAAGTACTTATCCTTTTTTGATGTACAACAAAGGAATAGCTATGTTTCCAGGTTATGGTAAAGAAAAATGCGAATTTATAATTTAAAAAAAAACATTCAACTGAAATTTACTGGAATCTAATATATTGACCTGGAACCGAACCCGAGCCTCCCACGTGGCAGGCGGCATTTCCCCACAGGCATTTTCCCATCTACCGCGACATAAAATAAAATTCCATTAAACACGATTGGTGCTGCCATCTATTGTCCCTGTAAAGAGCTACATTTATGATTCTTCAGTTCAACTTACCACGCTTCGCTGGTGTTGATGAGGGAAACTTTCCGTTGTTAAATGAGAACAAGAGGGTAAATTATTTGTAAAAACATAAGATATCAGACTACGTCTGTCGCCGTGATCGTATAGTGGTTAGTACATTGCGTTGTGGCCGCAATAACCCAGGTTCGAATCCTGGTCACGGCAGTGAATTTTTTGCCTGTTTTTAATGCATACAATTTATTTGTTTTATATATAAATATATCTGTAGTATAATGTATTTTATCTCCTGTGGCAACACTTGATTTTGTTTTTACTTTTGGCAACACTTCTGTGTTGCTTACATTGATGTAACAATGTAGCTTTATCACCTCGTGGTTTTCCAGTTGATTAAAGCCTAAATCTAGGTTAATATGCTGCCATTTCATTTAACATTTCACTACAATTTAATCAACTGAATTTCTCGCATCCCCACATCGCTCGATTCTGCAAAAATGGAACAACTTTTGAAACCCGAAAGATTTGATACTGATCCCACGTGCACGGGTGCCGAATCGAAGTGGAAACATTGGAAAAGGACTTTCAATAATTTTCTTGGCCAAGTTACCGGAATTACAGAAGATGGTAAGCTACAATTATTGTGTAATTATATCTCTGCTAATGTTTTTCGATACATAAGTGACTCTGAAAACTACTCCAACGCTATCGAAGTACTCGATTCACTATACGTTACAAAACGAAACGAAATTTTTGCAAGACACTGCTTAGCGTCTAGAGCTCAACAAACGGGAGAATCTATCAACGAATACCTCCAGATATTGAAACAAATGAGTAAAGACTGTGAATTCAAAGCTGTAACAGCAGACATATACAAAGACGAATACATAAGGGATGCCTTTATACGAGGTCTTAAGAGCTCGCGTATCCGGGAAAGACTTTTGGAGAATACCACCATTACATTAGAGAAGGCTTTTGACCAGGCTAGGTCACTGGAGCTAGCCGAGTTACACTCCGCATCATATTCAAATACGACGAATTCTATTCCAGTTTCCGCTGTTGAACATAAAGATGATGACTTGGAGGAGACCCCATCAACTTCAGCTGCCTTAGCACGCTCAGAAAAGTGCTTTTTCTGCGGTAACGAACGTCACCCAAGGAACTCTTGCCCTGCCAAAGATGTTATTTGTAGAGGATGTGGAAAGAAAGGGCATTACCAACGAGTTTGTAAATCTCGACCTACTCGCTCTTCCACTAATGCTACAGCTTCTACACTGTTTTTGGCTTCTGCCTCAACAGCTCCTCAATGCCTCCAGAAATCCATAACCAAAGTGTTAGTGAATGATGTGGAACTAAATGCATTAATTGATACAGGTAGTTCTCTCAGCTTTTTGAACGAAAATTTTGTAAAAAAATGTAGAATAAATGTAAAACCATACTTTGGGAAAATAACTATGGCCAACTCATCCTTGAGTTCAGATGTTACGGGATGTGGCTCACTAACTCTAAAGATGCAGACTCATATATACCACAATATTGAGGTATTAATCATGAAGAATCTGTGTGCGGATTTCCTGATAGGACATGACCTTCTGAAGAGCCACTCTTCAGTAGAAATCGAATTCCATGGTGACAAACTGCCTCTTAAAATCTGCTCGTTGGCCACTGCCAGAGTTCCAGCCGCATCTTTATTCGCCAATCTCACACCAGATTGCAAACCAGTCGTCACAAAATCCAGACGGCAGACGGAAGCAGATAAGATATTCATTGCTGCTGAAGTGGAGAAATTGCTCAAGGAAGGGGTGATTGAACCTAGTAACTCACCATGGCGGGCACAGGTTTTTATAGTCAAAGGAGAAAATCACAAGCCTAGAATGGTAGTTGATTACTCCCAAACTATTAATAAATTTACAATGCTGGATGCCTACCCACTCCCAAAAATTGAAGAGATGATACATAAGATATCCCAATTCAAAGTGTTTAGCTCCATTGACCTCAAGAGCGCCTACCACCAAGTACCTATCTTAGAGTCGGACAGGCAATTTACAGCCTTTGAAGCTGCAGGAAAACTCTACCAATTTCGACGAATCCCTTTTGGCGTTACTAACGGTGTCCCAGCTTTCCAAAGAAATATTGATAATATTATCAAGGAAGAAAAACTCAAAGGCGTTTTTCCATACTTAGATGATGTAACAGTTTGTGGTAGGGACCAACACGAGCATGATCAAAATTTGCAGAAATTCTTGAATGCTGTTAAAAGATATAACCTCACACTAAACCCAGATAAATGTCAATACTCAACAAAATGTGTCAGAATACTAGGATATCTTATTGAAAATAGAATTATTAAACCTGATCCTGACAGGCTAGCACCACTTATGAATTTACCTATCCCAAATGACATGGCAACCTTACAAAGAACTCTTGGTATGTTTGCACATTACTGTCGCTGGATTCCAAGATTCTCAGAAAAAATTCGCCCTCTTCTGACAAAAGCATTCCCACTCTCTGAAGAAGCTGTGAGAACATTCAAGTCAATCAAGGAAGATGTTGCAGAAGCTTCTTTGTCTGCAATTGAAAACAACATCCCATTTAGAGTTGAAACTGATGCTTCGGAATTTGCCATTGGGGCAACTCTCAGTCAAGGAGAACGTCCCATAGCCTTCTTTTCAAGAACACTTAATGCAACTGAGCAAAGGCACTCTTCTGTCGAGAAAGAGGCTTATGCCATCGTGGAATCCATAAGAAATTGGAGGCACTACCTGATAGGAAGACATTTTGAAGTCCTCACCGACCAGAGATCTGTGGCTTTCATGTTTGATCAGTATCACTCAAGCAAAATAAAAAACGAAAAGATTATGAGATGGCGACTGGAATTAGCTAACTTCAAATTTGATATAATTTATCGTCCAGGTAATCGGAACACTACTGCAGACACAATGTCAAGAATTGCAGCAAATATCTATCCAGGAACAGAAACAAACCTCAAACAGTTGCACAATAGCTTATGTCACCCTGGTATAACACGTATGCATCACTGGATTAGAGCTAAAAACTTGCCATTCACATTAGATGACATTAAAAGAATGACTAATTCATGCCCTGTCTGTAATGAGCTGAAGCCTCGTTTCCATAGGAATGAGGGGCAGTTAATAAAGGCAACTTCACCATTTGAGAGGCTTAACTTAGACTTCAAGGGGCCCCTACCTACCTCATCTAAGAATCGTTTCCTTCTGACTATAGTAGACGAATTCTCAAGATATCCTTTTGCATTTTCTTGTACAGATATTTCTGCTGCAACCATAGTAAAAGTATTAACTAATGTATTCTCCCTCTTTGGGACACCAGCCTATATACATTCCGATAGAGGTGCTTCATTTATGTCACATGAACTGAAGTCTTTCCTCACTTCCTTAGGGGTTGCTACTAGTAGAACCACTGCTTATAATCCACAAGGCAATGGGCAAGTCGAAAGATATAATGGGATTATATGGAAGACAGTACTTTTAGCCTTGAAAACAAAAAGTGCAAGGACAGAAGATTGGGAAGAGGTGCTTCAGCCAGCTCTCCACTCAATTAGATCATTACTGTGCACTGCCACCAACGCTACTCCTCATGAGCGTATGTTCACTCACCCTAGGAGATCCTTCAATGGTCGATCCTTGCCTACATGGTTAACCCAGCCAGGTCCTGTTTTAATGAAAAATCATGTGCGGCATACTAAATATGATCCTACCGTGCTAGAAGTTGAACTAATTGAGGCTAATCCAGACTATGCATTTGTTAAGCTTCCTGATGGACGTGAGTCAAGTGTCTCTGTTCGACATTTGGCACCCAAAGGTGACTCTGCAGCCAAGCTCAACACGCAACCCATCCATCTTCCCCATACTGATCCTTCAGACCCTCTAGAGGATGACAAGGTTTCCCTAGACAATGATCAAGATACCACCATGCCAGAGATCAACAGTCCTGATCTCCCTAATGTGGATTCTATAAAGCCTACCCAGAACAATTCCCTATCTGCTCGACAGAGACGACCACCAGCATATCTTCATGACTATGTGACTTATTAACTTTTTCTGGTAGGGGGTGAATGTAGTATAATGTATTTTATCTCCTGTGGCAACACTTGATTTTGTTTTTACTTTTGGCAACTCTTCTGTGTTGCTTACATTGATGTAACAATGTAGCTTTATCACCTCGTGGTTTTCCAGTTGATTAAAGCCTAAATCTAGGTTAATATGCTGCCATTTCATTTAACATTTCACTACAATATCCATTATGACTGGTAATACATAAGATAAATTTTAAGGTTTTTTAAGTTTATGGTAACTAGTTATGGTTAATCATCGCAAGTAAAATTGATTTTAATTTTCGAAAATTAGGATTAGGATCAAAATAATTTTTCAATCAGAATTTTGAATCTTATGACTAGATATTTTATACTTATTTACTGACACACATAGAAAACTTCATTTAAGTACAAATTACTTATTTATTTATTTATTTATTTATTTATTTATTTTCAAGAAAAACAGGCGATGCAATAAAATTTTTTTTCTGAATTCAAATATTTTTAACCTTTATTAATACTGGAAGTTATTTTCAGTAACTTCAAACGGAATGCTTTGTAAATGTGCAGATATTCAATGTAAAATTAGTATCAGATATTATGTCTAATTTAAAAGTTAGATCATCTGGAAATTATCCATGGAGATAATTACATGAAACGCTCTGTAGCTTGAAGAAGAACTATATCTACTGGTTCCAAACTGGTTGCAAATAATAAAATGTAACATCAATTTTTTTAAGACGCTGTTATTTGCTGATTCATCACTTTCATACAGTTTTATGTAAGTAATACTTTTTCATATTCATTAAATTTCCCTTCGTGTAATCCAATCTCGAAATCTTAGTATATTATCAATTTGTCCTCTACCTTAACTTATGATCAGATGGATGTTTTTTATTTACAGTTTCCTAAAACTTATTCCCTCCTACACCTCAGTTAATTAATAATAGCCAAGAGTTTTATGGCAGTTTGTAAAAAAAATTTAGCTTAGAGAGGGAAGCCCTGATACAACATAATCGTTAAATCATTATTAAATCACTCGGTCATCAATTTAACTCTTAAAATAATTCAATTATAATAAGAGGTAACTAAGATAGTCAGATCTCTTTACTAGATAAAGGCCATGTATTTTTGTTAAATTAATGAAATACTGAAAGAAAGTCCTTAGGAAGAGGTATAAAAAAAATCAAATAAATAATAATAAGGTTTCCATTCTTGTTTTCTCTTGCAGTTTGATTAAATTATGTTTAATAGGATTTTTTTAACAAATGTTAATTTATGTAACTTTGAATGCCATAGAAAATCAATATTTGCTTCATATGAGGCGGTGAAAGGCAAAGTGGTGTAAGTCACATTTTCAACTTTTTTATTTGAGGACAAAAATGTAATCGCCATGTTCAATTTATAGTGGAATTGCAAATAATTATTATTTGTAATATTATAATAGTTATTATCATTTACAATTTGTTCAATTTGTGGTGGAATTTTTGGTAGTTTTTGCAGTAAAACGCTTTTGACTTACACCACTTGACTTACTGACTTACACCACTTTGCCTTTCACCGCCTCATATGACAAAGTGAATGATACGTATTTATTCAGTATATAAATCAATTATATATTCGCCCGAAGTGAAGGTAATGTTCAGAAGTTATATTTTACAATTAACTTACATTTTTAAAAGCAAAAATTATTTTCGTACATATTTCTGGTATAGTTATCCAAGATTGTGAGCAGGAAATTTAAATTAAGATCAACATATCGTTATAAATATTGCCAAGGTACTTCAGCGCAACTTAGTAGCGTTACTTTTAATAATTCAGATCACAAATGTTTCAGTGCTGCCATCTATGAGCGATAAAAAATAACAACAAACATTCATCTAGTTTCAGGGCATCGTTTCGCTTCACAGACACACCCTTTTTATCCTCATTGTAAATAGATCACGAAAGAGTAACATTCTTAAAAATCGATGAGATCTTGTCGCCGTGATCGTATAGTGGTTAGTACATTGCGTTGTGGCCGCAATAACCCAGGTTCGAATCCTGGTCACGGCAATGTTTTTCTCAAATTTTTATTTTGGGCTTTGAGATTCTTACTTTATTTTTTCATTTTCTTTTAATATCCCCCCTCCCCCCCCCGGTATTAAAACGAAGCATTGTTTGAAGTAACAACATCCTAAAGAAACACCAGATATAAGAAATTTAAATAGATTAACATCATTCATAAATCTAGCCTAATTTTCTATTTTTGAATTTGGATGGATTCACGATGGAAAGTCGAGGAAATGAAAATTTCTGAATACGGAGAACATTTCGAGAGCTGCTTTCTTCGAGGTTTGAAGAGATACGAAATCAAGACATTCAGAAGTTATGTTGTTCAATTTATGGTTTATAAGAGGACTGGTTAATACTGAGAAATTATTTAAGTGAGTCATACTAATATATATTTATATATACATACAGCGAAACTTCTCTAGACGGTCACCTCTCTAAAAGGCCATATTTTGTTCACAAGGGATTAAAGACTCCATAGAGACAATGTTATGAAAGAAACCTCTTTTCCCGACCACCCCTCAAAACGGCCACATTTTTCGAAACAATTACTTGCCACCATAGAGAAGTTCTACTATATATATATATATATATATATATAAGACATAGGTGAAAGAGAAAAACCAGTATGAGCACTAAAACAACTTGCAGCCAGGAACTAAAAACATGAAAAGATAAGAATGAAAGAGATTTTTGACAGCATCTCTTCATCAGCGGTGTCGATACTGTCTAAAAACCAAAGGATTGTTTCCGATAAGTATGATCTAAACAATAAACATGCTTAGACACCTTAAAATCCATGAGAAACTGTAGAATTGAATAAAGAGTTACTTATCCATAGAACACCAAGCCTGGTGCTAGACAGAGTGGAAGTTAAGAATAGGTAACCGCAACATGATTGACGTCACAAAACTTGCAACCAAGGAGCAAATGGAAACACAGAAACTGACCTACTATGGAGACTGTGTTTTAGGACAATTATACCAAAATTAAATTAGTTTTTTATTATTATTACTAAGAGTAATTTATTATTATTTTAGTTTTATTTTATTTTAACTAAAGGTATTAATTTTATTTATTTCTTTTATTTTTAGTAGTTATTTACTCTAATTAAATTTATTTTTATGATTTACTTATTAAATGCAACAGAACAAACTATTCATTAAATCTAAAACAACCAATTATGTGCTTGGAAAGACTATCAGGGTAATAATTACGTGTTAGCACAGCTATCAAGTCTAAAATATGCTTATTCCTATTATCTTTAGAACAAAGCCTATTTATACGTACTAACTGATTTACAATAATGTTATTAAAAACAGATTTATGTAAACAGGTTAGGTAATTTTGAAACTTAACAATATTAAAACCATAGTCTGATCTTTTGTCGTATAAGTCAAAATTAAATTGCTATGAGAATTTAATTTGATGTTAATATCTAAAAAGTTTACATTAATATTATTTTGGCTACTTTTTATTAGTTCCAGATTAGGAGGGTAAAAATTTCAGTCTATATGATTATTACTTTTACTAATTACTATTATATCATCTATATATCTAAATATATTTTGATTGCTATTATCTATATTATTAATTTCAAAATAATGTAAGTTTAAATTGGCTGGCATACTTGAAGCATTTCCACCTTGTGGTACAACTTTGGTCTGTAAGTATATACTATTATTATGTACTATATAATTATGTTTAGTTACAAAATCTAGGAGCCTATTGAAACGATTAAGATTGATTTCCTTCTATATACATATGCATACAATAAAAATTTCACTTGTGAGTGCAACTTCAGCTAGGAGAGAATAAAAAATGTCTCAAATGGAAAGTTTCCCTTATCTTAATTGTACACAGAGGATTATTTATGTTTGTTCTTTTATCTTTATATAATATCATTTAACGTGCTATTTGCCATTGCTTAAGCAGTTCGTCGAAGGTAATGTTTTTAAATTGGGAGCTTTATACTGATGAGAACAATTTCGACAGCAGTATAACAGTTTGATTCTGCACATGGAACTGAATAGTTTACAGTGTATTCAGAAATACGTTAGGGGAGCCAAAAAGGAAAATTGCTGTTATCTCTGAGGAGGTGTTTTATTGTTTTTATTCAGGTTATGGCTTTCAATGAAAATTGATTGAAGTATCACCCAAAGACAAACTTGCATTCTGCTTCATTTACAAATCTATTTTCATACCCTGATCTGTAGAATTTTAAGTGCTTAGGAGTTAATTTAACATGAATGGCAATAATTATTATATCAGTTCATTTACTACGACAGGGGAAGAGAAAAGTATCCACCTTTATGGAATTCTAGGCATGTGATACGTTCCTTGCTTATGTCATTTTTAAGAGGCCGTGTTCAATGTTTGTATGGAATTCAAAAGTCTAAAAAAGAACAAAACTGGTCCATGTCTGCTGTATGAATTAGCATAAGATTTGGGAATGGTTAAGATCCACAAAGTTTTTACTAATTTCGCACAAAAATTAAACTAACGTGATTTTCAGTCCTTAAATTTTTACTTGAATTCTATACAGAAATAATTTTCTTATCACCTCAAATTGAGACTAAAATAGTTTCTGTGTTTCGCTTGAAACATATAAACTGTTTATATTAAATATTAACTTAAGAATCAACGATTCTACAACTATGGTAAAAGAAAGCATGGAGTTCACTGTATACATCTTAAAGTTTCTTTGTTCTCCTTTTGCAAATAATTCAGCTATAACCCATACTTTTGCATTATTTTAGATTCCCCTTTTCTTTAATATTGTACAGTATGTTTACATTTATATTCTTTAAGAACAAAATGTTAAATGTGTTAAATGTCAGTTTGAGTTTTAAAGTTTATATTTTTTTTCTGTTTTTATTTCTCTTAAACGAGTTAAACATCTATTGTATAATGTTCGACTTAAATTGTACACTGCTTCATTACATTTATTTCCAATACACTGTAAATCTATATACATTGTACTAACAATGGGAATTTCTCCAACTTCAATTTAAGTGGACTGCATGTGAAGAGATTAAAACATACTTTTTTCAAATACCTCTCCTACGAATGAATATGCATCAAAAGAGCATTAAATGCTGTTGTGCTGCCATCTAGTGACGGGAGATAAAATTTCTGAACAAACTTCGATTGACATCAATGTTCCGCTTCACAACCACACCCTATTTTTTCCCATCGAAAGTAGTTCACCACAGAATGATTTTCTAAAATTAAAACAACTGATATCGCCGTGATCGTATAGTGGTTAGTACATTGCGTTGTGGCCGCAATAACCCAGGTTCGAATCCTGGTCACGGCATTTTTTACCATTTATTTGTCTGTTGTTAAATGGACTTTAAAAATTTTATGGGAAGGTATTTCGAGACCTGCATATCAGTATTCGAAATTTCGATGAAGCATGTAATCACTTTCATGGCAATAATGCAAGAGAGTAACAAATATTCTTAAAACATATTACGAAAACTTATCTATGTCGATAAAGATTTTTAAGTCATAACCGAAATGAAGAGCATTAATGAAATTAATGCAGTCGTAATAATGTAACAAACCAAATAATTAAACATTACATCATATTTTATGTTAATATTGATAAAAAGTACTCCTTCTAAGGCATTTTTTATCCTTTTATATATTTGTCGATGAAATGAACAAATCAATTCCTTTTATTAAAAAAATGACAGAAATTTAAATTTTAATGATAAAAATTTCAATGTATTAATTTTTGGGATGTTACGTTTTTGGAAACAGTACTAGATAGCAATAAATACTTGTGCAGTAAATTATGAGAAGAAAGCCTTCCATACTTCGAAATGGATATTTATGCATTATCGCAGAAATATGCAAGAATTAATATAATTAATGCCGAATTATTAATGTAATTCAAACTACTTAAGTCTGATTAAATGTACATTATATCATAATTTTAGATAATATTAACAAATTTTTAGAATACAAATAAAAATCTTAGGTATATCTGTATTACACAGCCAAAAGAAACAATCTTACTAAGCAACAGAAATAATTCTAGAATGAAATTATTTGCTGAAGGGTTAACATAATGTAACAGTTTTATTCTTGTTCTGCACTAATGTATATAAATATACAACTCTTTCTGCAATGTCAAAAATTGGGGAAATGGAGCACTAATTCTTGTAAAATGAAAGTGAATCTAATCTTTAAAATCTCCGCTATGTATAATGCATCATTAGTCTAAAAAATCATTACCAATAAAGAAAATCAATTCAGATTAAAAAACTCATAATAAACAAACATAATGTAACTGCTACGTAAAACTCGAGGAATGAAATTTTTGTGATATGAGGGACTTGTTACCATTCCTAAAAATTATCGTAAAATTCAGATCACTATAATTCATTTCATTTATTCTCCCAAAACAACTTACAAAAACCAAATTTCCAGGCAAATAAATTTTAGAGATATTCAATGCTGCCATCTATAGGCCAAACGTAGAAACATTTACTGCATTCTTTATTTAATGATTAGTTTTGGTTCAGTGACACAACCTTTTTTTCCTTTAAAGAAAATAGATCAGAAAACAGGTATCTTTCTTAAATACCCACAAGCACATGTCGCCGTGATCGTATAGTGGTTAGTACATTGCGTTGTGGCCGCAATAACCCAGGTTCGAATCCTGGTCACGGCAGTGTATTTTTAGTATGTACCTACATTACTTGAATTTTTAACATTGAAAAATAGTTTTTCTATAGGTTGGTTAACTAAAACAAGAAATATTTACCGTTTAGAAATATATACGATTTAAAAATCTATGAATTTATGATTTTTATTTAAAAGCGAAAACAAAAAGAAACAAAAATCATGATGTGAATTAATTCACATAAACAAGTGTGGTAGTTGACTACAAGGGTCCTTCTAACTTTTGGTTGAGGAATGCCAAGTATGTCTAGTAGTTTCTAAACGAAAAGTCGTTAAAAGATTTATTTTCAAAAATATAAATTGGAGTATACATAAAAATTATTTATTTTAATTTTAATTTATGTATCACACACTGACTCCAGCTATAGCTTATCAATCCACCCAAAAATCAATAATTTTTTTCTTAAAATAAACGATTTTATTTTTATAAAGAGCAAACATTTGTTAAACAGCATAAATCGTCTTTTACTATTTATTCTCTTTAATTAAAATATAAATATGTAACACTGTTTTTTATTTATCTTTTCCCTCTTTCGTAAAGTTGAATCCTTTTCCTCCATAATTTACTTAACAAAACTTCATTCCAACGTCTGGAGTTTCAGAAGCTTATGATTGATCACAAACAAACGTAACTAATGTAGATCTCTTACGAACTGTTCCGTAAACGCATGAAATAAGAAAGAAAAAATAATGCTTGTGATGTAAAAGTGAGGATAGAATTTATGTTAGTTAGTTCTTCCTCTTTAGTTACCAAGTAACAAAACTTCTCAGATTAATTTCTGTTTCTATTCGAAAAACCGTCCGTTATCTCCAGAGTTTTTAAGAATATATTTCATACCTACTTTTTGCTTCATTATTTTCAAATTAATTCATTATTCCAATTCTGGAATTTCAATATCATTAGTTTCTCGGAGGTACTACTAATACACTAAATTTCAAAATGAAGAAATGTGCAGTTATAACCGTCAGTCGGTTAGAGGATAAGTGGACATAATAATATCTGGATCATAAAAAAGATAATGAAGTAAAAGATATGAATAAATATAGAATTTAAAAAAAAATCCCTTTTTGTACTTGGTATCTTTGATAATACAAAACACCACAGGAAAGCATTCAATGTATCTCTTGTGCTGCCATCTGGGGTTAAGAAAAAGAAATATATTTAACACTTCCTAATTCTTCGCTTGACAGACACACCCTTTTCCCCAAACAAAAGTAGTTCACGGATCTGATAAGATTCTTAAAATTGATTCCTTTTGTATCGCCGTGATCGTATAGTGGTTAGTACATTGCGTTGTGGCCGCAATAACCCAGGTTCGAATCCTGGTCACGGCACTTTTTAAATTTTTTTCCCAGCTTATTAATGTAAATATGGAAAACATAGCTGTGAAACCTCCTGAAATAATTACACTAAAATAAAGAATATTTACTATATGGTAGTATAATATTAAATTTGTGTTCTTATTCATCAGTTAAAAATAAGGATAAAAACCTTCTAAACGGAGCACATATTATAATTAATAATGAATGCCAAACAAAATTCTTAATTTAAAACGAAAAATTAATTTAAAATATCAAATTATCTACAATTGGAGAATTTAACCCCAGGTGTATCTTTATGATACAGCATACAGTAAGTAATTATTAATTCTTATTCATTAGGTTTTCTTTTAATTTGCTCAATTTGTTATAGAATCCAATATGATATGAAATTAATGCAATGGGAAAATATGAATTGACAAAATACAAAGAAGGCCAAACTTAAAAAAATATATTTAAGTAACTGAGGAATTATGAAATCTTGATATTTCAATAATATAGACCACCTTTTACATTAGAATAATAGTTTCAACAGAATTAATTTGTATGTTTCTCAATTCGTTATTTTGTAACAAGGAGAAAGGAACGAGAAGTTTGGCTATACAACAATACACTATTTACAAATAAGTAATTAAACATCCATGCAAACGACAATATCTGCTGTCCTGATATACGTCACGCCTTCCGCCGTTAAATATCGTGTAGGAAACAACATTGGCATTAGTCGCATGCAAGATGCTCTGAAGTGCAGAGTTATCTGATTTCGAGAAAAGGTGTAATCGTCGGGTATTACAGAAATGGCCGATCCTTAAGGGACATATCTAGCGAGCTGAATTACCCCAAATCGACAGTGATCTATTTGATTCAGAAGTGGAAGGTGAGCGGTGATTGTCGGAATGTGTCCCGAGTCGGCAGACCCACGAAACTGGGAGATAGGGACCGACGGATGCTGTCCAGAGAAATTTGGAAGAACCGCACCCAACCGATGGCCCACATACTTCAGGAGTTTCAACAGGCATTCGGGAGTGTTGTTTCGATGAGTACCATCCGTAAGGAAGCACATCTGCTTGGCTTTCATGGTCGTGCTGCCGCCCATAAGCCTTTGATCACAAAGACCAACCGCGCTGCTTGGTTAATGTGGTGCAAAGCACATCGAAAAGGGACCGTAGATCAGTGGAAACGGGTTCTCTGGAGCGACGAATCAAGGTTCACCCTCTACCGTTCGGATGGCAGGGTCTGGCGACTGCCTGGAGAACGCGTTCTGCCAGAATGGATTGTGTCTACAATAAAGTTCGACGGAGGTGGAATTATGGTCTGGGGTGTTTCTCCCGGTATGGACTGGGACCCTTGGTACCAATTCATGGTAAGCTCAACACCGACGCCTACTGCACTATTTCGAATGACAGTGTGCTTCCTACGTTGTGGCAGTTTTACGGGTTGAACCCATGTTACTTCCAGGACGACAATACCAGCTGTCATATTGCGAGGTCCACTATGGATTGGTATGGTGACAATGGGGTTAACCGAATGGACTGGCCTCCCCAGAGCCCAGACCTGGACCCTATCGAGATCCTCTGGGACTAATTGGGTCGCCGAATTAAGGGGTGCAATAACCGTCCAAAATCGGTGAAGGAACTTACATGTCTTCTCCAAGCCGAGTGGAAGAAAATACCACTAGTCGTCATGCAAGGACTTGTGGAAAGCATGCCCCGGAGGGATGAGGCTGTAATTGCCTCTCGTGGAGACTCTGCCAACTATTGAATATGAATAAATTTTCTTTTTCTTTTGTATCACAGTGTCCAAATACTTAATGGTAGATAGTTTACTTCAGAAGTTTTCAAATGGTACCTCTGATTAAATTTTGATAGGATTCTTACTTGGGTGTCATCATGTTTATAAAAAGAAAGAGAGTGTACAGGTAAAAGTTCACAGACAGCACACGGTACTATAAGCGTGTGTTTTTCACGTGATTCTTTTTTTTTTTAACTTTTTTGATAAATTCTTGTTAAAACATTTTATTTTTTATTTTTAAGGATTTTTTTTTAGCTTTGGTTTTTTAGTAATTAAATATTTAAATGGTGTTTCAATCCTTTTTTTTACATTCTCTGCAAATATTCATAACTTTCGTGAAAGAAATTTCACGTGATTTATTTGTGGTGTCCTAATGTAAATAAAAAGAGAGATGATATACATAAGAAAAGACTAGTACAAGAATAAATTTTTAAGTTGTTTGTTTGCTCTGACTTTTTCTTTTTTTTTTCCACTAAAACTTTTTTTCGTTTTTAAGGAATTTTTTAAAACTTTAATTTTTAGATTTTAGACATTTTAGTGCACTGTTACTTCGATTTTTACTTCCATTTTCCCCCAAAGTTAATAACTTATGTACAAGAATTTTCTAGTTATTTCTATGAGGCAGTCATCATGTACATAAAAAAATAGGTGACAGGTATACAAGAACACAAAGCACGATACAAGCATAACACTAGAGTGTTTTGTTTGTTAGTAATGACTTTTTATTTTTTAAAATTCGATTTTTAAAATTTTTAATTATCTTTTTAGACTTCGACTTTTGGATTTTTGAGAATTTAATGAGTTTAAATTTCTTTTTTTGGTTTTCATTTCTACGCAAATATGAATAATAGTATTTGTTAAAAAAATCATTGTTATTTCAATTGTTATAAGTTACTTTTCTAAAAATATAAGAAATTTAATTAGATTTATTTAAAGTTCCGACTAAAGGACTTAAATTATTCAATAATTTTTTCTTGCAAATTATTTTTAGTTACTCTACATCTGCTCCTCTATGTATATTTCTAGATTTGGGTTTTCTACGTCGAATACAACACAGAGATTACCTGTAATTTCTATAATACTCCTACATCTTAGACGTTAGAAAACGATCATTTCTTTCTCAAATTCCGCCACTTTATGTTCCTTACAGTTACGTCACTGAACTGTTTGCTGGAATCTCTTTGCCAATTAAAATTCGCAATTCTTCGTAAATCATATCATGGGTCTTTATTAAATGTGTATTTTGTGAACTAATAGATTTTCATGTCTCGACTGACTTAACTGAAGTTTAATGTGAAATGGGGAAACGTTGAAACTGGACCCTCATATATGCATACAGCGTATTGAAATATTTTTACCGTCTTAAATAATATGCCATCGAATATTAAGTTTAAGACTAAGTCAAAGATATACGACAAAAATTTCCTTTTTAACTAATTTCAAGATCAAATAATACAGCTTAAAGGGAAATTTTCGTAGGAAATCTTCGAACTGTAATGTTTGTGTGTTTTATTCAATTTATTCAAAACTTGTACAAATTTATCATTACGTGCAAATGATTGCAAAAATTGTTTGGTGCTGACATCTAGTGCAAAGAAAAGGGACTACAGAGCTTTAAAGTATATTTGATACTTGTCATGGCTGGGTAGTTTACTAGAAGGAAAATCGTGGATTTAGAATTTCATCAAATAAGACATACTTTTTCGATTACCGATCTGTCGCCGTGATCGTATAGTGGTTAGTACATTGCGTTGTGGCCGCAATAACCCAGGTTCGAATCCTGGTCACGGCAGTTTCATTTTAAAATTTCAATGCTTTAAGAAAATTCAAAAAATATGTTTTATAAAAAAAAGAAATTATTTATGAGTTTTATTACTAGTATACTCAGAAACGCAACAACATTATTCTCTAACTTTGATATCTTAAATACAACAACTTTTTAAAAATCTTGTGCTCCTAAAAAATATTTTACGGTGAAATTATTTAATAAACTTAAATTTTGAAGCTTTCTGGGCACTTTTATGATAAATATTAAAACTCTGTAAACAATGAAACTTATTGCGAGTAAGTGCTATGTATATAAATGCAGTAACTAGCAGAAATGAAAAAAAGTATTGTATTTCGATGCGGAACAAAACTCATATATTTAAACATTTGTGTATAAGCGTGGTAAAACACATATCACTACAACAGTATTATTGCTTCCCAGAAGAAATACTCTTGCTGTACAAAGGATGTTTTAAAAACATATATATATCTCCAAAAAACTAAAATATATTGAAGCATATTTTAAATTAATTATATATTGTTCCATGTTTTGAGAGCAATTGCATTTTAACATATTTATTTGTAGTGTATAAAATAATAATTATAATAAAAGCATTTACATATTGTTGTACTGCATGCCATTTCACAGTAAAATAAAAGTATATTTTCAAGGACGCATTAAAAAAGTGCAATGGAGGGATTTAGCGTTATATTTTTATCTATTTGATGAAATTACTAATAGCTTTAATTACATTAATTTGTCATCCTAGTATAATGGTGTTTTTTATATAGGAATTTTCATACAGATACAATTTTTTTTAAACTAGAGAAAATTATAAACATAATAACTACACTAATATATATATATATATATATATATATATATATATATATATATATATATATATATATATATACATATATGTGAAACAATAACCTTTCATTTTCATTAAATAAAACGCATATTCGAAATTCTATCATTTTATCTCAATAAAGTATCGTTCCTTAATCCAAAGTTTGATCTAGAGATAAATAAAGTAATCGATTATATTTTCCCCTAATCCACATGTAGATAGAAAATGCTTATATAAGAGGGTGATGCAACACTCCCTTTAGAAATTTCCAGAACATTCGAAAACGTCCCACCATATGACGTGCGAGGTCAGATGTCTTGCCCTGGCCAATTAAGAGTTTAGCGCGCCTGTACTTTCGCGTGAGTCGAATGTCTCTCTGCGGCTTTTGCTTGTCTCCACCGAATCGGAAGCATGTAAGCTGAGCGTTGCGTTCCTTCTGAGTTTTTCTGTGTCAGCGCTCGGCCTAAATTAATGTAATAAAGTACGCTACGATTTCTGTATTTTTATGTGCTGTTCCGACAGCCTCAGGACAATTTTGAGGTATGATAGTCCTGAAATAAGTATAAACTGTGATTCTCATGAAAGTGTCAATAAGCCATCGAAAGTATTCCAAAAATAAACGGACTATTTGACAAACTATGTGGATGTCTGTGTTTTTCGACTGGATTCTCTGCCCAAGCTTATCCCAGGAACTCCCTACGACAGCCTGATATGATTCGATCCTTCCTGTCATCCAACCTCTTGTATGAAAAATATTACATATGAGGCGTTGAAAGGCAAAGTGGTGTAAGTCACATTTTCAACTTTTATCATTTGAGGGCAAATATGTAATCTCCATGTTCAATTTATAGTGGAATTGTAAATAGTTATTATTTGCAATATTGTAATAACTGTTATGAATTATAATTTGTTCAATTTATGGTGGAATTTTTTGCAGTTTTTGCAGTTAAACTCTTTGACTTACACCACTTTGCCTTTCACCGCCTCATATATATATATATATATATATATATATATATATATATACATACATACACACACACAAATATATATATATATATATATATAAAACTCACGGCACAACAGTCCGATGTGGACTAGGGCCAGCGGTATCCATCTCCGCTTTCTTCACCGTGTGCTTGGGGAGCCATACAGTATATGTCTGAGCCAGGTAGTCAACCTGACGTGGGACCCCCAGAGTTTAGTTCCCTTATATATATATATCTTTTTTAATTCAAAAATATGTGTTTTCGATCAGTAGAATTTGCTAGCGTTTTCTAGGAGATTCTCATTTACGAGTATCTACATTAAGCACGCACTGAATTGTCTGGAAAAGATTTCACCCTTTACTTACAGACAAAAGAATATTATCAAAAGGATTTCTCAATATAAAACTATTTTTGATTTTGTCATATTAAAAATAGTGATAATAATAATAATAATTATAATCTTTAAAACTCCTTTTTTCTCCAAACTACATTTCCTTGGCCTTTACTCTAGGATGATAATTTTAATAAATATTTTGAAAGGATACATCAGCTACGTCAGTGTAGTTTTTTTTCTGAGGACAAAAGGTATTATTAATAAATTTTAAAAAATATGAACTGCGTAATTCATTACAACACGAATGAATGGAAACCTCACTTCTCACGTTTTCGAAGTCTAGTGCTGCCATCTGTTGTTGAGGAAAAGCTTTTCAATGTCTAAGAGGATTTTCGTAAATAAATGTGAAAAAAGGGACGAAAAATAAAGCTATCTTCTAAAATATCTGAGAACAAGCCTGAAATCATGGATCAGTGGTTAGAAAATTGTGCTGTGCCCTCTGTAATCCAGGTTCGAAATATGGTCACGGCAGATTAATTGATTATACAGTCAAACCTCGCTAACTCGAACCTCGATTTCGCGAATTTTTCGATATCTCGAAGAAATAAAAATTCCCTTCAAATTTCCTATGCACTCAATGTTAAAAAACCTTGATTTGGCGAATTTTTTTGGCTCATCCCTCGATAACTTGAATTTTTTTCCATAAAGGGAGAAGAAACATTTTTCTGAAAACAAAAAAAAAAATAATAATATCCAAAAAATAGAAAAGCTATTCAAATATTACAGTGGTAAAACCCTGCATAAACTTTAAAAAGAAGGGATATAAAGACGGAAGATAACACAATGAAATGACAACTTCTCTTGATCCTCCAAGATGGGAATTGAAATTCTTGTTTATTGTTTTCTTATCTCGTTTCAGTTAGTTGCCATGCATATGCAGTGACCATCAATCCTTTCTTTTATTTTTCTACTTTTATTCTCCAAGGTAACTTTCTAGAGGGGTTGGGGTGGTTTTAACAAAACAGGAAAGGAAGGCATGAACAAAAATCAAGAGGTAGGTGGCTTCCAAGAAGATTGTAGTATTTCTTATTGCCACAAGGAGTGAAAGAAAAAACTACAAGTGTGAATGCATGCCTGTGCTATGCTGTCTTGCATTCAAGCTAATGCCTCGATGCTCATGCACCTCGATTACATGGAATTTAATGACTTTGTCGTCGTAGATGATATGCTAATAGTGTGTGGTCAGTGGGAGGACAATGACATCATCGGTCAGATGAAAGCTTCTTGTGTATTATCATTAGAAGAGGAGAACGAAATCCGCCATTTGCCACCGAATGTGACAAACAAAGGAGGACTATTTGCAGTGGACGCTTTGAGGAGATATGTTGAAAGTCAATCAAATAGGTAAGAGGACACATTTAAAGCCATTGTCCATTTAGAAAGTGTAATAGATAAAATTTCAGACTCTTCTCTGAAGCAAACAACAATTGAATTTTTTTTCAAAGAATTTTGTAAATAGTGTTCATTAAAATAAAAATATGGATTACTTTTTAAAAAGGCACGTAAAAAAAGCTTTATTTTCTCTATTACTATTGATAACATGCGATTTTCGATAATTCGAATTTTCGATATTTCGAATTTTTTTGTCTCTCCCTTCAAGTTTGAGATATCGAGGTTTGACTGTAATTGCTAGTATAAAATATTTTCCAGAATAATTTCTGGTTATTTTTAAGTTTTCTTTAAAACAATAATCATGATATAAAATATGTGTTAACCTTTATAGTCGTGATCCGACGAATCATTGTCATGTAGAAGGAATTATAATTGTAGAGTCAACTCTTATTTCATGAGGTTTATTAACATATTAAAATCTTGGTTAAATACGTCATTTACAAAGTTTCGTTCCGACGAACGTTAAAAATACTCGTGAGAGCCGGGGCTCATTCTTTCAAAGTTCGACGAGCTCCCCGTCTCCTCTAAGCGTGTTGACCCTTCAACAGTCCGAATCCATTCCCCCGTTCGTTACTCGCGTCTGTCTTTTATGCCTCCTCTTCCCCTTCTCGAACGACAATCGGCCTTTTTTATCCACGATACGCAGACCACCTATTGTCGGTTTCATTGTCCACCGTTCCTACCTTAGGTGACGTGCGCCGCTGTGTTTCCTTAATCATTCTAAATGAGTTCGCTGCCTCCTATTGTCAAGGGTTTCCAAAGGTGTATGGCTCTCGCACCTGTTTGTGCTTCTTTTGATGCTTATTGAAGACGCTATTACACCCGTTCATCAATTCCACTTAGGAATGGGAGACGAGAGTCTGACAATATGTATGCTACATTATTGCATAACAATATTCTATAAATGCAAGTGTTTTTTTTTTCTTTTAGAATGATATGCTATTAGATTCAATTTAAAAAAAATGATCATTCCAGAGAAAAATTCCACAAGCCTATGAGCTCCAAGGACTCGGCGTAAAATCAAGAACTCCAGTAAGAATTTTATCTTCGTTACTGGATTAGTCTGTCAACAGCCTGATTATACATGTATTTTTTGCTAAGCACTGTGCATATCATTCGAATTTTGGTTGAAATGGGCATCATACCAACTAGTTGAAATTTTAACCATTTTCATAATATTTTCTTTGTTCCTACTGCTCGAACGTCCCTCTCTTACAGAATGCGTCTACCTTAACAATTACACTGTGCTGATCACATTTTTTACGGTGAATGACATGTTAACATAACCTTAAACACAGTTTCTCTATTTACGCCTACAATGTTGATTGTTTGGTCGCCGATGCATCCGTAAGTTACAGTTACTCCCCGTTCGAAATTTCAGAATTCCCGTGTTTCATTGTTTTTTAATAACAGTCAACGGCAAGCAAGTCTCTCTTAGCTTTCATGTACACACCCTTGGAATTGTTGGGATACATAAGAACATCTTTGATTACTGAGCCGTAGTCTATGCATTGCTACTACCTAAAACGCGACCCGATATCTGGGTGTTTCCAATTTCTTTCTTTGCTATTACCAGTTATTGACATTTCACGTTCATCTCTCCGAGAGCAGTTGAAATTAGCTTGCTAGACATAAGCTTATATTTCAGAGCATCTCCCCAAAAGAGAATATTAGGCTTTATATAAGAGTTGTTTTGGGTGAAGTTACCTTAACATATAACAGGCTATTTCATTATAGGTGGTTATATGAATTTACACTTTTTAAAGCCCCTTAAGGCAAATCCAACCATGAGATATGGGAGCCCAGTTATGGATAAGGGGTCAGAAAGATAGATTTCTCTTGTTCAAGGATTTCTGATGAGAAAGTTTGATCCCCACGAAGTAAAATGCTTCCTTTCTTGATGAAGAGTTGTATTAATTAGTTTAAATCAAGATACCTTTTTAAGGTAGGATTACGTTCCTCCGTAACGGTCCTCCGGAATGCAAAATTTATGATGCTAAAACCATCGTCGCGAGTTATAAATCAAGAGTGGTGGCAGAGTAGACATATATATATATATATATATATATATATATATATATATATATATATATATATATATATATATATACAGTGGACGCTCGTTAATTCGAACTCGAAGGTTCTCAGAAAAAAGTTCGAATTATCCGAAGTTCGAATTATCCGATGTTAAGAGAAAATATATAACTTTAAGTGTGTATCACTGAAGAAGAAACTCTCCTAGTATGTATAACCCCAGAAAATATATTATACTATGTTATCTAAAGTTAAACATATTAAAAAGCAATACAGACTTACATTAATCATAAAATGAAGCAGAAGATATGCAGTATAAAGTAAACTTTTATTAAAAATATGAATTAAACTTTGGGGAAAAACTGTAAAATGGATGTTTGGTTCTGTTTATGATGCCTACATTTTTCAGCCAGCCTCTCGATTTGAAGTCAACATTTCAATTCATTTTCAGAGGAAGGTTCCATCTTAATAAATACTTTCAGAGTTTTAATAGAGTCCATTATGGCTTTGTCCATTATGGCCGCTTTAGAAATATCTTTCGGCAGGGAAGTAGAAAAAAGCCCTGGCAGTTTCCTACCGAAATTAGTGCATACGTCTTCGATTACATCAGAGCTTTGGCAACATACAGTTTGATAAGAAATATTGTGCCTTGACTTAAATCGAGAAAGCCATCTATCACTGCATTTAAAATCTTCAATACCCATTCTAATTGCCAATTCATCAGCCTTGGTCAGCACTAGGGGCCCATTTATCAGAAAATTTCGAGATCTAACATTCTGGAACCATAGCAGTAGAGCTTTTTCTAGAACTTCTTGAGACGCATTTCCCATGTGTTTCCTTCCTCTAGCAAATTTGATTTTTCCCATGAATATAAAATTGACTCCTTGTTTTTCAAATTAGTTGACAAGGCATTTTTTTTAATTCTATAGTCAGCTTCTAACTTTGTTTTACATTCGCCATTCTCTACTTTCTTTAAAATTTCTACCTTTGTCTCCAAAGTTAGGGTTTTGCACTTTCCACGTGTAGACATCCTGAATTTTTACACGTTCACACCACACAATGAAGAAGAAAAACTAGACCACATTAACTTGTCTGCACTGCAGTTATAACTGACGCAGCTCCCTAGAATCTATAGTAAAGACTAGTTTTTCTGAAATTCTAAGAAAATCGATCCGAATAAAGGAAAATTGCTTTTTCCGTTTAGCACTAATAAGAAGGACAATAGCTACTAACGTTTAGCGGACATGCAATAGTCTAGGAATGCAGGCATGGGCCTCTTTACACAGAAAAGAAATTTTGACACACAAAATAATAAATACAGCGTGTATTTTCTCCGTTAATTGAGGAAAAAGAAATTTTTTTTGCCAAAATTTTAGTTCGAATTAACCGAAGTGATAAAAATTTAGTTCGAATTAATGAGATATTTTTAACATTAACTCCAATACAAGTTTTTTGGGGCCTTTGGATTAGTTCGAATTAACCGAAAGTTCGAATTAACCGAGTTCGAATTAACGAGCGTCCACTGTATATATATATATATATATATATATATATATATATATATATATATATATATATATATATATATATATATATATATATATATATATATATATATATATATATATATATATATATATATATATATATATATATATAGGTGGATATCAAAATAATGGAAACGCTAAGAAACACCTTTATTAATACGGCGCAGGATCACCTTTGTCATATAATACTACCTGATTCACTTTGGAATTGGATTATACAAGTCATGAATAGTGGTTAATAATATATTATACCATTTTTCAGAGGAAAATCATGAAAGTTCCTGTAGAGATGCTATGGTGGATATCGATACCTGGAGCTATCCGCTTATACAGATCACAGTGGTTGGATGATATATAATCGGGGGGATTGTACAGGGCAAGATAAGATATTTGACTTCTTTTTCATGCTCTTCAAACCAATACTTGATAGATTTAGCTGTATGTATAGGGGGATTATCATCCTGGAGAAAGTCTTCTCCTGCAAGAAACAATGTTTGCACCATAGGACGGACTAATGAGATAAAATTTCGACATAGTCCTTCCCATACTATCTCCCTTTTAGGGTTACAATAGGGCCTGAAGAAAACCATGAGATGCCATCCCAAACCCTGATAGATCTACCTCCATGACTGACAGTTGAGATGAGAAAGCCAGAATCTTACGCTTGTGTAGGTGTTCTCCAGACCATGTTGAAAGGAACAGTGTGAACAATGATTCGTCAGACCAAATACCGATTTTCGACATATTACTCGACCAGGATTTGCGCTCGTGGCACTATTGTGTGCGATATTTTGTATTGGCATTTATTTCAAGTGGCTTAGGAATAGCTACGCTTCCGTAAATGCTTTGTTTGTGAAGTGAATCCTGGAATTCATTTTTTGAGAGGTCCTTCAGTTGCTTCGTCGCATTTTCGATCACCTCATCTGAATCCACAAAACGGTGTCCCTTCAATTTCATTTTCAGCCGTGGAAACAGGTAAAAATCCGCTGTTGCTAGGTCGAGAGAATAAGGAGGATGTTCCAGAGTGGTAACACTGTGTCTGGCAAGGTACTTTTTCACAATCAGAGCGCGATGTGGTGGAGAACTGTCGTGTAAAAGAAACCAATAGTTTGTTGCCCATTTTTCAGGTCGTTTTCTTCTGATTGCATCTCGTAGTCGTTGAAGGATCTCCAGGTAAAGTTCTTTATTGGCAGTTTGGCCTTCAGGAATAAATTCGTAGTGAATAACGCTATCGTAATCGAAAAAACCTCCAACATCAATTTCCCTCGGATTATCCCTCGGAAGAGGAGGGGAGCCCAGTCCGAGGGTCATCTTCGATGTTTGTGCGACCTTCACGAAAACGCTTATGCCACTCGTACACAGCCGTTTTTTTCATGGCATCGTTTCCTCAGCATCTCGAGCTTCTCAGAAGGTGATTTCTCGAGCAAAACGGAGAATTTGATGTTAGCACGCTGCTCTAAAGACGACATTTCAAAATCCGACGAATGAAAAATTCTCTTTGTCAGAAATAACCTGCAGCTAACGCCGACAGTACCAGAAATGAATTCCAGATAGCTGTGTGCTTTCCCTATTGGTGCTTCCAACCTCCAAAAAAGATAATTCCCCTCCAACGAACACCTGCGTGAATGTAGGCGACCATTCCGGGAATTTATTAACTCTACCTCGTATATATATATATATATATATATATATATATATATATATATATATATATATATATATATATATATATATATATATATATTTATATATATATATATATATATATATATATATATATATATATATATATATAAATATAATTTGGAATATCCCGCACACACACACCCGGATGGGGATAGTTCCGGTACCCCAATTTCTAGAAATTGAGCAATGTACATACTTATATACTTCTTATATATAATAAATTATCTATCTATCTATCTATCTATCTATATCTATCTATCTATTTATCTACCTATCTATATATATATATATATATATATATATATATATATATATATATATATATATATATATATTTGGTGTTCTTTGATTAAGCAACTTATTATTCAATTCTTCTGTTTCTTAAGGATTGTACGGTGTCTAAGAATGTTTATTGATTAGATCATACTTATCAGAAACAATCCATTGGTCTTTAGACAGTATCGGCATCGCTGATAAAGAGATGCTGTCAAAAAACTTAATTAATTCTTATCTTTTCATGTTTTTAGATCCTGTCTGCAAAGTAGTTTTACAGCTTATACTGGTTTTTCACTTTCAACGTTGTCTTATATATATATATATATATATATATATATATATATATATATATATATATATATATATATATAGATATAGATATATGGAAAGATAGATATCTTATTTTTCTAACCATCGACCTATTCTGCATAGGGTTATCACTCATTCTTCTCTTTGTATGTAGGAATTTTATTGTAAAAAAAAAGAGGTAAGCAACGATAAGTAATCCTACGTTAATAACCCGCGGTAGTTTCGTTAGAAGATACTACCTGAATTTTTTTCTTTTTAAAGACCCTTTTGGTAAATAGTATACCCCTTGATTTTCCTCTAATATTTACTCAACCAATCAACGACAAATGACCCCACGTATCCCAATCATAGACAAACGCCATGAAAGAGAAGGCTTTCGCTGCAGTTCTCTGCGACCGTAACGGTAATGAAAGAAAAAGAGACAAGGAAAAAAACAATTCTCCTAAACTTGTCATCTCGTATAAGTGACACACACACACGTACTACTTCTCTCCTCGTCGGCTTAATCAAGAAACCGCGGTGTTGGCAAGGGCCCTCAAAGAACGACTCCATGGTCGCTTGGATCAGCAGTTTTTCCGCGCGGTTTCATTATGTTTTCATAATCTCCGCTCTGTCGGCAGCGGCGTTTATTAGAAAAAGCCGCCAATTTGGCGCCCCTTGCGTCTTCAGTATGCATGCGCCTTGTGAATTTTCCAGTGCGAGAGGAAAGAAATTTTTAAGCCGCGTTTGGGAATGCGATGAGAAGACGCAAAAAGCCGCTAGGAGTCACCTTATGAACCTGCGGAATGTATATATTGGCGCGACTTAGTATACTGAATATGGAAGAGTTTAGCTACATACACAGTAGCGCCATGTAGTAATCAGTTGTGAATTGTGGAGCAGCAAAGTAAGTAAAACCTCGTTTATCCGGACTAACTGGGAACAAAAGCAATCCGGATAATCGAAAATCCGGATATTCCGGGTAATAAGGGTAATAAGCAAAACAAAATAATTAACTAAGCAGACTTACCGTTTATTACGATAAAAAAAAACTATGTTTTGCAACAAAAAAAATTACATAGTATTGTTTACAAGACATTAAAAAATATAAAAATAACTTTTCACATCATTTCTTAACAAAGAAATGGCAAGTCTAGTAAAGCTTTCTTAAACTCAACACAAAGTATTTTATTACTATAATTTATTGTACAATCTATGCAGGAACTGTACATTCAATCAAACTAAATAGCTAATATTTGGTGTACTTGTAGTTACGTTCTTGCTATCATAGTTAAAAATTATTATATAATATGAACATTAAAAAAGATTATGTATAAAAATCTGATCCGGATAAACCGTAGATCCGGTTAAACAAGGACCGGATAAACGAGGTTTTACTGTAATAGTCTTTAGTAGTGCATAAAGCAGTGGTCACAAACTGTGATCTCACCACCTACAAAGGGGTCGCGGCTCTAAATTTTGACGAGAAGAAATATATATATATATATATATATATATATATATATATATATATATATATATATATATATGTGCACACATATATATATATATATATATATATATATGTGTGTGTGTGTGTGTGTGTGTGTGTGTGCGTGTGTGTTAGTTAGTGTTAGTTAGTTAGTTATGGCATGACTTAGTGCTGACTTAGTGCTGCTGTATATGTAATAAAAGAGTTTAGTTACATATATAGCAGGGCCGTGCAATAATGCAATCAGATGTGAATTGTAGAGCAGGAGAAAGCTTACATACCGTGTTTAGTAGTGCATAAATAATTGTTAGATAGTAGTGCAAAATATTAGTAGTTAAGGTACTGGCACTTCGAAGACTGTGTAGTTGTATACAGAGGCCCTTATATACAAATTCTACATAAAAACGTAAAATGCATGAAGATGAGATCTTTATAATTATGAAGAAGTTAAGCGTAATAGCTTATGCAGCAGAGAGTATAGTGAGGTACATTTCTGTAGTAGCGTATAAAGTAGTGTTACGTAATGCATGGAACAATGAATTGTAGTGCACGTGGTTCATGCAACTGTAGCACGTGGTTCATGCAACTGTAGATATTCGATTCAGGGCGTTACTGAAAGTTACAAGACAAACACCACATCACTGATATATTAATATTTCACATCTTATATATCACGGCGATATTCACATCATTCAAGAAGAGGTCAAATTTCTCCCCCCCCCCTATCAAAAACCTTTCAAGCTGATCTAATAATTAACTGTAAAAGACACCTTTCGCCCCATTTACTCACGAATGCTGAGGAGGATAAATAATGGCATTTAAGATGGCTGCCGAGCAAGCAGCCGCGACACTGTTGCCAAAAACCTGTCCAACAAAAATGGGATAAACAGGTGCGTCTCCGAGGCAGTTCCAGGCGGCGGATTCTCAAAAGCAGTTAGCTACGGTACTTTGCACCAATAAAAGTTTTTATCGGCTACAGTGAATGATATATTGAAGTGATACATTTGACTATTTATAAATATGCTCGGGATTAGACAAACGTTTACTTTGTCGGTAAGATGAAAATATTGCTTTACATACTTGAGGGAACAGCGGAAATATCTTGTTGCGATCGGAAAAAAAAAAGTAACGTCAGCTAAAAAAAAGGCGATGAAAAACTTTTGCTTGAAGGATTGAGTTACCTTCTCATTCTAGTTTAGATATCACATAAAATTTTGAAAGAAAATTTATAAAAGATTATGGAAAACTTTTGTTTTGAGTATAAGAATAGACTTTTATCAATTTAGATTGCCTGGAAAATTTCATCGAATAAGAGGTTGTATAATTCGTTTAGCTTCAAGTCATTTTAGTTTACCTACTAAAACAAATGTAAAATAAATATACACCAATGGGATAAATACTTTGTTTAGAGCATTGGTCAAGAGAAGTCACAATAAATTTAGCCAGTTAAACACTTTAAAATCATATTTCAGGTAGTCTCTTCTAACGAAACTACCGCGGGTTATTAACGTAGGATTACTTATCGTTTCTTACCTCTTTTGTATGTATATATGTATATATGTATGTATGTGTTATGTATATATGTATGTATGTGTTATGTATATAGTATCTATATATATGTACGTATGTATATATGTATGTATGTCAAAATTTTGACGCATTTTGGTTCTTTTCTATTTAACTGTTTACTGCTTGCCCAAGCGATACAGACTGGGTTTGGCACACTGCCAAAATTATAACTCGTGACGCAGGGCATCTGAAATTTTGCTTTCTGGAGGACCGTTATGGAGGAACGTAATCCCACTTTAAAAACAAATTAGAAAAAATTTTATTATAAGCATGGACTAACATAACATTTTTTTAACTAAATGTCACTCAAGGCGAAAAGTGGATAAATTTCAAGTTAGAAAGTTCTACTCATAGACGATTATATGGAATTCTTAATCAGAGATATAGCTAAACGAATCTTCGTATGAGTTATTCATATAGTTACACTCAAGAGCCAAAACATTATGACCACCTGTCAATAACGAGTTGGCCCACCTTTGGCGCGCAACACAGCTTCAACCCGCCTTGGCATGGATGCCACAAGTCCTTGGTAGATGGCCGGAGACAGATTGTACCAGATGTTTAAGCAACGGTCACGAAAATCCGAGATATTGCGAATTGGTGGTCTTTGAATTCTGAGCTGCCGTCCCATGACATCCCAAATGTGTTCTATCGGATTGAGATCCGGTGAGTTAGGCGGCCAGGACATTAACTGGAATTCAGCGTCATGTTCCTGGAACCACTCCAACACAATTTTAGCCTTGTGACACGGGGTGTTGTCCTGTTGGAACATTCCATTTCCAGCTGTAAAAGCAGAGGCCATGTAACGGTGCAACTGGTCCGCAATGATGTTCAGATACCCTGTAGCATTCATGGTCTGCTCTACCACAACCACGGGTCCCAGAGGCGCTCAAGAGAACGTCCCCCAAAGCATAATACCGCCACCACCGGCCTGTGTCTGACCTACTGTACATTGAGGGAGCAACAGTTCGCCTGGAAGACGGCGTATCCTGACACGGTCATCGGCGTGATGAATGACAAACCGTGATTCATCTGACCAGGCAACTCTCTCCCACTGACCCATGGACCAGTTGCGATGTTCCCGGGCCCAGCGCAGGCGCAGTTGGCGATGACGCTTGGTGAGCAAAGGCACACGAGTGGGACGTTTGCTGCGTAGCCCCATATCCAACAGTGTACGCTGAACAGTGTGCTGCGATACTATTCTACTTAGCCCTGCATTGTATTGGGCTGTCAGCTGAGCCACTGTCTGGCTCCGGTTTTGCTTCACCATGCGAGACAGTCTCCGACCACCTTTTTCTTTGATAGCGTGTGAACGTCCAACACCATGTCGTCTACTGCTGGTTTCACCGTCATTCATCCACTTTGTATAAGTACTAACAACTGTAGGTCGCGAACAACCCACGAGTCGTGCAGTTTCGGAAATACTTGTTCCGAGCCTTCGAGCCATTACAATCTGCCCTCTATCAAAGTCGCTTAGATCCGCAGCCTTTCCCATCACACACAGAAGTAAGTGAAAGAATGATTCTTCAGACTCTCCAGCAGCAATTAAATACCACTTCCACATGATCACGTGCCTTCCACGTCATCCAGGCGAATTCATTGCAAAATGTAGGGGTGGTCATAATGTTTCGGCTCTTGAGTGTATATTATGATCTTACAACCATTTAAGCTTACAATCATCCAATCAATTCTTATCTGATCTTACAATCGCTTCCAGATATTCACCTGGTTAAGCAAGTTTAAAATAAATAAACAACAAGCCAATAAATTTTTTGTTAAGAGAATTGGTCAGGTGAGTTTAGTCTCACAACAATTTTAGCTAGTTTAACACTTTAAAAAACAATTTAGAAAATATTATACTCAAAGTACGTACAGACGTAACATTTTATAACTACATGATATGCAGCAGTAGTAAGTTAAACTAACGAGTGGAAGAGTGATTTGTCTATTTTACTGCATTTAAAGTCACTCTCGGGTGAAAAGGCATAAATTGTAATTTGGAAAGTTCTACTCATAGCACTGTCTGCAGAATTCTTAATCAGTGATATAGCAAAAAGAATCTGTGATGGCTATATCAGCATCTTACAATCATTTATGCTTGCTTAAGCATGCAAAAAGTTAATTAATAAAATACTATTTAAAGCATCTGCTAAAACCATTGATAATGGAGCAAAGGCCACAACTGAGATAAGAGGAAAATATAAACAGATATCAGTGATTCGTTTCTCTTGCAGTAACTAAAGCTACATAAATTAAATTATATTATATATATATATATATATATATATATATATATATATATATATATATATATATATATATATATATATATATATATAAATAATCTATTAACATGGAGGGAAAAACCCCTTCTTAAATGCGCAATAATTTATAGGACAGGTTTCATATATAGGACGTGATGACACTACAGGAATTGATATTTTCCATGTGAAAAATCGCACTAGATGCTAGGCCCTGACGAAAGGTTACAGATATTATCCTGAAATATATATCAACCTGACGTTAATAAATTATTTTTGACTTAAGATGATTTTTTATTAACTTCCTCTTCATTTTAAATAGTTGTTATGAATCGCCGTCTATACGAAATGACGAGAAAGCAAAATCGATGACATATTTTAAAACAACTAAAAAAAGAGATCTATTTACATATGAAAGAAGAAATAAGTAACTTTCGTTTTCATACGAATCGCATTTATCTAGAAATTTAAAACTATCGAAGCAAATTTAAAAACCACTTTCATAGTTTGCTTTTCCCGAAGAAAAATGATAGTATAAGCGGAAAGATGTGTTAAGGTCATTTCCCCTGGGTGCAAGGATTTTCAAGAATCTAAAAATATTTAAATAATAATTTTGTTTATATTAGAAGTATAAATCTTCGCATGGAAAGCGCCACCAATCGATCTTACTTAGAGCGCTACTTATCTTCAAGTCGGCCCTTCAGGGAGAATATCTAGGGATGCTGTACAAAATAATATTTTCCCGTTCTTCCTATCTTCCTTCTACCCTAACTATAAATATGTTCCCCTTTACAATACGCCTCTTAATTTTATGAAATTGAGTGAGTGGTATTTACATCCCAACAATGGATTATAGCCACGTAAAGCGCAATTAATCACACACTAACAATGGATTATATTGACCTTATGTCCTTGAATATACCGAACTCGTAACACTCTATTTTATAAAACATTATAAATCAATTAATCACACATCTTAAGAGTAAATTATATAGGTATATAATTTATGTAATTCAGCAACTACATACTAATTATGTATTATATTCTCAATGCAGTGTTGCCGGTAACGAAAGGACCGAAGAAAGGCACTGGTATCCTACCGAAGTCAAAACAAATCAATGACATTCTATTATGCCACACTTAGTTTCACTGTATTATGATAAAACTGGAGTTTATGATAATACAGTGAAACTTCTCGTCACCCCTCTAAACGGCCATATTTTGTTCAGAACCGATTCAAGACTCCACACAGCCAATGTTATGGATGAAACATATTTTCAACGGCCACCCCTCAAAACGGCCACTTTTGGGGGGAACCATCACTGGCCGCCATATTGAAGTTTCACTGTGTATATATCCGACGTGTTTAATGAAGCTGAGGGAGAAGCCTGGGAGTGTCTTGCTGATACAAAGCCTTTGATTCAAAGTTCTGTCTCAGCTGTTGCTTTGTTTCGCCTTTTAACTGGGAATGATTGTTTCAGTGCTCATTTATTTAAATTCTCCTAATGACACTCTGTGTAATTCTGGACAATCAATGAACACTGTGCATACCGACACGTGCACTACACTTAATGGCTTTAACTGCATTGTTTAGATGTAGTGATAAGCCTGAAAAAGGCTAATGGCATAAGTGCCAAACGCCTAGCATTCATTTGGAAATAAAAAAATATTGTGAATTATATTGTCCAAACAATAAGTTATAGGCAGTTTAATACGTTCTCCAGGAGGAATTCTCACCCACGTTTTACGCACTTTATAAAATTATGTGGATCAATCGCTTTTATAACCTAAAAATGGATTCTTTATCCATAAGAGCAATAATTATATAGTAATGATGGAATACATGGACCTATTACGCCCATGCATGCATTCCTTACGTAAAACTCTTATTATTGTGTAAAACAATCTCAGTAAATCGCACTTACAGCGTAATTAGGAATGATACTGCATTATAATACAATAAATAATAATCATGGATTGAATTGGCCTAACAATGGATTTAGTGTTCTTGAATATATTCTATTTACGAAACTTTTTAAACTTAAAAAAGAATTTAAATTAGTCCCGTTTACATTATAATAATGGATTATATTAGCATTAGGTTAAATTATTACATTTTGGGTAGATTAGATTGGTGTATGTTTTTGAGTACGTTCTCTTCGTTTTCTTTATTCTAGGTCAGACACTCACTCAGTCACGGTTACATTATATTAACGAATAACATTGTGTAACAATATTCACTTACTAACTATGAATTATGTTAACCTCACATTGGACTAATAGCATATATACAATAACAACGTATTAGCGATGAATTATGTTGGCCTAAAGTCTGACTATTGGCCTGTACATAATAATCACGTGTTAACTATCAATGATTTTAGCTTAAGAAGGGATCATTAAAATTTTTCAACGTAAAAAATTGTAACTGCTCGAAGCTATCCGAATTAGTACTCTATCTCATCCGAATAAGTCACTGCATTGGAATGATTTCTCAGTTGAAGAAACGATTATGACGCCAGCATCTGACTTACCATCAGCAAAATACTTGACCTAGAGCTGCTGTTGTTGATGCAGATGTTGGGTCTTGGATCCTTTGTGGCGGCGAGAACAACTGACTACTGGCTTATTTAGCCCTAACAATTGACTATTGGCCTGTGTGTACACACTAATCACTTATTAACTATCTATAGTGTTAGTCTAACAGTGTATCATTTATAGTATTTCCTAAGCAAAAATTCCTAGTTGCATGAAACAGTCTGAGTCAACCGCATTTTACACCGACACAAACGATTGCATTGGCATGCTATCTCAGTTGAAGAAACGATTGTGACGCCAGCATTTGACTTACCATCAGTGATATACTTGGAGTTGAGTGGCTGTTCTTGATGCTGATATCAGACCTTGCCACATTTGTATCGGGGAAAACAATTGACGATTGGTATATTTTGCCTTAACTATTGACTCCTGGCCTATGTGTATACACTAATTACTTATTAACTATCTATAAATGTTAATCCAACAAGTATCATTAATATGGTTCCAACGTAAATAAAAAATCGTAGCTGCATGAAACAATTTGAATCAACAGCATTTGATATTCAAATATGTAATTGCATTGGCATGCTTTCTCAGTTGAAGAAACGATTATGACGGCATCATCTGATTTACCATCAGCGAGATACTTGACTTTGATCTGCTGATGTTGGGCACTTATGAAATATCTATAAATGTTAATCCAACAGTGCATCATTACTATGTTTCCAACTTTAAAAAATCCCAGCTGCGTGAAACAATCTGAGTCAACCGCACATCGCATTTGGATAAGAGATTGCATCAGCATACTTTCTCAGTTGAAGAAGTAATTATGACTTCATCACCTGACTTACCATCAGCGAGATACTTGGCGTTGAGCTGATGTTGGGCATTGGCACATTTGTGCTGTGGAGAACAACTGAATATCGGCTTATGTTTGCCTAACAATTGACTATTGGCCAGTGTGTATAGACTAATCTCTTATTAATTACCTATAATGTTAGCCTAAATGCATCATTAATATGTTTCCAACGTAAAAAAAAATCGTAGCTGCATGAAACAATCTGAATCAACTGCATTTGACATCTGAATAAATGACTGCATTGGCATGCTTTCTCAGTTGAAGAAACGATTATGACGTCAGCATCTGACTTACCATCAGCGAGATACTTGACGTTGAGCTGCTGTTGATGATGCTGATGTTGGGCCTTGGCACATTTGTGTCGGGGAGAGCTTTTTTCCCGGTCCTTTTTTGGACCCAAGGAACGGAACAGGCGCCCCAGGGCACCTCGCTTTTTGCCCTGTTCGCAGGAGGAATCACACGTGCCAGAGTCTGCAAAGGAAACGGTCAGTTAAGTACTCGTGCAGAGGATTTGGTACATATCGTTACGCTTAGTTATAATTTATAATTGGCCATGGGAGTTTGTAACCAATTCTGAAATGACAGGGATGAAAATGTGCTATAAATTAAATATACTAACTGCCTAAAAGCTAACTACTAAGTTTAAAAGTTAATAATAAAAAAAAAACTCAAAGTATAAATATTTCATAGCGATCTGCTGCTAAGCCGTTCATTGGTGCCTCCACGGAGGGGGCTAAGAAGGCTAAAGGCTACCCCCTCCAGCGATGTGCAAATCGCTCGGTTAAATCTTCGCACGATAAATACCCATTTCGAAATATTAAAGTAAAAATTATAAGTAAATTATAAGAAAATTATAAGTAAAAAAACAGACCTGCGAGAAAGAATTTCTCTCCTCTATTTTCTTTTGCATTATTATTATTATTATTATTATTATGATTATTATTATTATTATTATGATTATTATTATTATGATTATTATTATTATTATTGTTATCATCATCATCATCATCATCATCGTCGTCCTCATCATTGCAATTGCTGTAATAATAATAATAATAATAGCTGTTATCATCATCATCATCATCATCGCAATCGCTATGATTTCAATAATTATAACAATAATAATAACAGCTTTTATTATTACTATTATTATTCTATTATTATTACCATTATTACTTTTATTACGATTATTAACTATTCCTGTAGCATGTGTTGTAAAAATAGATCTGCCTTGCATCCAAATCCCGATATTTTAGAGAATCAAAATACGTTGCGGAACACAGTGACATCCATAACGACATATACATCAACTCCACCAAAAAATTTTAGGAATTCACACTTATTTTTTTTTACTCTGTTCAGCTCTATATAAATTGGTATTAAAAGCAACTTTTTATCAATCCTTTTACCAAACAGAATGTTACGTAACAAAAAGAAAGGAAAAAAAGAAAGGCGGTAATAGATCAAACTGCTCATGGTGTCATATTTCCATTAAACTATCATCTGGATTTTTTATTTGGAGTAAAACTTTTGAAAATATTTCTCCTAATCAAAAATTACTCTGTAAAAAATAAAAAAAAAGATTTTCTGTCCTTTAAAGTGGTTGAAATTTTTTATAAATTTATTTGAAACCATAAAGGTAGGGAAAATGTGTAAATTAGTGGTTATTTTCTTAGTTAAATTTCCGAAAATATTTTCTCGGCAGCAAAAATTACTCCGTCAAAAAGTGTTTTTTTTCGTCCTTTAAAGTGATTTAAAATTTTGCTGAAAAAAATTTAATTTGAAACCTTTCCTACGCACAAAAGTGGAAAAATAAGTTTATTTTCTTAAATACGATATTTCCTTAATAAAACATATCAAAATATTTTCTCTGAAGCAAAAATTACTTTGCCAAAAAATTTTTTTCCGTCGTTTAAAGTGGTTAAAAATTTTATTTAAAAAGTTATTGAAACCTTTCCTGTGCAAAAAGGTGGGGAAATTACGTAAATAGAATTGTTTTGTTAGTTCAATTTCGAAAAATATTTTCTCTGAAGCAAAAACTACTCTGTGAAAAAATGTTTTTTTCGCCCTTCAAAGTAATTAAAAATTTTTATAAAAAAAAGTTTTATTTGAAACCTTTCCCATGCACTAAGGTAAAAAAAATATTGTAAATAGAGTTATTTTCCCAGAAAAACTTACAAAATTATATTTTCGGAAGCAAAGATTCCTCAAAAACTAAAGTAGCTTTTCCTTCTTTTACAGTGTTTAAAAAATTTTGTAAATAAAAGTTTTATTTGAAACCTTTCTTGACCACAACGATGGGAAAAAAATACAAATTGTTACTTTCTTAGTAAAATTAACGAAAATAGTTTTTCTGAAGCAAGAATTACTAAAAAAGTAAATTTTCTATATTTTACAATGTTTGCAATATGTTGGCGCCACCTGTCTTCTCTCATGGCGCGTCCTGACCACCCCCGCAATAAGGGCTCCCTCTGTCGCCCTACCCCATGTACTATTCAGTTGTCGATACGCCTCCAAGGCACTCACAGCGCGTCTTAGCGCAAGCTTATTATTGTTGTTCAGCCGTCAAGGCACTTGCAGCGCGTCATAGCGCATTTATATAATTGTTTACCTGCCGCCAAGGCATTTGCAGCGCGTCATAGCGCATTCTCTTTTTTCAATAAACTGTTGTTTTTGTTTTTAATATACAGTCCACGCTCAATTTATTCAGGCATCATGCATGCCACTTACATTCTGGTCCGATCTTCACGGAGCCTATTCAGTGAATGTATGAGTTTGGAATACCAACTCTACTATTAAGTTTGTGTTGAAAGTCCCACAACAAGTTTGGATTAACTTTGTATCTCAGTTCGTGTGAAATCTTCCTATTGAATAACACCTATCAGCGCCAACCACGCCCAAGAGCAAGGTAGGACATTCTTTGAATTTTGTATTTAGTGTAATCATTACATAAAAAAAAAATGGATGAACTTGAAAAATGTAAGAAAAAACGAGCTTCTATAAGAACAAGTGTAACCAAAATAATTACTAAAATTGAAAATTTAATTGTTTCTGAAAATAAAGAAGTTGATGAATTTAAAGAAATATTAGAGCAGTTAAATAATAAGGAAGAATCTTTAAAATCACTCAATGCGAGTATAGAAGATTTAATATCGGTTCCAAATGATTATGAATTCGAAATTAATGCAAGTGAGGAGTACAACGATAACATAATTAGAATTAAGTTCAAGTTACAATCACAAATTAAAAAATTAAGTAATGTTTCAGCAATTCCTCGTTCGAGTTCTACTGTTCAGAATATAACAACTAACATAAAACTCCCGGAGATTCCACTTCCGAAATTCTCCGGAAAGTATGAAGAATGGAGTTCATTCAAAACACAGTTTAACAATATTATTGCGTCAAATGAACATCTTTTACCAGCACAGAAATTACACTATTTAAATGCTTCTTTAACAGGCGAAGCAAAGAACTTACAAACGCCAGATGATACATTTTCATCGTTATTTCATGCTTTAGATGAGAGATATGAGAATACCCGAGCTATAGTAGAAATTCACATCAATGCAATTTTGGAAGCAGAAAACATTACGCACGATTCTGCTAAACATTTGCGAAGCCTTATAGATAATGTAAAGAAAAACATTCGCGCATTAAAAGTATTAGAATTCGACAGAAATAATCTGTCCGATGCTTTAATCTTAAATATTGTTTTGAAAAAACTGGATAAGGAGACTCGCAAACAATATGAATTAAGCATAAGTTCAAACGAGGTGCCTAAACTTGACGATTTACTTCTGTACTTAGAAAAGCGGTCTCAAATGTTAGAAAACATTAAGAAAAACACTTCTGTGAAGCCTAAGATTTATCAGGATCGCAACAGTCAATCTAGAAACTTTTTCATCAAATCTAATGGTTCCAACAATTTATGTATTTCATGCAAGGCAAATCATCCAATTTACAAGTGTGAGTCTTTTTTGAAATTAACTGCTTTACAAAGATTTGACCTTGTTAAAAGGCATTCGCTATGCATTAATTGTTTCGGAAAACATTCACTCGCATCTTGCAGATCCCAGCATACATGCAGATTCTGCTCGAAACGTCACAATTCTTTGCTGTGTCGTGGTGGGGAGGAATTTTCGAAACCCTCTCTCACCCCAGTTGAACTCTTGACCTCAGTCCCCTCGCCAGGCGAGAGGAATGTTCTGAAGCCCACTGTGGGGGAGGAAGCTATGTCTCTCCACTCAACGCACGGATCAATTCAGCGTTCTACGATTTTGCTCGCAACTGCTGAAGTGTTTGTTAAAAATAAGTTCGGGGAAAGAAATAAAATCAAGGCAATTCTGGATTGCGGTAGCCAAGCAAATTTGATAACCTTTGAATGCGCATCTGCACTTGGTTTAAAAAAGGAGAGAGCTCACTCTTCGATTATAGGAATTAATGATAATTCACAATCCATTAAGCACCAAATTCATGGTGTTATATCAAATAAAAATGAAGAATTTGAGTATGATACCCATTTTATGCTTGTTCCGAAAATCACATCTTTGATTCCATCCACAGTTTTAGATGTATCAAAACTTCAATTTCCAGATAACATTGAACTCGCAGATATTAACTTCTACAAACCTTCTAAAATACAAATGTTAATTGGTGCGGAACTGTTCTTTAGAATTTTAAAGGGAGATCAAATTCAAATTAGTGACTCCATACTATTGCAAAACTCCGCATTTGGGTATATAGTTTCAGGAAACATACCTTGTTCTCGACCTACACCACACTGTTTGTTACTAACAGAACAAGAAAACCTTGATCAATTAATGATCAAATTTTGGGAACTAGATTCGGTTGAAGGAAAATATATTAAATCAAATGACGAATTGTTTTGCGAAGACCACTTTCAAAAGACGCATAAGAGGCATGAAACAGGAAAATACATAGTCCAAATGCCACTGAAAGATGATCCTGGGATATTGGGTGAATCCAAAGACGCAGCTATCAAGAAACTGAATGCACTTTGGAATAGATTATCAAGACAACCTCAACTAAGAGATTTATATGTGCAATTTATGAAGGAATATATTGCTTTAGGGCACATGGAAATTGTCGAGGAAACTTATGAACCTCCAATAACATACTACATTCCTCATCACAGTGTTTTCCGTCCAGAAAAAACTACTACCAAATTAAGAGTTGTTTACAACGCCTCGGCCCCTTCTTCGAATGGCAGTTCACTAAATTCACTCCAAATGAACGGTGGTGTAATTCAAGACGATCTCTTTTCTATACTATTGAGGTTTCGGAAACACCGTATCGCATTTGTTGCAGATATAGAGAAAATGTACAGGATGATTTTTATCGATCCATCCCAGAGAGACCTCCAACGCATCGTTTGGAAGGACTGCCCTAAAGGGCCTGTAAAAATTTATAAGTTATGTACTGTTACCTATGGCACAACAAGTGCTCCGTATCTCGCAACTAGAACACTCAAGCAATTAGCGCTTGATGAAGCTGAAAGATTTCCTATTGCTGCCCCAGTTGTACACGCCGATTTTTATGTTGATGACATCCTCTCCGGCGCAACTGATATAGCGTCTGCCTCAGCTTTACAGAGAGAGTTAGTTGAATTGTTACTCTCAGGTGGTATGAAGCTTCATAAGTGGGCTTCTAATGAACAGTCTCTGATCAACTCTGTAGCACACGAAACAAAGGAATATGTATTTCATGACTCTCCAGAAGTAAAGGTGAAGACTTTAGGACTTTCCTGGGATCCCAAATGTGACATATTTACATTTTCTGTGTCTCCTGCAAGTAGCCCATCCACTACTTGCACTAAACGCACTGTTCTATCTCATATAGCCAAATTGTTCGATCCACTAGGATTCTTAGGACCTTTTGTTACTAAGGCAAAAATGTTCATGCAGCAACTTTGGCTGTTGAAACTGAATTGGGATGACCCCTTACCTGAAAGTGAAGCTTTAAAATGGAAATGTTTGTTATCTGAGTTGAACACAGTTAAAACCATAAGAGTTGACAGATATCTTTCCTGTGATGATGTAAAGGTACATGGCTTTGCTGATGCATCAAACATGGCTTATGGAGCTGTTGTGTATGTAAGATCAGTTTCATATTCAAATCAAGTGAGTGTCAAGATATTGTGCAGTAAATCAAGAGTAGCTCCACTGAAATCAATCAGCATTCCCAGACTCGAATTGTGTGCAGCATTGCTTCTGTCGAAATTAGTTCGCAAATTGATTCACTCCATAAAGATGACATTTCAAAGAGTTGTTCTGTGGTCAGATTCAACAATTACTTTAGCCTGGATTAGAACATCTCCTCATCTCCTGAAGACCTTCATCAGCAATCGCGTATCGCAGATCCAACAAGCTACCGAAGGATATCAGTGGTGTCACGTTCGCTCTACGGACAACCCGGCTGACCTGATTTCGAGAGGCATCAACCCTAACTCTTATTACAATGACATATGGTGGATTGGACCCACTTTTCTACATGATGAGAACTTTTCCCCTTGTGAACAGAACAGTGACTCTGCTAAAGTCTCCTCATCAGAGGAATTTATTTCAGAACTAAAGTCAACTTCAAACCAGACTCTATTGCTTACATCTGATAACAACTTAACTCATTCTATTATAAACTTAAGCAATAATTTTAATACTAATCTACGTGTTTTAAGTTTTGTTTTCAGATTTTGCTTCAATGCCCAACACCCTAGAGAGAAATATTCTGGTCCCCTCTCTGCTGCTGAAAAGGATGTTGCCCAGCAGTTTCTTATAAAGTCTGTCCAAGAGATAGAATTTCATGATGAAGTTGGAAACTTAAAGAAAGGGAAACCTATTCCCCCAAATAGTAAACTTAAAAGCCTCAATCCATTTCTTGATGAAAATCAAATTCTTCGTGTAGGTGGACGTCTTCATCATGCAGATTTAACCTATGATGAAAAATTCCCTATTGTTTTGCCTGCTAAGCAGAAATTAACAAAATTAATAATTAGTCATTTTCACAGAAAACATCTTCACTTAGGCCCGCAATCTTTGCTTTATACCATAAGAAAAATGTTTTGGCCGTTAAATGGCAGAAATCTGTGCAGACAAATTGTGCACGAATGTGTCGTTTGTTTCAAAGTGAAACCAACTACTGCTCAACAAATTATGGGAAGTTTACCCCAAGAACGCGTAACCCAAACGCATCCTTTCAATGTTACTGGTATAGATTTTTGTGGTCCGTTTTCAATCAAGTATAAGTATCAAAGGAAGGGCCTTTTTAGCAAAATTTATGTATGTATTTTTGTATGCTTTATTACGCGTGCTGTCCATCTAGAAATTGTATCTGACTTAACGTCTGAATCGTTTCTAGCTACTTTGAAACGCTTCTTTGCCAGACGGGGAAAAAGCTCTAAGATATTTACCGATAATGGTACAAACTTTGTGGGAGCAAGGGCAGAATTAAAGCGACTTCATGAACTTGTTGCCAATCCTAATGAACTAATTGCAGATTATCTTGCTTCAGAACGCATTGATTGGAAGTTCATTCCTCCAAGAGCACCTCATTTTGGTGGCCTTTGGGAGGCTGGCGTCAAGTCCCTTAAATTCCACTTCAAAAGAGTCGTTGGCGATTCAAAACTTTTGTATGAGGAATTTTTAACTGTTATTAACCAGATTGAAGGTATCCTTAACTCTAGACCTATCTCTCCTCTGTCGTCTGATTCCTCAGACTTAGAGCCCCTCACCCCTGGGCATTTCCTCATTGGGCGCCCAGTAACATCCATTGTTGAGCCCTAATATTTAGATCTAAACGAAACCAGACTCTCGCGTTGGCAACGTGTTACAAAATTTGTCCAAAGACTTTGGAGTCGTTGGTCTTTAGATTATCTAAATCAATTGCAGCAAAGACACAAATGGTATTTTACTAAGGATAATATAAGGGTTAATACAATGGTTTTAATCAAAGAAGATAATCTTCCCCCTCTGAAATGGTTGTTAGGAAGAATTCAAGATGTAATATTGGGTAAAGATGGAAAGGTAAGAGTTGTCGTAGTTAAAACTAAAACAGGAATATTCAAAAGACCAGTGTCAAAAATCGCAATCTTACCATTCGAAGATAACAAAATTTAAAATATTTCATTTTGTGTATTTTAGTATAAGTTTATTTTGTGTATTTTAGTGTAAGTTCATTTTGTGTATTTTTGTATAAGAATTGTTCTTTATTATTTTTTTCAAATTATATTTGTATTATGTTTTGAAATGTTATTTCAACGTGGGGCGGGATGTTGGCGCCACCTGTCTTCTCTCATGGCGCGTCCTGACCACCCCCGCAATAAGGGCTCCCTCTGTCGCCCTACCCCATGTACTATTCAGTTGTCGATACGCCTCCAAGGCACTCACAGCGCGTCTTAGCGCAAGCTTATTATTGTTGTTCAGCCGTCAAGGCACTTGCAGCGCGTCATAGCGCATTTATATAATTGTTTACCTGCCGCCAAGGCATTTGCAGCGCGTCATAGCGCATTCTCTTTTTTCAATAAACTGTTGTTTTTGTTTTTAATATACAGTCCACGCTCAATTTATTCAGGCATCATGCATGCCACTTACACAATATTTTATAAATAAAAGTTTTATTTGAAACCTTTCCTGTCCACAAAGGTGGGAAAATGCGTAAATAGTTCTTTTCTTAGTAAAAATCAAAATAATATTTTGCCTATGCAAAAATTACTCTGTGAACAAGTGGTTTTTCTTCCTACAAAGTGATTAAAAAAATCCATAAATAAAATTTTTACTTGAAGCCATTTCAGTGCACAAAGGTGGCAAACAAATTTCAGGTAGTCTGTTCTAACGAAACTACCGCGGGTTATTAACGCAGAATTACTTATCGTTGCTTACCTCTTTTGTATGTATATATGTATGTATGTGTTTATATATATACAGTGGAATCTCGATCGATCGTTTTCGGATCCATCGTTTTTCCGTATGTGTCGTTCATTTTATCCAGTTCCAACGACCATATTGCTTTGTTATGTTTCCGCATCTATCGTTTTCCTGCATTTGTCGTTCATTTCAATCGGTCCCTTGAAAAACGATAGATCGAGATTCCACTGTGTGTGTGTATGTATATATATATATGTCAAAATTTTGAGGCATTTTGGTACTTTTCTGTTTAACTTTTTACTGCTTGCTCAAGCGATACAGACTGTGTTTGGTGCGCTGCCAAAATTATAACTCTCGATGACGGATGGTTTTAGCGTCTGAAATTTTGCTTTCTGGAGGATCGTTATGGAGGAACGTAATCCTATGTTAAAATATGTAAATAAAGTTATTTTCTTAGTAAAACTTATGAAAATATTTTTTCTGAAGCAAAAATTACTCTGCCAAACAGTGATTTTTTGTCCTTTAAAGTGATTAAAATTTTTACAAATAAAAGTTTTATTTGAAACCTTTCCTATGCACAAAGGCGAAAAAATATGTAAGCAGAGTTATTATCGGAGAATTTATATGAAAAACCAAACACGTCTTAAATTAAAAAAATAAATAAATAATTCTCGAAATATAAAATTGAAAATTATTTATATATATTTATTCGTATAACAGCCATTAACTAAAATAACATAGCCGAGAAAAAAATGAAAGCGAAATACGTGTATAGAATATATATTTATATCTATAAATTTGTTTCCCGGCCCCTTTTTAAAAGATATAAACCCACCAGAGGTTTGACTCTTTACCCCCTTCCAGTTAAATTCTTAGCTGCGCTACTAGAAGCCATATCTCGATATTCCTCATCTTATTTGTAAAGAAAATTTACATTTTTCTCTACAGAAACTCTCCATGCGTCCAGTCTTTAAAAAAAAAAAACCCTAACATATTTTTCATGCATGACTTAAATTTTCCATTTATTTTAGTTCAAGGATTTATGTTCGAGCAATAAATCTCCTGTAGGAGCCCGAATCTGAAGCCCAAGTTCTATAAAACTTTTGACGTAATAAATTATACATTTGTTTTAAAGTGTGATGTGTGATGGAGGATTGGGGACCACGCCCTTATCGCAACATGTTCGAGCACGAATTCATTTAAATTCAGTCGATATTGTTAAAAGTGTGACGTACGGGCTATTTATCTCGCATCTTGGACAAAGATAACGGTTGGTATTTGAATTTTTAATACCTTTCAATTAAAATCAGCCTTTTTTTAACTGCGTGACATGGAACTTTCGATGCGAGCGTGATAAACATCAGTGATATTATTTTCAAATAAAATAAAAAAAAAAAGAAATTTTTTTTTTATTCGTGTTAGGGAAAAGTGGTTTTTGGATCTTAGTTCATTGTGTTTTGCGGGCGACTCTTCGTGGAATGAAGAAAAATTTTGTTTCCTATTTTTGTAAAACACGACTTTAAAAGAGTTGCTCCAAAATTATCGGCCTCGGCTCCTATACCCAAATACCAGACCTCAGCTGGGAATCAAGTACTTCAATTTAAGTTCCAAGCCATGCTATGTCAAATTCACGAGTCTGAGTTTCCTCGATGACAGGGATTTTGTTTAAAGACAGCAAATGACAGAATGCAAATTCCACCGTCAGTAAAAGCTTTGAATAAATCCGAGTCAATTAGAACACACGCATACACACACACATACACACACACACACACACACACATGCATATATACTTGGGTTTCACTCCCCCCTTCTGTTTATTTTTTATTTAAGATCAGCGTACAAATGACACTTTATATAAAAACGTAACAGAAAAAATTTACAGTTTATATATATATATATATATATATATATATATATATACGCAGTGAAACTTCTCTATAGTGACCAGTAATGACTCCGAAAAAATGTGGCCGTTTTGAAGGGTGGCTGTTGAGAAAGAGGTTTTTTCCATAACATTGGCTCTATGGAGTCTTTAATCGGTTCTGAACAAAATATGTCCGTTTAAAGGGGTGGCCGCCGAATAATGATGGCCGGAATTACACACACATACACACATATATACGTATATATCTATGTTTTTATAGTAAAATTTTGTAGTTGATTCATTAAACGTTTTTAAGTATATTTATTGTTTATAGCATTTATTTCCAGTGAAGCCATTTATATAAACTAATTACTTAGGGAAAGAAGTCCTGTGGTTCACCTCCTTCATTGTATCATTGTAAACGTGGGCATATCTTTGTAGACATGGCGAATTTTCGAGAGGCATAGGTGTACACTGGAATGGAATTCGAAATATCGCGTAGAACGACGCTGACTTAGCTCATTTACCCGTGAATAGCTGTTTGCCAATCTAATACTAACTCGCTTGTATTTCACACAAAAGAAACAAGCGAGTTATCCTTAAACTCCTTTCGTACGTCAGGTATTATATTAAATCCAATAAGACGAAAAAAATTAGAGTAATTTGTGTAATAAAAATCAGGCATTGTTAGCAATTAGTCAGTGTTAAGAAAGAGAGAGAGAGAAAAAAAAAAACTTTTTGCATTCTATCAAACTTGTTGAAATGAAAGAAGAGGAATTTCTCAAAACGCCGCTGCATCTGGTGTCGAAAATTCATTCTCGCACGATGCATTTCTCACCTCAGTATTTTCCGTTGCGTTGGCAACAGTTGGAAATGATTTGCCGTTCATGATATATGGCGGGAGAGAGGGAAACTATTTATTTTCTTTCTTCCGCAAATTGAAATTTATTTTGCGTTTTGTTTTCCGACACTCGACGTCTTAATAGCGCCCCCATTAATTGAATAAAGCTTATTGCATAGCTTTTCTCCCCCTTTCCCCCTCCCCCCCCTTTGACAACAAATTCTTTTCATAGTTAGAAATACATTTGAGTTCGCCGCTGCTGTTTTGGTTCTTCGAGAATCGTTTTTTGGCCGAAATAAATGAAGTATGGAAGAATTGTCACCGTGGCTAAATTTAAAAACAGATTCTCTTTTGAAATTAAGGATGCTGAGACTCTCCCCGTTTGGGATCAGTTCTGGTGAAAGGTTCACTTATGGTTAAAAAAAAGGGGTTGTCAGTTTGTGCTTAAGAGAATTTTTCAAAAATCGTGAGATTAAATTGCGCTGGAAGAAAATCTATACAATGTGTATTTTTTTTTAAAGTCTTTGCAAACAGTTTTTCAAATCTCGTTAACTTTGTAAAATACAAACGATAGGATATATATATATATATACACAGGGCTCGATTTAAGGCGAAACGCCTCAGAACAGCGTTCCGGTACCTCTCTTTAGGGAAAAAAATTACGATGGTGAAAAAACATTTTGTTAGTGAGTGGGTGTGGCCTATTATATATATATATATATATATATATATATACATACATACATATATATATATATATATATATATATATATATATAAATTTATATATATATATATATATATATATATATATATATATATATATATATATATATATATATATATATACATATATGTATATATATATATATATACATATATGTATATATATATTCCCAAACACAAGCTACAGAAGGTGAGATAATATATTCAGCAATATGCTTCATTTGTTACAGTTAAATGGAACGTTTAATGTAACATTTCTTTGCATTTTCAAACTTATATGCTAAACAATATCACAATTTTGATATCAACCCTAGGGGTTCCACTGTCAAAATTGAGTTAACTCTAGGGGGTGTTGTTGGATCATTTATATGCCCCCCCCCCCCTGAAAGCAACCATCGATTTTCGCGGATAAAGTGCGAATGTCTTTATACAAAATAGCCCCGCATTGGTAAACAACAACATATTATAATTTTTAGCTAATATTCAATAAATTATAACCTTATATATTTATTATGAATTCTATTTGATAGTTAGGCTTTTTATCTAAAACCCATACAATTAGTTATATCAGTAAAAAAAAAAAAAATCCAAGAATCTCTTTATACTATAGTTTGCAGGGCCCCGGGTTGCCCCAATTGGTCAGCAGATCTGTACTGTCCGTCCAGCGTCCAGGCCCATATGAAACAGCACCATGGGAAATCAATCTTCGTCTGAGTATGCAGGAATTGCTATGCAGCGCCTGCCTTCGGTGAATCATGGGCCGATACGCGAAAGCGGAGGGGGCCGAGGTGTCAAACGCATTATACTATAGTTTGCATTGCTAACTGCCATGTTGTGTGCTTCAGAAAAGTACATAATACGAAGAGGATAAACTTTAATATTAACCGTATAACATTTTATTCTCTAATTTAATAATCACTGAGTTATATAATCGTCCATTTATTTAGAGTAAAATAACATTTAGCTACATCTCTGTACAATAATGCGGTATTTATGGTTTATTTATGGTTATACATGAATTTACCAGTATTCAAAATCAACATGGTAAACTTACAATACATCTAGAGATCCGTTGAGGAATGACATATTAACTTTTCAAAAAATGACATTTACGCCACAGCAAGGAATGACTATCAGCTTATTTTCATTCTTTGGAAATCAGTCATTAATAATGTTGGATAGGAATGTCGAATGAAAACACCTGTGTTCAAACCATTTAATATAGTTTGTATGGATAGGTTTTTAAAGATGTAGATAATTTTAGATCGTTTTGCTCAGAGAATCGTAAAAGGTAATTAGAATCACGAGATTCTCAAAGTACAAGGGCAAGATCGTGTCGCATCGATGGTTCTTTTGTGTTTCGATTAAACGAAATAACTTCAACAGATACTCATGTGAGGTCTAACATATATACCTATCTCAACCAGCCTTTCGAAAATGATTTGATTGGAAGCGGTCGTTTCATAAATTTCAGTAAATTCATTATATTCTTGACATGGTGAGCTTTACTTTAAGGTGGTATCACACTCGCAGACTATTTCACAGGGCACGTTATTTCCGCTCTAGATGGGTAATCATCTGATTGCAAAGCTGCTCTAAAAACCCCGTGAGTGTTTCTTTTTGGAGTTGCAATGTCTTGCAAGGTTTTCATAGTTTTGAGGATTCAAAAACTTATGTATTAAAATTACATTAGTCATATATAAGACTTATATGTAAAGCTTAAATATAATTTTTTTTCGTTTAATAGAACCGAACAAAAAAGATTCAATTTCTGAATTACACACACTCGTCGAACGTTCTGAGTGTCCGTCATGTTCACTGGGCATCTGAAATGAATCTGAAAAACAATTGCTAAAGGTTGTGTGACGTCTCACGTGCACGCTATTGGTCGATACGATATGGGTAAGATTTTTACTATGATTTGGTCCATCCTATCCGATGAAGTCTGAAAAATATCTATCATACTGAGGTCATTTTCCCTTCAGAAGAGGGTCGCGTTTTGCTGGGACTGTTAACCTTTCTCACCTACTTGTAAAACCAGATAACGATTATTATGTTGTCCCGATTACTAAGGTAGTGTCAGATGACTGGTAATCATTGTCGGCAACATACTGAAAGACATCCTGAATGCATAGCAACGCTATTGGGCCACATTTTTTTTTTTTGTATTCAGGAAAATGTACACTAGGAAAAGCTCTGCACAAGAAGATGCTAAATTTTATACTGCTCATGGGGCGACTTTACACCCTCAAACGGCTTAAAAGAGGCTGGCTGAAAGAGGTATTCAAGTTAGACGACCTGCCAATGAGCGCCAGGAGTACTTGTGTAAACAGAGGAAGTGGCTTGAACCTACGTAAATATAAGAATCGAAAGAAAACAGGAGAGAACAGAAGTTTTTGCACACTTGAACTTTGTTAACGAAAGCTGTTGAGCTGTTTCACTATGGAAATGAAATGGGCATGCCCGTTTCTTTTCCATGGTGCGTTTCCATGGTCCAGATGGATGTGGAATGATATGGTCTCCACATTGTCTTCATAGCAAATGGATGGAATGGCGTGCTTAATGACATCTGAATTCAAGTATTGTCTCCAGTAGGATTCACGACCATATGAAGAAACCACCGAACAAATAACAGCGTAAAATAATTGAATTGGACACTTTTTATGGTGGTTTAAAGCAAATTCCTGATAAAATACGCGTGTGATCTATATCATAATCTATACATATAAAACAGTTCCGTAACTGATTGACTAACTGACTGACTGATTAACTGACTGACATACAACGCACAGACCAAACCGCTGGACCTACAGGGCTGAAATTTTGCATGGCGATTCTTCTTATAGTGTAGGGGTGCACTAAGAGAGATTTTTGAAAAAAATTTCTCAGATTTTTTAAAATTAAATTTTTAAGCTGTTTTTGTAACTTTTTTTTAAGTTTGCATTTAAAATAATAATCTGAGGGTTATGAAATTTATATCACGAGAAAGATCATAAAAATTTCTTTAAAATCAGATCATTTTTGACTCTTTATCTCCTTTTTTTGATTTTTGGTGAATTTTTAGAAATTAATTTTTAAAATTTAATTTATTAAATGCTGATCACGTGATTTCTTTTTCTGGCACTTTAAATAAATTTATCGTCACATGCATAACAACTAAATAGACAAAAAATATTTTTTTCTTGCTAATGCGGCAGACGATTGGATATTATCCAAAAAAATATTAAAATACAATAATAGATATTATGTTCCTCAAACTGTACTATATTAACTGTACTATATTCTTTAGTATGTCCTATCACATTTCATTTGAATATCTTCTTCTACATTATTTTGTCTATAAAAATATCCGTTACTATTCTTTTATAAATATATTTTTTGTTTTCTTTTGGCATTAATTGCATACATTGTCCATTGTATTTAATTTGAATGTACTCCGTAGCGAAGCACGAGTATTCAGCTAGTACACATATAAATGAGTGCTAACTGACAACGGTGTAAAATTTTAGATCCGCATATCCTTTTCATTTAGAGCCTTTTTATCTTTTTCACTGGAGCAGAAGGATCGTCATGGTGTTGACGGACGTTATCACTGGTAACTCATCCAACATAAATCCCATCGAAAATGTATGGTATAATTTCTAAAGCCGAATAAGTGACTGTTTTTGCTTCTAAACCATCACCCCTGTTCAAAAGGTGCTCTCTGACCTTCTCTCAGGCAGATAATGCTTTCTTTTGATGGTCTCGCATAATTTTTGCAAAGCATCAGGCGATCACTCTCATAATTCTTTTACTTCACCCTACCCTGAACTCTAACTGAGAACTTTATCCTGTAGTCCGAAACCTTCAAACAATCAAAAAAACCTAGCCTTTATAAATATCTTAGAAATTATGAACAGGCGATTCCAGGCATTCAAAAGGATCCCAGGTGTCTATCAATCCACACTGAACACAACTTTTTTTTTTATGGAGCATAATAACACGTACTGAAACTTTATACCTTTCTTTATTTTATGGATGCCATTTTTTAAAATCCTACTTTATAAATTAAATAACTTTATAGAGAGTAAAAAAAGGAAGGTTTTAAAAATAAGTCGATGCAATTTTTCTAATGATTTCACCGAAAAAAATATTTAATTCACTATGGAATGGTAATATCTTCTAGCATGGAATACTCCTAAAGTAAATGGCTCTATACGTTCAAGAAATGCACACGATGTTATATTTTGACAGAAATATAGTTACATATATATCATCTGATCTTCAAAAGCAACAAGTATCTCATAAATACACATTTCCTGACAAGTCTTTCAATAAGATATTATAAGCAAAATTTAAAAGTGAAGAAAAGTGAGAGATTGGGTGGAAAGCCTTTGTTCGGCACGAGAATTTTTTCTTATTTATCCGGCAGGTTATTGCAGAATTCAGGTCCAGTTTCGGAAAATATATCAAAAACGGACAAATTCAGGACTAAAAGTATATTTTGAGATATGTTTTATCGCAGCTGAATCGTTTTCCCAAATGTTGCCACCCTAAGAGAAATAACTGCTGCAGAAAATGAATTGCTTGGAGGCACAGAAAGATATATAGCACTCGGGGAAAAATATTTTTTCAGAAAATCAATCTGCAGTAATATCTTTTCCTTTGAATTTATCGTTCTTCTAAATGAATCGTGTATATATATATATATATATATATATATATATATATATATATATATATAGAGAGAGAGAGAGAGAGAGAGAGAGAAATATTATGTATGCAAATTATGTACATGAAAATACATAATGGCTAGCAAATATGCTGGTATACATGTACATAGGTATGTATATACAGGGTGTTGCCAAATTCGACCGACAAATTCAGAGGGGTGATAGTAGGCATCAAGTTGAGCAATAATCACATAGGAATGTATGACCGGAAATGCAAACCTGACGCTGGAGGGCGCTGTTTACTTAATCGGACCATACCTCTTACCAACCCCACTGGATGGCCGGAAATATCGCATTTTTCTGGAGAAGGTAGAAAACTCAAAAACAAAACAGAATGTCATAGGAATGTATGACCGGAAACGCAAACCTGATCAGCTAGAGGATAAACAAAGATGCAGAAATGAAAAGTCAACATTTCTACCTCTAGTTCTTCTTCACTGTTTATCCTCTAGTTGACCAGGTTTGCGTTTCCGGTCATACATCCCTATGTTATTCTGTTTTGTTGTTGAGTTTTCTACCTCCTCCAGAAAAATGCGATATTTCCGGCCATCCAGTGGGGTTGGTAAGAGGTATGGTCCGATTAAGTAAACAGCGCCTTCCAGCGTTAGGTTTGCGTTTCCGGTCAGCAATTCCTATATGATTATTGCTTGTCTTGAGGCCTACTATCACCCCTCTGAATTTGTCGGTCGAATTCGGCAACACCCTGCATAGTATAAAGTGTACGCATGTATGTATATACATACATGCATACATGTAATAATGCTGGCGAATATCAAGAAACACCGGTAGAAGACTTTTTGAATTTAGAATTAAATATTAGGACAGAGTAAATAGAATGGATAACAGGATCTTTCCAACTGAGTCTGACACAGATCTCCTGTTTTTGCATTGGACGTACGTGTTTTTGCATGGCTTCCATATTAAGATTTCAAAATTTCGTAGAGTATGGAAGCATACAAAACACCACGCGATACTCAACTAAAGGCACTAAGCACATAGCACTAGGCTACACAGCACAGGAATAATGATTCTTGCTCCAAGAACTAGTGGGGAATTTTGAGCACAGCATGTATGCTTGCTGTGATGCAATCTTCAGTTGTTTTATGTCGGAGTTGTTTTTTTGGAATATATAATTCTTGCAGAAAGTTTTTGTTACTTACCAGCAGCGGGGAACGGACAGGGTTCATAGAAGTACCTCGATCTAGGACTTAGGCATCTGAAAGGAAGAAAAAAGAGAAATAAAAATAATGCATAATAAAAAGAAAAATTATTGGGATTAATAATAAGTCATTATAAGCTAATGTGAGCGTATAAATAAACAGGAAATCCAACGTAAATAAAGCATAAATAGCAGTAAGGTGCAATTTTGCATACGGCCGTTTCGAAGCTGCAAAGCAGCTTCTTCATCAGTGCAAAGAACTTAGTAGCAGCTCAAAAAGCCGAAAACTAAACGACAAGACTAAGCAGCTGTTGAATTTTAGAAGTGGAGTTCCTGGACCTGCTGGTTTTAACTCCTGTCGCAAGATATTTTGTAGTCAATGTAAATGTGCTCAGTAAAATTTAAAAGTCGTTACGTTAGATTAAGTATTAGGAGAATGATCTTAATGGGTAAGTTAAAATAATAAGGCCTTCATGAGTTGAAGGAAATAAAGATAAAATAAGTTACTGATAAATTAACATTAGTAGTAGCTAGTAATTAAGGTAAAATTAATTTTAATAGAGATTTTAAGTATTAAGTAAAATAGAAGAATAAATATCAGGTAAGGGAAGGTTTTGGCCCACAGTAAACTAGATGTTAAGTTAGCTTAAGAAAAAAAAAGGGGCCCCATTCAGGGTCATACAATAATAATGTGATAATTGCAGAATTCCACTGGGGGGAAAAGTGAAAGTGTCAAGATAAGGGAATTTGGACTAAGCGACACCACCTTGGCCCGAACCCTCATCGGAGGGTTTACCGGGCCAGCGCGAATGCACTGCGCTATGACAGCGACGTGAGTAGGTGAGCAAGATGTGAAGAGTATCGCGGTGAGGGAATTAATGTTATCTCCTGAGACAAGCCCGTGGGCGTTTTCGATTAGCAGGGAGACTGAAGTCATAATCTGGGAGTTCTGCAATTACCATATTATTAATATTAGGCAGGTTGTTATAAAATTTCTTAGAAATTTTATAAGCCTGCTTGGTGACAGTAGAGATGCCGAAGTCTCTTCTAATTGTCTCGTTCGACATATAACGGTAAGCTCGGCGAATTCTTCTGAGAGTTTTATTCTGGAGAATTTCAATATTGTTAATATGCATTTGTGCAGCGGAGAACCACACAGGGGCAGCATACAGAGCAAGAGGTAAAACGCATTGCTTGTAAAGAAGCACTTTATTTCTCATGGAGAAATGTGGACTGAAAAATAGGGTGCGGAGTTGCATGGTGACAGCATTGCACTTACTAATAATATTGGTAATGTGGGGTTTCCAAGTAAGTTTACGGTCCAGAGTAACGCCGAGATACTTTACTGTGTTTTCCCATTCAAGTGGGGATTGTTGAATATAGAGCCGCTGAGGATTGCTATAGCGAGTACTGAAATAGATCGCGTGACACTTTGAGGGATTGATTTTAATTTTCCAGCGAGTAAACAAAGCCTCAAGAGTGTCTATATGACGCTGAATTTGAATAGTCAGGTAGTGGTCGTTATTGGAAGAAGATAGGATAGCAGTGTCGTCCGCATACATAGCGAGTAGAGTATTATCTCCACGTGGCACATCATTGACGAACAAGTTGAACAAGGTCGGTCCTAAAATCGAGCCTTGTAAAATTCCCGACGTGATGTACCTGTTCCGGGACAGGTTATTGCGTATGCGGACTGCGAAATTTCGATTACGGAGGTAGTTATGAATCAAATGGATGAGACAGGTTGGCAGGTTAATTTGAATAAGTTTAAAGATGAGTCCCGGGCCAGACCTTGTCGAACGCGCATTTAATGTCAAGAAGCAGAGCAGCGGTAGGTTGTTTACCCTGTAACCCATCACGGGCAAATTCCACTACCCTTAGGAGCTGCTGCGTCGTGTTGTGCTCAGACCTAAAGCCAAACTGCTCTGGGATGATTATGTCGTGCTGGTTTGAGGTGCTCGTTGATTCTGTGAAGAATGACGCTCTCCGCCACCTTACTAAGGGAGCACAGCAAGCTGATTGGACGATAACTCTGGGGAAGATTACGGTCCCCCCCTGGCTTGGGGATAGGGCAGATTATAGAAGTCTTCCAACAAGTGGGGAAGTAATTAAATTTAAGAATGGAATTAACTATTACAGAGAAATAAAGTATAATATTGGTTAAAAGGTTTTTAAGAATTAAATTATTAATGTTGTCTATGCCAGGAGCTTTCTTATTATTAAGATTTTGAATAATATCCGTGATTTCAAAGAAGGTAGTGGGGGGGGGGTGGAAAGGAAATTTTGAACGTGAGGACAAGTCTATCATTTTCCTCATCGACCAAGTCGTTGTTAGGAGAGAATTGCTCACTGTAGGAGTCAGCGATGGCGTTAGCTTTGTCTAAGTCAGTCATGGCAACTCCATGTCGGCCTACTAAGCGACTGCGACTGGTTGTGGAGAAGTGCCTGGGTAGAAATTTACCCCCAACTTCTAGAAGATAGCATTTCTTTTGCTGGAGTTCACCGGAATAAATTTGTCGACAGATGTTAGTTAAAAGAGATAGGAGCGACAAGACACGTGCGCATGCACTTAAGTACCCACGCGTGTCGAACGCCCGAAGGCGCGAACAACGCAAACAAATCACAAGCGAGCAGGGAAGTGACAGACATAGGTCAAGCAGCGCCATCTAGCGGCTAAAAGGGAAAAAAGTGAAGTAACAGGCCGGCACGGCTAAATAAACTCCTTCCACGATTGAGGAAAAACAGGGACGCTAGACAAATCCTTAACCAAAGAACCCGAATTTTTAAAAATGTGATAAGCTTCCCAGAAATGAAGATCAGCAGGCGAGCGACATTTCTGAATAATGGAGGCAGAAGAAAAATCAAACCGATGGTTCAAAGTCCAGGCGTGTTGAGCAATGGACGAACGATTTAACTCCTGGTTTTTAACGTAACTCTCGTGTTCCTTCCAGCGGAATTTAAGAGCACGCTTGGTTTGACCAATATAACGTGACAGCTTTATGAAAAAAATTATTTTTTTAAACGAGATAAATAGTTGCTTTTTATTACTGTACGTTGTTAATTACCGACTTGAACACCAAAAATCAGAGTACCACAGATTAATTCTGTCATTGAAGAATTTATAAGATTTCAAAATTTCGAATTATTTCAAGCAGTCCCTCAAGCTGTGTCTGTGTTGTCAGAGCCTCACTTCAATCATAATTTTTTTTTCTTGAAATTTTCAAAACATCCTAGTTATTAAAAAGTGTTAAAAGTTCTCATTTATGTAGTCATATTTATGAATTTACTCATATTTATGCAGTTATATAATTTAATATTTCAATTCGTTACTTAAAATTTAAAATTTGAGTTCACAATACATACAGTCGAGTTTAATGAAGTTCCAGCATTCGGAATGAAAACTTCGTTTAATGGAAAAACTTTAGATAAAAAATTGTAACTGGTATGACCGTTGGCAAAACATGAGGTTAAAGATGTAGCTAAAAATTACTATTTTTAGCTAGTTTTACATACCCTAATAAAAAGTTCTTTTTGTTTAATGCATTTTAGGCATGACAAGGGTTCGCAGATTCCTTGACTATTCGGAGAAAAGAAGGAAAGTTATACCCCAAAAAATTGGACGAAAATTTTAACTTTAAAATATGTATTTTTAACCAGTTTTTTCCTACTCTATTAATAATGCCTTTTTATGTAGATATGGCGGGAATTCTCAGGTTGCTTGGCGAACCAGGGGAGAGGAAAAAAAATTATATCTAAGAAAATCGGAGGAAAATTATAACTTAAAAAATGCCTATTTATCTTTTTTTCCTACTCCATTAGAAATGTCTTTTTACGTAAATATGGCAGAGTTCTCATTCTTTTCTTGACGATCCACAGGAGATGGGAAAAGTTATATTTTAAAAAATTGGTGGTCAAATTATATACGAAAACATCTATTTTTAACTGGATTTTCCTAACCTACGAAAAATGTCTTTAAATGTAAAAGTTATATCTTAAAAATTTGGAGGTAAAATTATATACGAAAACCTCTATTTTTAACTGGATTTTCCTAACCTATGAAACATGCCTTTAAATGTAGATATGGTGGTGGTGGTGGTGGTGGGGGGGGAGGGGGTTCACGGATTTAGAGTATTCGGAGGAAAGGAGGAAATTTATTTCTTAAATAAACTGGAGGATAATTACATCCTACGAAATCCATTTTTAACTAGTTTTCCCTAAGCTATTAAAATGCTTTCTAATTCAGGTATGGCGGGGATTCTCAGTTTGCTTCAGTATTCGGTGAAATGGGAAAAAATTATCCTGAAAAAATCGGAGGAAAATTGCATCCAAAAAAAATCTAATTTTAACTGGTTTTTCCTAACCTTTTAAAAATGCTTTCAATGTAGATATGGCGGGGATTTGCAGTTTGCTGCAGTATTCGGTAAAAAGGGAAAAAAAAAAATTCTCCTGAAAAAAATCGGAGGAAAATTACATTAAAAAAATCTATTTTTAACTGGCTTTTCCTAACCTATTAAAAATGCTTTCTAATATTGGTATGGCGGGGATTCGCAGTTTGCTTCAGTATTCGGTGAAAAGGAAAAAAATTATCCTGAAAAAATCAGAGGAAAATTACATAAAAAAAATATATATTTTTAACTGGTTTTTCCTAACCTTTTAAAATTGCTTTCAATGTAGATATGGCGGGGATTCGCAGTTTGCTGCAGTATTCGGTGAAAAGGGAAAAAAATTATCCTGAAAAAAATCGGAGGAAAATTACATTAAAAAAAATCTATTTTTAACTGGCTTTTCCTAACCTATTAAAAATGCTTTCTAATGTAGGTATGGCGGGGATTCGCAGTTTGCTGTAGTATTCGGTGAAAAAGAAAAAAAATTATCCAGAAAAAAATCGAAGGAAAATTAGACTAAAAAAAATCTATTTTTGACTGGTTTTTCCTAACCTATTAAGAATGCTCTCTGATGTAGAAATGGCGGAGGGTTTGAGGTTTCCTGGAGTGGAAGAGGTGGAGTGTAGACTTCTTTGGTGGGACGGGAAACATTTATAGCCTGAAAAAATCGAAGGACAATTAAATCTTTAAAAAATCTATTAACGGAATTTTCCTAACCTATTAGAAATTATTTTTAATGTAGATATGGCGGAGGGTTCGCGGTTTGCTGGAGTGGAAGAGGTGGAGTGTAGAGTGCTTCGGTGGGAAGGGGAAAATATATATCCTGAAAAAGATTGGAGGAAAACTACATCTTAAGAAAATCTGTTTTTAACGGAATTTTCCTCACCTATTAAAAATTCTTTTTAATGTAGTTATGGTGGAGGGTTCGCGGTTTGCTGGAGTGGAAGAGGTGGAGTGTAGAGTGCTTCGGTGGGAAGGGAAAAATATATATCCTGAAAAAAATTGGAGGAAAACTACATCTTAAGAAAATCTGTTTTTAACGGAATTTTCCTAACCTATTAAAAATTCTTTCTATTGCAGTTTGGCGGAGGGTTCGCGGTTTGCTGGAGTTTCCGGTGAGGCGGAAAAAATTTATATCCTGAAAAAATCGGAGGAAAATTACATCCTAAATTAATTATTTTTAATTAGGTTTTACTACCCTATTAAAAATTCTCTTTCATGCAGAAAATATGGTGTTTGAAGGCTGAGGGTGATTAGACACAGGGAAAGGAAAAAAAGTTTGTAAGTCTCGACTAGATAAAGATTTGCAAACTGTTCCGTATCGCATTATCCGCAAAAGCCTTTACCAGCTTTCTACCTGTGACTGTAGAACACAAACAAGTGACATACCATCATTCCTGATACAGGCACAGAGATTCGCGTCATTAATTTTCAACTTTCTGTGGAATCGATTTCCTTTCCTGTTAGGTAACACCCCGCATACTATATGCAACGTTCGCAATACCCCCAGAAAGTCTCTCCGCAGTCATTTATTCTGTACAGCATTTAAACGGAGCGATAAACATTTCCAATACATCACATTCCCGTGTCACCCCAATTTCCAGAAGTCCAGAAGGACGGTCGTCTTTCATCTCAGGGCCCGGATGTGGTGGACAGTCCGCTCCCCCGCTCCCGGATACCACTGTCTGGACACTCCATCCCCACCCGGATATCAATTTCACGCCGGCGTGTTCCCGCGGTTACAGTTTTCCCGTGGAATTTTGGAATGATGCATAAACTACATGGAGATGGTAGTGCTGTACTTACAGTAATGAAAACTACATAAAAGATGGTCAGCATAAGTCTAGGTACGACTGTTTAGCATACACGCATTAATTCGTTATATTACTGCATGGTCGGTTTTATTTATAGTTTCGATATGTGTTCCTTGTCTGCGTATACACCATTGCAATCCAAAACTGAAGAAAAATATTTATAATTCCATTTTGTTTTTAGTGGTACGAAATTTTTATTGTCATAATTTAAGCCCCCCCCCCACACACACAAGACCTATAGATGTGTGAAGAACATTTACAAGAAAATTTATAATTTTTTAATATCAGTAAAAAAAAATCGTTATATAGAAATTGCTTTTTGTAGTGCGTATTTTGATGTGTAGATGTGTACAAGAGATATTGATCAAAGTAAAAATTTTTTGTTTAACCTTTTCATTTCGGGGGAGGGGATATCATGTATCCCAAGAATGAATATATATATATATATATATATATATATATATATATATATATATATATATATATATATATATATATGTATAACCCACTTAATGGCCGTCCTTCCAAAGGGGGTATGAAATTTCCCTCTCTAAAGAGGGAATCGGTAAAATGGGCCCCGTAAGTTAAAGGTTAATATTAGATATCGTTAACTGGAAGTCTGTTTTACGCAAACTCTACCCTATTTAAGCCATACTGTGATAAATTGTGGTGTGGTCAGCTGTATATGTAGAGTTGCGATATGCTCTCCACATGGGAAATGAATTCCAAATGCGGTATTTCTCTAAATTTTTACAGGTGACCGACAAAGTGCAGTCTGTGTCTGCGTTTGGACAGTCACCTGTAAACATTCAGAGCCTATTCACACAGCCCAAGTGAGGATAAACTCTACTGGGAGGGGCCTAAATTGTGGCTCCATCCATTAAAACGTTTTCCTTGCATTTTATCAGTTTTACGAAAATAAAAAGGAATGCAGCTCAAAGTTTCCTTGCCATTCCTTGCAAAAAATTTTAGATATATCTGTCTAGAAAGGACAACGAATGAAAAATTCCAAGACATAAAGTATAGATGTACTGTAGGGTAAGCATAAACAGTACAGTCGAACCCTGTTATAGCGAACCCGGTATATAACGAACTCACGGATATAACAAACGAAAATTTTGGTCCCGCCATTTTCCTATTGTACGTAATTTAATTAGTTTTGCGTCAGTTTAATGTAATCTATTTTAGTCGATTTAATTCATAAATGATCATTTTTAATAGATTTTATCATTATTGAATACACATTGCAAATAATGAGCGATACATTTTGTGAACTCTAGCATTTTTCTTAACGGTTCGGACATAGCGAACCACCGGATAAAGCGAACAAAACCTTTGGTCCCTTGAAGTTCGCTATAACGGGGTTCGACTGTACTACGAAAAGAAAAATTTATCTGGCCAGGTAATCTTGTAGAAACATGCGGTTTATGTTATTCGATTCTAAAAGGCGTATAGTATAACGCCTAAATATTAAAAAATTCGATACTTTTTGAGAATTTCGCTTCTCGAATATCCTTCATTCGGAACATCGTACATTTCATTCGTACATTTCCGCAATTCCTAAGAGCTGTTTTAATTCATCCTAGCCCCTCACACTAGAAAAACAACACCGCTTTCCATATTACATTTCAACACCCAGAGATCCCGTGAAAAGTGTCAGTTTTGTAATTATGGATTTACTTAACTCCTGCCTGCGACACAACCCCCGCTATCAGAAGCATTGTTTCCGAGTCAGCACCCAGCACTGCACTACCTCCCCCTTCCTCGATATTAATACGGCCGTTTCGTATGACCAGCACTGTTCGCGGCAAAAGGGCCCGGGCCTGAGTCAGCAAAGAAGCCTTTCGGGAATATAAGAATCGGCAGCGTCGAGATGCATAGATTACATTTCACGCGAAGGGGGGGGGGGGGGCGAAGCGATGCTGGTTAACAAACAGGCCATTTGCGCTGACAATTCCCTGACGATTGTCGGCACGCTGATAATCCGCCCCCCCTCCCCCTTCTGTAACGGAGAATAAACGCCGCGTTGGGGAGGCGATAGCGCGTTTATTGCGGGGAGGAATAATATATCTGGGATGTGACAGTGAGGGTAAAGGGTTGAGAATTGTGTGGAAAAGGAAGGCTTTTAAGATCTGTCGGCTAGGAAATTTTTTTTTTTTCACAATTGCCCGTTATGGTAACCTTAAAATGATTTGCTGAGCATTGACAGAATAGAGACTACCTTGATGAATACTTACCTAGCACTAACTGAGTCTTCACAGAAAATCACTGATCATAGGACTAAGGATACATTAGAGAATATATTTAAGTATGATATTTTTACTCTTCAGCTAATTAACAGCGTTAAATTTGGAGACCAAATGCTAACATAAATAACCCATCTATCTATCTAACAATCTCTTTCTCTCTAATATATATATATATATATATATATATATATATATATATATATATATATATATATATATATATATATATATATATATATATATATATATATATATATATATATATATATATATATATATATATATATATATCTGTGGATTAGTACAAGAAGTGCCTCAGTTTTTTTTTTCCAAGATGACTTTGTTTCCTTATGTTTCTTTAAAAAATATTATTTTCAATGTAAGAAGTACCTAAGTTTGTCCGATGCTTTAAAAGTGTTTTCTAAACCACTTGGAAAAAACTGACTTAGTCACGTCATGTACCAAGCCCCATATATCTATCTATCTATCTATATATATATATAAATATTATATATATATATATATATATATATATATATATATATATATATATATATATATATATATATATATATATATATATATATACATACAGTATATTGTTGCAAAAACGAATATTAATTTCTTAACGTGCAATAATCTATTTTCACCACTTAAATTGGACTATATCTTATATTTCAAAGCACACAGAATGGTTAAAATTGAATAAAATCGGAAATATGCAGCCTTTGTACTACCCTATACATAGGCCGTATTCGGTATAAATATGTATTGGCTGCGGATAAAATTTTATCTTATCGAATCAAATCAAAATATATACCACGTACTTATAAATGTACAATGCGAAACATATATGAGTTTTATCTCTCTTACTGAATTTACTGACAAAAACAGATCGGATTGTGTACAAAGTACTTGCATGTACCACAAATTTATTCTGAAAATAAGCAAATGCAATATGAAACATTCACGTACTTGGTACACATGCAAAATCATTCGGCTAAATTAATTTCAAAGCAAACCGCACAACTGCACACATTGGATTCGTGCATCAAGCAACGTATCATACAATCTAAAGTTGAACTAAACGTCAGTCTCCTGACCGACACTCCATTAATACTCTCCTAACAAGCGAAAATAGATACCCGCCGATGAAGAAATATTTCGAGAACCAATTTATCCGGTGAGGAAAGAAGAGAAAACGAAGAAGAAAGAAAAAGAATAGGTGTAATTGTAGGGGAGATAAGGGATGAGGTGACAAAGGGAAATCTCGACTATGGGGACTGAGGAAAAGGTCCTTGCAATAATATTTACTTTTATCGAGGAAAATACCGGAGGGTACAGCCTTTCTCCTTTTTCCCTCACATCTCTAATCAATAGGAAAATCTCACATTTCTTGGGAGATGATGTCGGCCCGTTTGCCGAATTATTGACCGTTTCTTGATAAAGTTAGAATAACGCCCGTTTCAACCAGATTTTATACAGCTGGGGGTCTTCAACACGGGGGAATTAAAGTGTATTTTAAAGTAAGGATTTAGCATGGTGTATCACAGTGGTTCCCAACCTTAGGTACGCGTACCAGTACCGGTACGCGAATGATTTTACAATTTAAAACAAAAATCTATTAAAAATCTGTATTACAAAAAAAAAAGAGAAAAGAAATGACTATAATAACTAATAATCCATGCGTTTTAATATTTTAGTTTGAAATTTCTTATCCATTGTTTGTGTTGTAATACTTTATTGGGATTTACCTAATCTTAAAAGATGCCGTCTACACCTGAATTTGTTATCTATGACCCCCCCCCCCCCCATAAAAATTTGGCACTCGCCTGCGAATTATAACTGTGTCTGAGAAGTTTCTTGCCGAGCAGTAAAAGTTTTAATGCCATTTGCGACCACATATTTATGTGAAAAATGATTTTCTGCAATGACTGCGATGAAAACCAAAAATAGAGCTTTGCTGGACATTGAATTGGATCTTCGCCTTAAAATGACAAACATTGAGCTCGATATTACTTCTTTAGTTAATAATAAACAGGCCAAACCTTCTCACTAATTATATATTTTTAAAAGTGATTATTATATTTTATGTATATGTTTAGCAATAAAAATATATTCCAAGTAACTTGTCTTTATTTCAAATGTTCTCCATTGCATTTTATTCCCCATTTCAAAATTCTTGGTCTACCGGTACGTCACCAAATTGTTTACAACGTACAGGTACGGTACTATAAAATGGTTGGGAACCCCTGGTGTATCAGATATGCATCACGACGTATCAATATTTACAATATATGTATCGACATGTGCATCATGATATATCAGGATGTATCATATTATATATAACTGCTAATACTGACAGAAACGAGAAAAACGAGAAAAAAATTAGAGACAACTACCACAAAAGATTAAATAGAAAGAAAAATTGTATATTATTGTAGATAATTCTGCAATAAGCTCTATCACAGTCATCACCTATAACAGTTAATAAATATTACAAAGTTGAAACTGAAACAAAAAAAAAAAATACGAATTTGACCTGAAGTTCATTGCGATGATGTTCCGATCGAAACAGTGCCCCTGAAGAACTGTTTTACATCCCCCTATATATTCGTAAAGGATAGAATTCAACGTACAAGAGTTCCTTATATCGCGGGAATAATTTAGTAGATAAGAGACTGCCTCGAGGTTAGAAAACCAGACCTCGAATCCTGCGTGAATAAGAAGTCTTTACTGCTGTGCACGAACTTTGGAAGTTATCCGACTATTAAGGCTGCTATGTACAAACCCCACTGGATTCCCTCACCTCAATGTTAACCTATGGAGAAAATTTGTCCACGGATTGCCGACTTCGATTCAAAGATTTTTTTTTAAAAATTGTACTCCGTCATAGAG
>OU015490.1:178449005-178466599 GCA_907164885.2 Dolomedes plantarius | reverse complement strand
CTCCTCTTTTTAAATATCGAAGGTAATTTAGATGACACTAATAAATGTTGGGAAATACCTAAAGTTGAAGAAAATATATTGGTGCAACAGAATAATTAACTAAAGAATAATTTTCAAAACTCTTAAGGAGAATTTTGGCTGTAACAAAATTCCAAATATTAGCCTTAACTCGATAAGATTGCATTAATCTATGATATAGAAAACAAAACAACTTATAAATTAATATTAATGATAATTCATCTATATCTTAAAAATAGTATTTCTACATTATTCATTAAAAAATTTAAAAAAATGTTTTGAAAAAGCTTCGATGACCTTTGTCTTGTTAATTATCATGAAAAATGTGTTACATGGGCATTTCTTTTTGCACGAGTATTCAAAATTTGTCGTTGATGCTAATCACCTTGTCTAGCTCCAGCTAGACCAAATCCACGAGTCCATTCACCTACACAAAATCATGTACCAAAACAGGATCTTTGATTCAAAGTTTAATCAACCACACAATTTAGAGTACAGTGGAATCTCGATCGATCGTTTTCGGATCCATCGTTTATCCGTATGTGTCGTTCATTTTATCCAGTCCAACGATCATATTGCTTTGTTATGTTACCGCATCTATCGTTTTCCCGCATTTATCGTTCATTTCAATCGGTCCCTTGAAAAACGATAGATCGAGATTCCACTGTATTTTGTTGATTTGGTGTATGAAGTCGGAATAATGCATTAAACTTTTAAATAAATAACTAAGAAATTCCTTTTTATTTGTTTGCTCAAATTAGTAGATGCAATATATTATACGGTTAGATACTTTGTGCTAGATCGAATACTTAAAAAAATATATGTTAAAAAAAAAAAATTTTGTTAGAAACCTATCTCACATTTCTTCTGCAATCTGACTGAGATAAATACCAATATACTATCCCCTACTTAAAGAGGAAAATATTATTGTTAAAAAGAAGCTTATTAGTATGCAAAGATGGGTAAGTGGAATCATAGAGCTTTAAGTTATAGAAATCACGTTAATCAGCCCTCTATGCCAAACCGTTTTGCTGAATATTTTTGTTCAATTCTATTTTATTCCACTTCCTGGCAAAAATACCTGCAACATTTTATGTTTTTGCTATTTATAGCTGTGAAATATCCTATCATTCATAAACTCCACATAACAACGCAAATGCATACGACACCTACGAAATGTAGTCTTAAAAAGAGATGCTACAATTACGTAGATAAAGAGACTAAAGCCTCTGGATCATGAAGCAACGCTTTACGCTTTACCTTTTTCGACGGAAGGATTACTGTTCTACAACATTCTGCTTTACAGAATAGCTGTAGAGTTTGTTCAAGAGATGTATTCACCGACACTGAAAGAAAAAAAATCTTCTCATTACAGTTTTTGATTCGTTTGAAAAAATAAAATGAAAACTTTTTTTTTCTGGCTATAAGCATAGAAACTGCAGGCCTTCTGAACCTATGACAGAATTCGCGATGAACGGCTAATAACTTACGAAGGAAAAATTTGAATTTCTGAATAGAAAAGCAACTTTAACTTTTCCAGACTATGCGTGAACATTTTTGCATGATAATACGCACGCTTGTAATAAATATTATCTTTCTTAAGAAGGGGATAGTATATATGGTATTAGATCTCAGGTATATTGTAGAGGGAATTTGAGATAGGTTTCTGACTATCTTTCGTTTTTAATTTACTACTATTTATTTTTTTAAATGCAAAATCTCTAATGATATTACAACTACTAATTTAAACAAATGAAAATGCAATTTATTAGTTATTTATTTAAAAGTTTAATAAGTTCTTTAAGCGATTTTGTTTGTTATTAATTTTATCTTTTGTGAAATACAATAAAATTAGTATAAAACATATGTCTTCAAGTCTAACTAACATCTCCAAATCCTTTAATTACTTTAATAAAATCTGAGCAAATCTAACTTTCAGACCATTGTAACTTTATTCGTCAAATACTTATTTAAATTTATTGTGAAAACATTAGGAAATCTCATTCGAATGTTACATATTGATATTAAAAAATAAATACGATATAAAGTGTTTTATATCATAAAGCATGAGTCTATAAATATTCTATTGTAATCTTTAGTTCATTAAATTTAATGACATCAAGAGAGAATTTCTGCTTACATTAGTTAATCTCAAAGAGATGTAAATTAAATACATATATGTTAAACTTATAGCTCAAAAGCCCTAATTAATTTAGATCCCTTTAAAAATTAGTCCTTAAAGTTAAATTACTATTGAAGATGATCTAAGAATACAATTTTTTAATATAAAAGTTTATATTATTGTTACATTGCATCCCTTTGAATGCTGTTCTAAACCATCTTTATATAATATTTAAATGTTTAGGCAATTAATGAGACACTTCCCTTTATGCTTCTCAGAAGAAACTCTTGTTTTAATTGTTAACAAATTCATCCTATAAATAAGATGGATTTTTTGTTTTTATTTTATCCCTGTTGTGTTGTTTCTGCCTTGTTTAGTTCTTTAACGCCTTCTGGCTGAAAATATTTCAGACCAGATCCATATAGACTAGCGGACTAAGGGGTGCGGCTCTGGTTTATAATGACACCATAAGGGTTGGAAGATCGTACACTCTCCCTCCTTCTCTGACCTCATAGATGGAATTTCCCTTCTACAGATTTAACGTGCCCATATCCGGCCTAGACAGGGATATTTTATCGCTAATTATACTATACTTATTAATCTAATTATAAACGTCTCATCTGTCATAGTCATATTAATTGTACTTTTTCTTTGGTTTGGTTTGGAGCGCTACAGTCAACTTTCTGCTATACGAGGGCTAATTTGACTGGGACCTACAGTTTAGAGCCGATTTCGAACGACTACAAATATACATACCAACAGTGGGACTCGAACCAACAAGTGTTAAATGATTTCTGATTTTGTGGGACAGTGAGAAATTTCTTGTTATTTAATGGAGACAGTTTCTTTTAAATCTAAATAATTAAAAAATTTAGAAGCTTTATACATCATATATTCTCTTATTATATAATTCTGTGATATATATCGATTTTCTACAAAATAATTTCAGTTTTAGTTTTTATGCACCAGGTGAACAATATTATGATCTCTGAATGTATGAAAAATATTAAAAGAAGGATTTTCATCATTATTAATGAAATAAGTTCTGCATTTTATAATCTGTTTTTCTCGGGGAAAAAAAATTCTCTAACTTTTCTACTGAATGACATGAAAACAGGCATTTTTCTTGCTTAAGTACGCAAGTCCAATGCTTTTTTTTCGGCAATATTGTACCATAAAAATACGAATTTTCATCTCTATATCCTTTTCCAGGTCGTAAAATCATCCTGTAAACCCCAATATCTCGCTCCGGAAATTCAGTCCCAGCTCTTATCCTTTTCTGGAAATTCTATTTCACTTTTCAATACGAATCAAGAGATTTGATGTACGATTGTCATGATATATTATTTTCAAAAATGCTAGAAAATTTATTTTAAATAAAAAAAAAGGTTATACGCTTAAGTCAGATAGTTTAGAAGCATTTGAGAGGACTAACAGTTATGACTCGAAAAAAATTTTTAAACCAAAACATCATAAAGACATTTGAAACTTTAATTTGAAACGAGAAAATAGTTAAACAATATTTCAGAGTATTTAGAAGATTAGAAACAATGAAATTGTTAAAAAACAATGTTCTCGGTTCATTATTCGTTACGTTACATTAATAAAAAAATTAGTACATCTAAAAACAATTAGAAAAATAGGATATATATTTGATTCTTTCTTTTTAGCTTCTCAGTCAAATTATTTCTCTAAATTACGCTATAATATGATAGCTGTTAAACTGCATAGATTAACAATGTGTAATTATAGAATAATTTATATATATTCTCATGTTAAAAATTATTATTTAATTACGTTCCATTACATATGAAAAATTCTATTAAATTTTTTCTACTTTTTCTACCAAACACATTAAAGATAAAGAGCCTGTTGTTGTTGCTTATGCCCTTTTCCCGACAGCAACATCAGATCAAGTCCTATATAGGCTATTGGGCTGAAGGGGGTGGCTCAGGTTTTAATTAGCACCACAAGGGTCGGAGTCCGACTTTGCTACGAACCGACCCCGTAATTTTGAACCGAGTCAAGGGACGAGACCGGTACACTTGACCCCGCACCTCCAGAGGTCAATCTGAGAACTTGCATTTATGGTACGTTAAGCCTTAAGTGCAGGATTTCTGTTTATTTTCATTTGATTTGACTATCTGTTTCAGTGGGGATCTCGGAGCCTTATGATGTCTTTTGGTTAGACCAGCATCCTGTTTAGAAAGTTCCCCCTTGAGATAACAGATTTGGTTACGCCACCTGGTAGAAGAGACCAGTCGGTTGTCTCGTTATATGGTTTAGTTCTTTTATTGCTGCAGAATCTTGCATATATGGTGCGTTGAGCCCAAAGGGCGTGATTTCCCTTTATTTTGACTGAATTCTTCTTGTTAGTAATTATCTTTCTCAGTGGAATTATTTTCTTTTAGTTTTATTTGATAAGACCTATGTAAGACTTAAACTCACTAAGCATTTCAACCACTTTCATAGAACCAAACGATACACTAGTTTCACACTAACAAGTTCGGATATCCCACTAGTGTTATGTTTATATTTTCCTTCTTTTTTATGTTATTGTAAAAAAATTAATAAATAAAGAAAGCTTATTACTTATTTGCACTGACTAAATAATATATTTTATACGTGGCCCAACATAATTCCTCTTCCCTCAGTGCAACTTAGGCAGGCAAAAAAGGTTTGATACCCATGTGGTAGAGGCAGTTCGTAATCTTCTGCCACGTCGACCTCAAACGGTAATTAAACGACCTCTCACTATCATTAATGGCAGTGATATCAAATCATCTGTTGCAGTGGACCTTTGGAGAGCATGATTCCGCATTGAACTGTTACTCAAGCAAGGTTATTCCTTCTTGGGGACTGAAAGTTGACAGGAATGCAAAACAGGATATTTGCGTTCAAACAGGATTTTTTTTCTTTAAAGTTTGTTGGCTTATTACGACAGCTTCCAAATGGTATCTATTATTTCAATTTCAACGTTCAACAAGTTCCTGGATACAGTCTAGAATGTAATGGAGAGCGAGGACAGTCGCAAATCCTTCCCTATTCTCCGTCACCATATAAAGTCACCTGTTGCTTAGAGAGCATGATTGCTTTTTCGTTTCCCCTTAGCTTAAACTAGTTTGCTTATTTATCCACTAAAAGAAATTCGATCAGGAAAATGATCATTAGACAGACAATTTTATGTTTCAGAGATTACCTTCAAACTCTCGTACAATAAAGAATTATTAATGTAAAAATAAAAGAACTGACTCCATATATCCCATGTATAATGCTTTATTAATACTCGTATATATATTCGAACACTTATTATTAAGAATTAAATAAAAAGCTATCGAAATAGGCAATTGAAAAAAACCAAGCAAAAGCCAAAATTCGGATGGGCCAAAACTATAATAATAAAAATAACAATCGTAACTATACTTCGTCTATTATACTTAATAAAATGCCATTAAAGATCAGTTTCTTTTCAGGGGAAGATTTTGTAATATATCAACATTATTGGGGATTCTTAAGAGCATTCTTGCTTTAACATCATCTATTAACTTAATCGACCACATTTTAAAATTTTTTAACGAAAATTAAACTTCTTTGAATACTTCAGTTACTTTGACGAAAGTATATGCTATAAATAGAGAGAAAATATAGAGCATTTTCCATGCCTAAAGGATATTGTATTGTAAGATGGTGTAAGTTAATATATTTTAAATAAGTAAGATGTAATGATGTTAGCAGATAATTTAAAAATTTCAAGAGTTGTTCGTAATTTTAATTTAAAATTATCAAGTCATGTAAGTTTTTCTATCATCATAAAGTATCAAAAGCGATTAAAAAAACTGTTTAGCATTATAAATACATTACACTAAATTTTACACTCCATAGTATTAAACTGCCCGTCAGAGTTCATAAAATATGCCTTTATTTAAAACTTCAAAACCTACTGCAATAATTTTCTGTAAAAATTCATTTTTTCCTTACATATTGTGCTCAGTAGAGATAATGGTAATTCTTTCTAAAAAAGGATGCAGGGCAGTACAAAATATTTTCGTTCAAAAACTTTAGGATGGTCCAGAAATTACATTTTTCCCTCAACAGATATAAAAAAAATTCTCTGCGTGTTTACACACGTAATATTTCAGACGCACCGATTATACCCTATGATCCATTCCAGGAGACAGAAAAAGATAGTAATAAAATAAAGAAAAAATTCTCCTTTCTCCAAATCTGCTCCTATATCTTAAAACCATCCACCGTATCTCAAATATCCGTTCCCTAAAATCTGCTCAGATCTTCGATGCAATCCCTGGCATTCTATTTCATTTTTTAATCCTCCACGCATCAAAAGATCCCCTGTCCAATTTTTACCAGATCCTGTTCAACCGCTGATGTTTGATGGAAGAAAAAAAAATCTAATGGAAAGAGATCAAATCATGCCCCAAAAAATGTAATGTGTTTGATCCGACCTTTAAGTAGTTGAAAAAATGAAATGATCTCGAAATTTGTCCCTTTGATAGAAGATAAATCTCATATTGTAGAAAAGGAGGATTGTTACGGATGAAAAGACTCACGATCTACGATACTTTGAGAATGAATGCCCCAAAGAAATGTGTGGGTGAACAAGTATATCATTGATTACCTCGTGGCATATATATAGAACTTAGGATTGGAGAAAGTTAATCTTCAGACTTTATGGGGATGATTATGTGTTATTCAAGTATTTTTTAACACACTCATGTTTTCTAACCGTCAAATTAATATGTTTACATTCATAATTTTGCAGTTTATTTTTATTTTTCTTATACGTATAAAAATAATGAAGAATAAAGAACATACTTCCCCATTTGTGAAAGTTGCCTGAGGTGAAACTGCTCTTTGGCGGATAGTAAAAGTTCCTAAAAAATTGTTATTTCTTCTATAACATTGGCTCTATGAAGTCTTGAAGGGGTTCAGAAAAAATGTGTCCGTTTAGTGTGGTGGCCGTCGAATAGGAGACGCAGGCTGGACCCTGGTTTCTCTGAATTTTGTTATTAGGTAACAGTATTTGAAAAATATAGCTTATTACATAGGTAATATATTGCTTTCACTTGGTAAAATACCAGCCTCAAAGTTTGGATACACAGTTTCGAAACCTTGCATGGACATAATGTTATAACAGTGACGGCTGGTCATTTAAAAAGATCATTTCCGATCATTTCTAAAGGATCATTCTATCAAAATCCCGATCTATAGGTCCGACCATTTTTAATATGTTTGAATTTATTTCTACCAGGTGGCATTATGTGTTAAAAAGTGATAAAGAGAGGGAATTTCTTGTGATATTGCCGCCAGTATTGCATGTAGGCATTTTGATAAGCATTTAGAATGCGATGCTTTCCTTGTATTCAGTATGGAAATTTAGAAATTAAATTATCAGATTAATTCGTGCTTCTTTGACAGTCACGACTGGCTACTTAGATGAAAAATCAAAATCAAAGCTTAGGATTGTGACTGTCTGGCTATTCTATCGCCTCAAGTATTATCTAAATTTTCTTCTTAAACCAACCAATTAATATTTTTTTAACAATAAACTGCCCTTAATGAATTATGTTACTGATATGTGTGTGTTAAAGGAGGCTTTGGATGTTAATCCTTTATAATCCCGGAAAAAAAGTAGTTTCAGCTTCATTAAAAAATAAGAAAGAAACGAAATAAAACATAGTGTCAACACCCTCTTTCTTTGACCTCATAAACGAAGAGGGAAAGTGCCGATAACGTTACCCCATAAAGTCGTTTCAGTTGCTAAGATACCGGCCTCGAGGTTTTGTAGGGCCTGTTTCGAATTCCGATCCGACCTGACAGTTGTTATATATAATTTTGTACAAGTAATAAATGTTATTCCGAATGTCATACACGAAATACCGTAATTTGGGGTTGAAACCAACCTTTTCAATCTTACATAAGCTTTCATTTCCGCCTTAGAGACAGCTGATGACATATTACTTACATGAGACTTGCACATGACGCCGAGCAAAAATGCACCGCCTCTTAAAATTTTCAAGGAAAACTGGAGTTTGCGTTTAGTTTCAAACTAATAATTACAGACCTTTAGGCCACGAGCAATAGTTGTGCCTGTCTCTATGGGCTATTCCCAAACGCGTACGCTATTAAATACTGTTTGATTAATGGCCATCGCGTCTGTGATTTTTTCCATAGGGACAATCATACCTAATCATCACCGGTCTAAGGAACAACAGCTATTTTGTTTTCAAATATAGTAGAAAATTTTTATTCGGGAGTTTAAAAAGCATTTGTCAACATAAGCACTTAAGGAATTTGATTCTGAAAGCACACATATATCCGTAGACATGATACATAAAATCGATTATAAAGAACAGGTTATTGTTAAATAATAGTATTATGTGTTTGGTTTAAGGCTGCTGTGTATTAACCCAATTGTATTCAATCACCTCAATGTTAACCAATGGAGAAAATTTGTCCAAGGATTGCCAACTTGGATTTAAAGATTGTTGTTTTTATATGTACTCAGTAATAGAGAAAGAAATTTTGCACCTTCGGATATTTTTTGTTCTTAAAAAATGTAAACAATATTTTAAAATTTAAATTATTCTTTGAAAGAAATCTGGTTTAGTGTGCTTTAAACGCTCCTAAACTCTTTTGGTAGACGAAATTTATAAAATTAATCCTGCTGCGAGATGCAGAGCAGTTCTGGCTATCTGAAAATACATTTTTGTTGTATTCGGCATTTATGTAGCTGTAAAGAGTAGCCAAATTTTCTCCATTGTTTAACACTGAGATGAGTGAATCCAATAGGGTTAGTACACGGCAGCCTTAAGAAGAAAATTTAGATAATACTTGAAGGGGTAAAATAGCTAGACAGTGACACAATTCCTAGCTTTGATTTTATTTTTCATCTAAACAGCCAGTCATGAATGTGAAAGAAGCGCGAATTAATCTGATCATTTAATTACTAAATTTTCATCGATTTTTTTAATGCTCAGCATATCGCTATTACATGACTTTGGCTGCAATATCACAAAAAATTGCCTCAGTGCCACTTTTTAACCCACAACACCACCTGGTAGGACTAAATTTAACTATTTTATTTATTTATTGCTAACCCATGTTCTTACACAAACATTCAGAAGTTTTTGCTGCAATTTGTCAAAGAGATACTTCTACACATCACTCTGAGTTTTTACAATTTTATTAAATGTCATCCATATTTGATTTTAGTTGAAAAGGAAATTCAAACATGCTGAAAACGCTTTAAATCTTAATTACTGGTATGTATTTCATCAGGATTTATCTATAATTTTTTGTTCATTTAAAAAATATTTTTAAGTATATGAATAGACAGAAGAAGACAGACAATTTTCTTGCTATACCTTCGAACCGAGTTTGAAAAACATGTTTTTCCATTTTTCACAAAACATGAATTCACAAACTTTAAAGGAAAGGCAGAAAATTTCTTGAAAAAATTCTGCAGATGAAGTATTCGTTCATGGCATTTTCTAATATCTCGTTTTCCTGTAGGCTACAAAATATAAAATCCTGTGATGACCATATACATTTTTATCTTATAAAAAGAGAATAAAAGTAAATGTGTATTCAAACAATTTCTTAAGAAAAAAAATGTTTAGAAGATAATATATTCCAATTCAAATATTTAACATGAAAAAAATTAAATTTTATTAATTATCTCATGATGAGAATATATGTTAATTTGTTAGGTTCTTTCTGAACACCATTGAGGCAAAAAAATGTTCTTGGTATGGTAAAAATAACACAAAAAACATTTCTACAATTCATTAATTTTCTTTGAATATTTTTAAAAACTACTAAAACGGCGAGAAAAATATTGTGATAATGTTTAAATACCTGCATGCAAATAATATTGAATGCACATTTTTTCCCCTAATATTTGCGAACAAAAAATCGTATACGTTGTGAATTTTCTACTGCAGCAATAGTTTTTTTCAGAGATATGCTTAAAGATAGGCGTCGTCGCTTCATGGGAGAAGGAACAATTTGTAATAAGGTTGCAAGTAAACCAAATGGTATTCTATGTACCACTTGGGTATACCATTTTAATGGTATACTGCAAGTGGCTTTAATTTCGGTATTATAGGGCTCGAGGTAGCCTGGTGGTAGCGCATTGGGTTTGAAACTTGGGGTGCTCGGTTCGAATACCTTCGTGTCTAAGGCCACGTTAAATCCGTTGACCGGAAAGTCCTTCTGTGAGGTCAGAGAGAGTGGAACAAAGTACGATCACTCCAGATGTCACACCTGGGGGTGCTCGGTCAAACTGAGGAGGCTCCAGGGAGTGGCGTTGTTTCACCTATAAGGTACCTCTATTGAAAGCAACCAACAATTATCGCGGATTATGAGCGAATGTTTTCATTGACAATTGCCCCGCATTGGCAAACAACAACATTTCGGTTTTATGGCACGAGCTTTGATGCAGAAAACTGATGCATGCTGGAACACGAGAGTTGAATCTATCAATCCCATTAAAACTGCTTGTATAATAATCTAAAGTATGATGCTTGTTCAAATGAAATCGGTTAGAGATGTGTTGCCATAGGATGAGGAAGAAGAAAAGAAGAGAAACAAGCAATTAGAAAGAGTAGTATTTAATTAAGTTTACGGCATACAATGTTCTTAGAGGAAGTCAACCATGGCGTTTAAGCAGGCATCCTACTGTTTGGGAAGGAGAATATTCCCTCCGCGAATAAAGGTTTCGCTTGCTGCTTGAACCAATCCTTAACTGCAGCCTGTTAGTCATCATCTATGTTGAATATTTATCTAAGAATTTCTTTAAGCATACGAAAAGATGAAAGTCGGAGGACGACAAACCTGGGTTGTTCAAGGACCTCCCATTTCTTACATGCTAGGAATCAACAATCTTGGCGACACGCTCTCTTGAATTGTCGTGGAAAATGATATCTTCTGCAGACAGTATGCCGAGTCGCATGTTGTTGATATTCTTATTGATCAGTTATTGCAGAATATCGAGTGCCTGGTATTGATGTACTGATGGGGGCTGATAGTGTCGTTGGGTCCTTGAACTTATCCCAAACATATTCTGATGAATGTGTACTGAATTTCATCTCTCAATTATTAAAAACTGAATTGCCGATCACTGATCTCGATTGGATGGGTTTTGAACCACACCTACTTTGGCATAATGCCACGCGCTTTTAACCGAAACGAGTGGAAAATATGCGAATATGCGCATGCACCACATATGTTGCTACACTTTAGCATTCGCGTTTGGCAATTCAAATGCCAATACATCATGTGGTGCTCTTCGAACGGGTTTCATTTGAACAAGCCTTATGATTATTACTCCGTTTGACAACTCGGCCCCTCCGCTTTCGCGTTCGGCCCATGAATCACCTGAAGACCAGTCGCTACGTAGCAATACCTGAATACGCAGCCGAGGGTTAATTTCCCAAGTTCGGTGGCATTATTCATTAGTGTAGGACCCGAGGATGCCGGATGGACGGTACAGATCCGCCATCCACACAAGGCACCATTAGCCCCCTCCCTTATAAGGTATGGTTTGTGTTATAATATGCAGGATGATTTTTTTAAAACTGGCACTAATCAGAGCCATCTGTAGCGATGATGACCCTTTCTTCTGCAAAGAGAAGGTGCAACAGATTCCGCACCGATCTTTATAGCCCAAAATACTGGCGCTGCTGTCGACTACATAGTCATGAATGTGTATTTTGATGTTTTACTTGCCTTTTATGCAAATTATCGGATGCGCCGACAACAAAAGTGCCATATTCCCCTATCGGTGACTTTTGGAACTATTTTTTTTGTTTTTCACGGAAACTCTTTTCCGTGTCGTTCTTAGCCTTTCTATCAATTTTGGTGGAATTCCGGCTGATAGATCACGCTACAGATGGCTCTGAGTATGTCAGTTTAAAAAAAATCACCCTGTATATCAAATATTCTTAATTCACAGAAAGAGAAGATTGCGTTTTATTCATCTTGTTTAGAATTACCCTTTTAAGTCTGCATAGAGTCACCATTTCTGCAATGAAATATGTGCGATAAACACTTTTCCTTTGTTTTCGTTCCGCCCTGACTTGCAAAATTTATTTTATGAACGTGAAGTCTGAAGAAGTCCAAATGTAAATTAAATAGTAAAAATAGTCCCCCCGATACTGTTTGTTTTCCAAGATAGTGATGTCTCTATTCCGATAGCTATAATACGTGAGGTTTATAAGAAGAAGAATAAAATATCTAAGCACTATTTGAATTCGTTTGAGTTCCAGAACATCAGCATCCCTTTTCTCGCCCAACTTCATTTTGGAAAAGGGATTTACTGGGGAAAATATGCTTCAATATGTTAAAATCCTTCTAGAAAATTCGGCGCATATTTCTAAAGGTTTTATTTAAAAATCGCATTGTTAAATTCACTGGAGAACTGAATCTGTATCCGAATCCGAAGGAGCAAAAAAAACCCCTTTCTCCCACCATCACACAATTTTTATCTTTCAATCTTCTGCATATGTCACCATGTCCCTCACATAGAAAACAGCATGTCGCATAATTTGAATGAAAAGGAATCTCAAGACATTTTATAAGAAATATTTCGCTATACCCGTAACTAAATATCAGATATCATAATCTTTATCATAAACTCTAACAACATGATCCTTAGAATTTAACCTTATCCAAAAAAGATAAAGCTACCGTTACTAACCATATTGGGTTCGTTTAGCTCAATGTTAACCTAAGGAATATATTTTCCAATTATTATAGGCTTGGATTTAATTTTTTTAATTATACTCCATAGTAGACACAATATTTTTTTTACTCTAGACTTTCTTTAATTTTAGCCATTTTTTACTTTAGACGTATTTAATAATTTACGTTTAAATATACAGAGAAAAAAATATTATAGATATATGTACACAAAAATCCATAATTAATTTCTTAGGTTATTCAGCTAGAATTTTTATACTGTATTGAAAAACACTTATGAATTTCATACTTGGAAACAAAAAAAATTCTGTTGGTTTATCTTCATTTTAAAACATTTCTTTTACAAATAATTCTTTTCATTTTTTTTTTTCACACGATGATTATTTTTACATTTTCTATACTTTTATTGAGGTATCACTAGGAGTTAATGTTGGTCCATGTATCTGTCTTATTTGCTTTATAATCTTTAACTTTTCTTATCTTATCTGTTATATCTACCAATTATGACTATCTTTGCTTTTGGATAGCCTATCCATTTTTATATCTTACTTGTTATGGCCTATCTGCCTTGTTTGTTTTAGAATCTTTAGCTTCTTTTATCTGATTTGTTATATCTTTTCCTATCTATTCCTATCTTTGTCTATTTTTGCTTATTATATCCTACCTATCTGTTATATATTATTTGTTATAGCCTATCTATATTACTTGTTTTAGAATCTTTAGTTTCTTTTTAGCTTATTTGTTATATCTTGCCTATGTATTTCTACCTTTGTCTATCTATAGCCTATCTATTTTTTTATCACTATTTAATATAGTCAATCTGTCTTATTTGTTAAAGAATCTTTAGATTTCTTCTCTAATTTATTTTAGCTACTTATATGTTTATTAATTCGTCCATTAAAAAAATTACGTGCGTTTAAGACACAGTATACCTCATTTTCACCCCAAATAATTCAAATTTAATTTTTTTTAACCGAGTCAAGTGTCGAGACCGGTCACTTGACCACGCACCTCCAGAAAGTAAATTTGAGAACTTGGAGGACATTGGCAGCCACAACAGAGTTTTCATGTACCAGCCGCCTTTAGTGTACACGGCGATAGATTTGTCATCGACGAGTATCGAACCAGTGACGTTCAGATCACTGGCTCGCAGCCTTTGTCAACTGGGCCACCGCGCCCTTCAAATTTAAAGTATTAAATGCGTTTAAATACTTTAAGAAACTTTTGTTTTCTCTAAAGAACGAAAACAGTTACCCAAATTAAAAAATATCTTTCTCTATTACGGAGTGCAATTCATATTTTAAAAAATTCAAGTGGACAATCACTGGAAAAACGTTGCCCATACATTATAACTGAGTTGCAAGAATCCAATATAGCTACTACCCTAGAGCCTTAGTAGATCCAAAAATCTTAGTAATTAGCAAATGAGAGAAAATTTATCCGTAGTCCCTAAAATAAAAAGTACCATTTAATTCATATTTTATTTAATAATAAGCAAGGAAAATTTTCTTCAGATTTAATAAACTCAATTTCTTTAATTCAGATTGTTGTTCAATATGAAGCATCAGACGACCTTCAAATTTGCTCTTTCTCTCCACCTATGTGCGTGTGTATGTATATATGTATATATATATATATATATATATATAATATATATATATATATATATATATATATATATATATATGTATATATATATATATATATATATATATATATATATATATATAGATATATATATATATATATATATATAATATATATACTGAAACTTCTCTATGGCGGGAAATAACGTTTCAGGAATATAGTCACCGTTTCGACGGATGGCCGTGGAAAAAGGGTCTCTTCCATATATTGGCTCTATGGGGTCTTTAACCAGTTTTTAATCAGTTTTAAACAAAATATGGCCGTTTAGAGGGGTGGACGCTAAATAAATCCAACTGTATATATATATATATATATATATATATATAGATATATATATATACTATATATATATATATATAATATATATATATATACTGAAACATCTCTATGGCAGGAATAACGTTTCAGGAAAATAGTCATCGTTTGACGGATGTCCGTGGAAAAAGGGTCTCTTCCATAATATTGGCTCTATGGGGTCTTTAACCAGTTTTTAATCAGTTTTGAACAAAATATGGCCGTTTAGAGTGGTGGACGGTGTAAAGAGTCGGAATGCGAAAACAACAGAAACCTAAATTGTTAATGGCCACCCAGCTTGCGTGGGACAAGCAAATTTACAGTCCCGACATTTTTATACGCCAGATTTACGGTACCATAAAAAACGGAGAAATTAAGTTGTCAACGGCCGTATATCTGAGGTCGGAGGTCGAGCAGGTGGGGCCGTCTGATGGGAAGTTTTACCAGACATAATCGGCGCCAGAACTTAGGCAATTGCGAAAGGCAAGAGACAAGAATAACCTATGAGAGCTAATCGCATCCGCCCCCTCTATAAACAAGGGAGGGGCGAGCGAATAGGGACCGAGAAGCGAGAACCAATGAGACGAGGATGGAGAAGAATATATACAAGATGATGAGACATTTGTAAGAGAGCGCCATTAAAAAAAGAGATGATAAGACAGTAAGCTGCCAACGGGCCGACGAGAGCCGTAACTTACGAAACTCAACAAAAAAAAAATAAGCTGCTACAGGGCTTGAGAAGAGACCACACTGTATAATATTAAAGAAAGACGCCGGTCCTACGCAAGTACATAATACGTACGGATTGAACAGCGTTAGCTCCGGACGCAAAATAGAATAATCAGCGACGAGAAGTTGCAGAAGTAGCGATTGCCCATAGATGTCAACATAGTGCCGAGGGCGAAGAGACGACACTACCATTAAGTTTAAGCCGATACCAGAGAGATACGCACCGTCGCTTAGTGAGTGGGACACCCAGATGACCACCCATCAGTGCTGATCGACCCGCATATCGGAAGAGAAGGCACCTATGCTGAGGCAACATTGACCGCCCACCAGTGCTGACCGGACCCGCATAGTGTAAGAAAAGCTACCCGTGCTGAGTAACGTACGAGGAGTCTTCAATAAGTGACCTTCGACATGAAAGGACCCCGAACTCTTTTAGTCCCAAGAGAACTGGATAAATAGGACGAGGATACACCGCGACGCTACAGTGAACAAACTGTACCCACGAACTCTGTGAACACTGTGTGAACTTTATGTACTACTATGGACCAGCGTTATCGGTGAATTCGATGTAGACGGCTGCGACAAATGGGTGAGCATTTGTATTATATAAACTAGCATACCGACTCTTTACATAATCGCCTCTAACCCGCCAGGGCCGGCGACATCGTAGATTTAAAAGATAGTGATTGGATAAGATTATATATATATGTAAATTCCCAGCATTACTAATGTTTCAGCGTTTGCTAAGTGTTACAAGTTCGAATGTATGTAAATATGTATAAATAAAGTGTATATATGTATCTTCAGTATCATTCTTGAGAGTTGTGCCCATCTATTTAATTAATTAATTACCGCCCTATTGGCGAACGTACAACCAGTGTACGAGATACGATTTCAGCCGTAGTTAATAGCAGCAGGTCATGATCCTGTGTTATTACATTGTGGTGCCGTCCAATTTTCACTATTTTAGTGAGGACATGGTTATTGCTGTATAATCTATTGTGTTATTATTATTATATTAGGTTATTATTATTATATTATATGTGTTATTATTATTATATTATGTGTGTTATGTATGTTGTTAAAATCGTAGTGTGAAAATTTTAAGAGGAATATTTATGTGTGCATAGGTTAAAATTCGGGACAACTCTCTAATTAAAATTTAAATGATTAGAAACAATATTTAGAAGTGAAATTGATATTTTTAAGATATATGTTATTTCTAAGTGATTTATAAGTGAAAAGTATTGAGTGAAGTGTTATATATTACTGATATATAGGGTAAGGTGAACTGTGTAGGGTGTAAGGGGCGCTAGATTTTTAAATTGAGAATTAACCTGAACAGTTAATTATGCCACGAGGAAGTAAGGCAAGTCGCCGGCAGGGAGACCCGGAGGTAGATATGGGCGAAAACCTCCAATAGGGACAGGTAGCTCAATAGGCGAATGATACCCATCTATTAGATTCAGGTATAAGCCATGTTACCCACCTTTAATGGCACCGAAAACGAGTCACTAGAATTTTTCAGCAGCAATTCGTAGAGATTGCAAGTCAAACCAGATGGACAGAGAAACAAAAAGCGATTATAACCAAAACGAGATTGCATGACAGGGCAAAAGAATTTTAAAGAGTAATGCGACGCTCCAAAACGCGACCGATTTTGGCACAATAATAGAGACCCTAAAGACAAATTCCAACCGGACCCAACGAGCATGCAAAAGCATGCAGATTCCAAAACTTAGTGTTTAAAACCATCCAGACTTATGACGAAAGCCGCTCAGAAATAGAGAAAGTGGGCAATGAATATTTAGGAATTTCGGAATTCTCGGTAGAAGAAACTAACAAATGGCAAAATAATGTTAAATTAGCAAATTATGGAAATTATACCATCAGAAATTAAAACAGAATTACGAAAAGAAAACGTAGCGGACTTTAATGAGGCGATCAAACGAGCGAAAGGATTAAGCGTAATTTACGACGAAGAAAGTAACGCGGTTAAGGCTGCTATGTACAAACCCCACTGGATTCCCTCACCTCAAATGTTAACCTATGGAGAAAATTT
>OU015490.1:178396505-178444005 GCA_907164885.2 Dolomedes plantarius | reverse complement strand
TGTGTCGTTTATTTCACCCAGTCCCGATGATCATATTGCTTTGTTATGTTCCCGTATCTATCGTTTTCCCGCATTTATCGTTCAGTTCTGTCGGTCGCTTGAAAAGCGATAGATCGAGATATATATATATATATATATATATGTGTGTGTGTGTGTGTATATATATATATATATATATATATATATATATATATATATATATATATATATACAGTGATTTCCGCTTATAAGAATCACGTTTGTTATTACTGTTTTTGATTCCTTTAAACGGTTGATTCTTATAGCCGAAATTTAGGTTTTTGGACAGGCACACACACACACCTATATATACATATATTAGATAATTTACCTTAAAATACTCTTTAATTTACTTTAATTGTCTTTTATTAAAATTATTTTTTATAATTTTAAAAATACAACTTAATTTCTAGACCTATAAGTAGATACACATGATTATAGTAAAAGAAGAAAAAAATTCAATATTTGTTACCACATACCTGCTTAACAGTTTTAACATTTCAACTACAGGAAGGGAGCAAGAAAAAGATTTCTATGGTAGTTTGAAGTAATGAAGTTTTCAGAGGCTGTTTATACCTCTTTCAATACTAATAGTCTCAGACGAAGATTCACCTTCTAGCTTACGTTTCACGGTTTGATAACGTGCCGAATCTACTAATGTCACGTTTGCCTAAGTGATAGTGGACACTTCGCCGAAGATTTGTGTTTCAGGGTCCAGGAAGCCGCAACCAGGATGTGGGACGTGGGAAAAAAGAGTCCCTATTTTTGTGTGTCAGTGGAGAAAAGTGAAATCGGACCCGGACGGGTAAAGATGCGCCTTGTTCAAGCTAATAGGACGGTGTTGTGCTAAAGCGTTTAAGGGGAAACTATTATGTTATGTCTAACAAAGAAAGGGATGAATTTTGCGACTATATTCCATCCCATCTTATCAATCTTTCTTTTTTAAAAAATAAGAAAGAACTTCGTGCCTTTTGAGGGTTTAAGTGGCTTTTTTGGAAAACTGAAAGGAAAGCGAAGAGTGTAAACTGATTCTTAAAACCGGTGGATTGATTCTTTAAAGCGAAAATTTTAACATGGAAATAATACATTTGTTTTTGTTTTCGCGATATTGATTCTTATAAACGGTTGATTCTTATAACCACTGATCACTATAAGCGGTGGTCACTGTATATATATATATATATATATATACAGAGAGAGATATACAATAAAATTTCTCTATGGCGGCCAGCGATGGTTCTTCAAAAAAGTGGCCGTTTAGAGAGGTGACCGAAAGGAGATTTCGTTCATAACATTGGCTCCATGGATTCTTGAACCCGTTGTAAACAAAACAGGACCGTTTAGAGAAGTTTTACTCTGTCTCTCTCTGTGTGTGTATGTATATATATATAATATATATATTTGACGGCCCCTTTTTTTAACCATGACTGGCCGCCATAGAGAAGTTTCACCATATATATGTGTGTGTGTGTGGTTGTGTTTGTTCCAGCCTCACTCTGGAATGCTTCGAGCAATTTTAACCAAACTATTCAACCAAGCAACAGCCAAGCAATTTCAACCATTATATAGTGTTTTAAGTTAAAATTTTAAGTTTAACACCTTCAATAGTTGAGGGGAAGAGAAAATTTAAGATTAAAAAATTAAGCAATTATTAAGAATAAGAATTTAAGTTTAAAGAGTTAACTTAAAAATTTAGAGAAGGTAAGATGAAAAAATAAGCAAGTTTAGGATAAGGTGGCCCTCAGCAAAAGGGGAAAAAAAGGCCCTGTTCAGGGTCATACAATTCATAATGAGATGATTGCAGATTTCCGCGAGGGAAAATGAAAATGTCAAGGTAGGGAAGTCCCTTCTGCTCTAGGAATGCTCTAGTAAAACCATTCGATTTAAGCCTGATTACTTTTAAAATTAAGTAAGGCTCAAGAAATATGTACATACCGAGTTTCATTAAAATCGGCCCAAAACAGACAGAGCTACACTTTTTGGAAAACTAATTATTTTTTCAAATGTGTACCAATGCATTATGTTTTTCCATTTTAAATCTGCTATATATATATATATATATATATGTGTGTGTGTGTGTGTGTGTGTGTGTGTGTGTGTGTATAAGAAATATTTTTAAAAATTTGATGTGAAAAGGGACTTAACCCTCAAAAGAAAACACGGACTGACTGATCACTGCATCTCTGGAACCATAAGACCTAAGAAGCTGAAATTTTGCATGGTGGCTCATCTAAGGCCCTAGGTACTAAGAAAGCAAAAAACTCCAGAAGGGGCATAAGGCGCCCAAAATTAAGAAATAAATATAAATCTAAAAACCCTTATTTAATGTTGGATTGGGTCATTAAATTATAGGGTTATCTCCTCAAAGAAATGAAAACACTTTACTACTGAAGTTATGTATTCCGTTGTGAAGCACGGGTATTTAGTTTTAGGTATATATAGGAAAAAAAGAAAAAGGTAAGTAAATATATACAGGACAGATATACGAAAACTTTCTTTCAAGTTCATCTTTAAAGTATAAGAAATATTAAGAACGAATCAATGGAGTTTTGAATGTATTGAAAAATTTCATAAATGCATTAAACACCGTTGTCTGGGGCCTAAACTATATCAACTAGTTTGAAAGTATTTGCTATTATTAGTTACTATTATATTTTATCGTTATTTGTTGATAATTTCGTATTTTTACTCTGCCTCATTTTGGCGCCTCTTTCAATGTCTTATCCATGGGACCCACCATATTTAGAGAAACTTACAACAAAAACAATCTACCGTTTAATTATTCTAGAATTTCTACATTTGTGTTATGTAAAAACTTTTCAATAATCATGCACAGTTATCTATAGTACTTTTATATATATAACTTATATATATATAGTACTTTTATATATATGTACTTTTATTATACCTATATTAGACAATTTTCTCAAGATATCGAACCTTTTCTGAAGTTTATGTGCAAGAAGTCAGTGTTTGTTTACTTTAACGCACACAAAGACGACGTCAGGAAGAATGGTTTTTAATTAAGTACATATAAATTAAAGGGAAAAAATGTAGTTCTCACTATGTTTAGATAAAATAATTCAAAATACGTTTTAATGGCTCTCAAATTTTAGAAAATACAGATACGTTATAGCATTAAAGTTCCGAATATTATAATACACAACAGATAAGCAGTTTTCTTTTAGACAACAAATTACTAACTTCAACAGAAGGATAAAGTAAGATGTGGCAGTTTTCGACCTGTATTCGCTTGAATTGGAATAGGTTGAAATTTGTGATATCTGAACATAAAATATCTAAAATTGTTATTACAGTCATGTTTTATAATACATACACAGGATACTTATTAGCAGCAAACGACTGATGATTTCCAAATGATTAAATCGAAGTTACAATTAAAGATATCTGCAATATCTCCCCGACGTGCGATATTGTAGATATCTTTAATTTATCGGAATCCTATGAGCAATTCCTTGAAGATTCAAAGTTTTCCGAGATTATTTCTTTTAAACCTAATTTCATTATCACAGACAAATCCCAATTTTTCAGTATTAAAATCCTTAATTTACTATTGTCTGTAATGAACTCATATTAATAAATAGTTTCAAAGTACTAACTTTCTCTCTGTAGATAAGGATAATTTACAACATTGTTTCAAGACACAAAATCAGAACTTTCTTTCAGTAAAAATTATATTTTGTATATTTTGCTTTGTTTAATTTCTCGTTGATTTTGTGAAAGTCGGGTCTTAATTTTACATTTATGCTTATGGCGGGACCCATCGTAGCCGTGAGTTGATGGCAAAATCAAGCGTTAGGACTGTTTTAAATTTTCGCCCGCTACAACCAGCAGTTTGCGATTTCTTTGGATTTTCTGTCGGGGATTATTTGGAAAGGCAAGGATATCGCATGACCCCCTTTGGAAAGCGCATGACCCCCTATAGAGATACGGTCATTACAATCCCTCAAACTGTCAACCCTAAGGGGGGTGGAATTCTCGAACTGTCAACTGGACTCCTCCCACCACAAGAGTCGGGAAGGAATAGAAATGGGAAAGGAGATTTTTTTTTTTAGTACATAGCCACCTTAACCATTAGAGTGCATAGAACAGTTGTGGAATAAAAATATAAAGAGCAAGAATAATAAATATAATAAAATAAATAACAATTATTGTAATGATAACAAATTTAATAAATATAAATTATAATAAATATTATGAACAATTATAAATACGATAATGATATATAACATAATGCAAATTAGAACTAGTTTGTGGTTAAATACATTCTCCGAATTAATTTGAATCAGCTATAAAAACTAGGATTGAAATAGTTGAATAACACACATAAAAAGAAGCATAATAACAGTTTATAAAGACGTAAAAACACTATAAGTATAGCTTTTGAAGCGAAAGATTTTCATGGAGAAAAAACGAAAAGAGGGAAGAAGTTTATCGAAAAGAAATTAATTGTTGAATCAGAAAAAGACGTATAGAAGCCAACAATTGAAAAAATAACTTCAGAAGGAAAAGAGGATGATTGATGAGAAATAAAGTGGAGTTCAAAATAAAAGTTTTGCGCGGCACCGGGAGGTAGATATCCGTCTTAAGTTTAAGAGACGCGGGTTCGAATCCTGGTGCTGTAATAAGGGTTCTAGAAGTACATTAGTCCGGCCAGGAGGCTTTAGAAAAACAACAAGAACAAGAAAGCAAAGGTTTTGATTATGTATAACACCTTTTTCTTAAATAATATTTAGAATATATTTGGTGTCACTAACAATATGTACAAAAAGTAAGAACTCATATTACAAACTTCCTATTCTGCCTTAACTACATTACAAGATATATATATATATATATATATATATATATATATATATATATATATATATATATATATATATATATATATATATCTTATATATAGTGGATATATACTATATATATATCCACTATTCCTTGTGGATATATATATAGTATATATCCACTCCAACGATTCATGTGATAACGCATGTATCTTACTTCAAAAAGTTCATAAACACAAATGTATACAAATTTTCGCTTTTCCATGACTCCATCTAATGTCAACAGTGCGCTTCTCTGTCATCATTAACTTTAAAACACTTCCAACTCGTGCCCTAAATCTTAACTATTTTTCTTTTTCCCCAAAAAACTTTCTTTTCACTGCAATTACTCTGTTCAAAGTCGAGCGAGCTTCCTTCATTCCACCCTTCATGTTTGCTTTACAAGTTTCTGGTATGACTCTTTTCGAGAACAACTATCTCTGGTTTGAGTATATTCTCCTATTTTATCCATGCAGAAATGAAGAAATCAAGTCCGCGCTTTTCTCTGCTTGATTACTTTTATAAGTCACGTCTCTTCCGAGCATTGCGGCGAATTAGTTGTGTTTCTGCATTAATACGTTCGAGTAACAAACTTGAATTTCTTTCTTTTTTTTAATGCAGTAGAGGCGAAAATTTGGAACTGTTTTGGGGTTAAATAAAAAAAAAAAAGTACTTCTCCCTAATTGATTTAAATGAGCATTGGAAACTAGGACTGAAATAGTTTAGTAACACGCGTAAAGAGAAGACTAATTGCAGTATATAAAGAAGTATCAACATTTAAAATACTGGGTGGGCAAAATGTCCGTATAAACTTTAAAAATTCATAAAAACCGGAAAAATAACCAAAATAAAAAAAGGTTTGCAGGGTTAGCATCGCTAGGTTACGGTATTTTTTTTTTTTTTTTTGAGACAGGAAAAAAAATAACTCAAAATACAGTCGACAGGTGGCACTGATTTTCACAAGTCAAAGAAAAGATACGCAAATAACGAAAAGAATGCTTCTAAATCGTTTATTACAGCAGTAGGTGTTCCACATGATCCCCACCACAGGGGATAAGGCATTGCAGGCTAGTCACAAATCCAGCAACGGCAGAGTGCAGCAGGTCCAAATGTATGCATGACACCTCTCGGTTGAGGATTAGGAGCGCACGTTCTTATAACCGTCTCATTTGCATATTTCCACAGACTTCGCTCATAGAAGCGCCACCTGTCGGCTGTTTTTTTAGTTATTTTTTTCTGTCTTAAAAAAAGTCCCGTGACCTAGCGATACTAACCCTGCAAACTTTTTTTTATTTTGGTTATTTTTCCGGTCTTTGAGAATTTTTAAAGTTTATACGGACATTTTGCCCACCCGGTATAAGTTATTAAGCAAAAATTTTCAAATTTTCTAAAAGTTCCAAGTAGTGATAAATATTTAATGATAGATTATGATTATGGTCTGCAAACAGAAGAAAAATTTATATTTAAACGGTTCCATTTTCATGTAGTATAGTGTTTATGTATATATATATATATATATATATATATATATATATATATATATATATATATATATATATATATATATATATATATATATATATATATATATATATATATATATATATATATATATATATATATATATACATACAGTCGATTCCGGTTAATCAGACTAGCCGCTCATTCGGACCGAATCCTGTCTTGTATCATAAGGCATGTTCGTTTAATCAGACCAGCCGGTTATTAGGACCAAAATGATCGCGTCCCGATGTGGTCATGTAGTAATAACACCCTCACCATTATTAATTGCCTTTGAAAAGCTAACGAGTATTCTAAATTATCCTCTAAATAAAACACAGCCCCTATTCCAAATTCCGAACTAGGAATAAACGAACTAACCAACTAAATTTTTTCTTAACCGCACGCGCGGAAGATTAAGCTTACTCATTAACCGCATGACTCCGAACCTTGCGCCTTTGCATCGCATGTTCGGAATCACGGGATTATTCGTCATAGATGAGTTATGGATCCCAAGGTCAGTCAGCTGTTCGCTCCTAACCAATTATAGAATTCTAAACGTCTAGCGCTCCTATAGTATAAAAACGCTCTTTCGCGTTTCTTTCGTTCTTCTGATTTTGCCCATGTTCTGTGTTCCGCCACTGTCCAAGGATATAGTGTTTTTATGCTCAAGCTCCGGCAGGTTCCGGTGGCTGTTATTGTCATTTAATGTTTCTCCTGCAAACATTATATCATCCTTTTGTGCTAAACCTTCTTTGATGTCTGCAAACCTACCTTATAGTGATGTGTTGAAATAATATCTCTGTTATCCAAAATAATAAATGAATGTACAACTCATCCCTGTTGTGAGTGCTCTTAAATGGCTCTCCTGAAATATTTGCTCCTTATGTGTGTGAATCCATCTCCTGTACCGATTTGTTAAAGGTAATATATATATATATATATATATATATATATATATATACATATATATATATATATCTATAAAACAGTTCCGTAACTGACTGCCTCACTGACTGACATACAACGCACAGACCAAACCGCTGGACCTAAAGGGCTGAAATTTTGCTTGACGATTCTTCTTATAGTGTAGGGGTGCACTAAGAGAGATTTTTGAAAAGTTCTTCTTAGATTTTTAAAAATTAAATTTTTAAGCTGTTTTAGTAATTTTTTAAAGTTTGCATTTAAAATAATAATTTGAGGGTTAGAAAATTTATGTCACGAGAAAGATCATAAAAATTCCTTTAAAATGAGATCTTTTTGGAATCTTCACCTCCATTTTCTGATTTTTGGTGAATTTTTAAAGATTAATTTTTAGAAATCAATTTATTAAATGCTGATCACTTGATTTCTTTTTCTGGGACTTTAAATAAATTTATCATCACGTGCATAACAACTAAATAGACAAAAAAATATTTTTTTTTCTTGCTGATGCGGCAGACGATTGGACATTATCCAAAAAAATATTAAAATACAATAAAATATATTATGTTCCTCAAACTGTACTATATTAACTGTACTATATTCTTTAGTAAGTCCTATTACATTTAATTTGAATATTTTCTTCTACATTATTTTGTCTATAAAAATATCCCTTGCGATTTTATAAATATATATATATAAATATATTCTTTACATCAATTGTATGCATTTATCGTCGTATTTATTATATATATATATATATATATATATATATATATATATATATATATATATTTTATTTTATTTTATTTTTATTTATTTATTTATTTATTATTTTTTTTAAAAATTTTTTTTTTTTTTTTGGGGGGGGGGGGGGGGCATCAATTGCATACATTGACCGTTGTATTTAATTTGAATGTACTCCGTAGCGAAGTGCGGGTTCTCGGGTAGTGTATATATATATATATATATATATATATATATATATATATATATATATATATATATATATATATATATATATATATATACAGTGTGACAATTATTGTGCTATACGAAAAGAAAAAAAAAAACTTCATAACTTTTGAACCATTGGCGAGATTTAGTAAAACTTGGTTGAATGCAGGGCATGTTGGGATTTTTTTGAGAATGCACAGTCGTATTGCTGCTGTTGTTCATTTTTCGTTGAAAATGTCGAAATACAGTGTTTCTGAGCGTATATTCATCGTCAAGGTCTACTATTCGAGCAATAACAGCCTGACTGCGGCTCAAAAGAAATCATCGGTGCGATACTCATTGAAGACACGGTGACTGCTGAACGATATGTCAAAATTTTAGAAAAGGATCTCATCCCTATTATCCAAAGTGTTCCAGATCTCGGAAAGATGAGATTCATGCAGGACGGAGCACGACCCCATCGTACCAACAGAGTGTTTGAAGTCTTGGAAGAACAGTTTGTAGACCGCGTTTTGGCTTTGGGGTACCCAGAGGCCACTGGAATGGGAATTGCTTGGCCGCCATATTTTTCTGATCTCAACCCTAGTGACTCATTTTTGTGGGGCAAAATTAAAGACAAAGTTTATGCAAATAACCCCGAAACCATCGCTGAGCTCAAAACAACCATTCAGGAGGTCATCGAAAGTATCGATGTCTCGACACTTCAGTGAGTTTTGCAGAATTTTGCTCTTCGTCTGCGCCACATCATAGCCATTGATTGCAAGCATATCAAACATGTCATAAACTAAATCTTTTACTTTTCAAATTTGAATAAAATTTTTGAACTCTATATTTTTTAAAAATTTAATTTTTTATTTCATATAGCTGATTAATTGTCACCCTGTATATATATATATATATATATATATATATATATATATATATATATATATATATGTTGTCGGGGGAGGGGCTTTAACCCACAGACTCTGGTACCGAATGCCAGTACCAAAGCTATTCGGCCATCGGTTGGCCTTTTGAAACGGAGTATGAATGAAATACTGTGCCAGATAAACACATTTGTATATAATTATAAACAAAATATATAAAATCACGACTATACGTAAACTATTTCTAATTTAGAAAACTATTTTCCCTCTTTTGTCAATTTTTGAAAAAATATACTTTTAAATTAAAAATTTTTATACCGAAGCAAGGGTAAATATTTATAAAATAATTTTAGAATGCGTTATAAAAATATCAGTCCCTTCTGACACGAAAAAAGAGTCGTATTTAGAAAGCTTTTCTGATTAGGTCATTTCTAAGATATTACAGCTGTCATGTTAGGCACCTGAAATTACTTTAAATAATTTAGAGTGTGTCATAAATAATAGAGAAATTGTAATAATGTTTTCAGTAATTATACAAAATAATAATGTCATAAAATATTTTATAACAATAATAAAAACTGATTGTTATTCATTTCTCCTTTTAGCTATCGTTATTAAAATGTATGTCGTTAACACATAGACATGCTTAAATTATTATTATCACAAACGTTCTGACAGGACCAAAAACTACGTCTGAAAGTAATTTATAGAGGTCAAATTATTTTAAATCTTTCACTTCGGCGAGATCTAAAATATCTAATTTCGTCAAATCAGGCGGTGTTTAGTTTTGAACATTAGAAAAGTTTGATCATAAATTTTATACTACCTGTATATTCTGCATTATATATTTTAAACATTTTTTAAATGAATTTATGTTTTTACTTTAATCAAATTATTATCAAAAACAATTTGATTGTGTCAAATTATTATTATCGAAAAAAACTTGAATACATTAAATTAATAAAATGCACACACACATGATCTAAAATTTCTATTTTGCCCTAAAACATCAGATTTTGTTTTTTTGTACGATTTTTTTAAAAAAATTGTACTCTGTAATAGCGAAAGAAATTTTACACCTTTGGGCATTTTTCGATTTAAAAAAAATGCAAATGATATTTTTAAATTAAAATTATTCTGTGAAAAAAATCTTGTCTAGCGTGTTTTAAAAGCTCATAAATTGCTTTGATGTACGTAATTCACAAAATGAATCCTGTTGCAAGATGCTGAAAAGTTCAGGCTATCTGAAAATACCATTTTTATTGGATTATCAGCATTTATGTAACTGGAAATAGAAGGCAAATTTCCTCCATAGGTACGTTGAAGTGAGCGAATCCAATAGGGTTAGCACACAGCAGCCTTAATAGGCGAAAAAAATCTTAACATGACGTTTAACGTATTTTAATTAGCACATAAAATTTGCATATACAATGTATATACTCATGTATTATAATAAAAACAATTGTGTGATTGTGTCAAATTATCTAAACTAGCGTAGATAATTATTGGAATTGCCTAAAAAGACAATTTATATTATATTAGTTCTTTGAAGCCCGTTATAAAGGGCTTGAGTCAAAAACGGTAATTTTTAGATATTAGTATTGATAAAAAAACCAAAAACCTTTTGAATGGTATAAAAGGTCTAATGAAAGCTTGAATGGTATAAATGGTATAAAGGTCTTTTGAATGGTATAAAAGTCTATCAATTTTGTATACAAAATTACATTTCTGTGTAAAAAAGATTCAAGTCAAAATTATAGCTATGCGATTGGTATAAAAGCCAATAACGCTGTTTTTGACTTAAGCCCTTTATACCGGGCTTCAAATAGTTGATTCTGATTTTTGTATGATGAGAAAAGCTGATCCATACTTTCTAAACATAAGAAATTAAAGAAAATTATCATGAATAACAGATTGTAACTAAATTAATATTTATGCACCTTATACAAACGATCACCGATTAAAACTGTTAGAAATACATTTCTGAAAATAATATAATAAAAAAACGATTGTATGAATGTGTCAAATTATTAAAACCAGTGTAGATAATTATTGGAATTGCCTAAAAAGCCATCTTTTGTATGATGAGAAAAGCTGATCCATAATTTCTAAACATATGAAATTAAAGAAAATTATTATGAATAACAGATTGTAATTAAATTAATATTTATGTACCTTATACAAAAGGATCACCGACTTAAACCATCAAAAATAATACATTTTTGAAAATAATGTAATAAAAACAATTGTATGATCGTGTCAAATTATAAAAACCAGCGTAGATAATTATTGGAATTGCCTTAAAAGCCAATTTCTACTATATAACTTGATACTCATTTTTATATGATGAGAAAAGCTGATCCATAATTTCTAAACACAAGAAATTAAAGAAAATTATTATCAATAATGGATTTTAATTAAATTAATATTGATGTATTTATACAAACGATCACCGATTAAAACCGTTAAAAATACATTTCTGAAAATACATAATATAATAAAAGCAATTGTATAATTGTGTCAAATTATTAAAACTAGCATAGATAATTAGTGGAATTGCCTAAAAAGCCACTTTCTACTATATCAGTTGATACTGATTTTTGTATGATGGAAAAGCTTATCCATAATTTCTAAACATATGAAATAAAAGAAAATTATTATGAATAACAGATTGTAATTAAATTAATATTTATGCACCTTATACAAACGACCACCGATTAAAATCGTTAAAAATACATTTCTGAAAATAAGGAGGAATCCAAAGTCGCCTGTGATTTAAGATGTAAATTTGATTTCGAGAGAAAAAAAAATTGTTCGTGCCCTAGGATCTTTAAAATGTGTATTTCTGTTGAAAAATGGAAATGTTTTTCGTGTAGGGCTACAATGTTTTTCCATGAGCTACAAGGCGAAATGGAAGAGGAAAAAAAGTTTGAAGAGGTTTTTAAACGTAGTCTGATGCAATAAACGCGGAGAAGGAAAAAACGATTAAAAAACCTAAGGGCTGAGTGATTAAAAAACTGGGATATGAGTGGCGTGCTCAAGTAGAGCTCGTGTTTTCTGCATACTTGAAGAATGGTCGCTGTTAAACGACTGCTATACTTTTAAATGGATTTGGAATGACATTTTGATGAAATCGGCTCAAAGATTGTATACTTTGGGCTTAACGGTTGAAAAAAAAAAAAAAAATTGGTCACGTCAAGAGTTTTTGAAGCAATGTTTTAGCAGCATGCGTATTTCGGTAACACAAAAACTGTATTTCGCTGGGGAATTGTAAAGGAAAAAAATCATAGTTAACGTCTTTTATTGCTTTTGCCATAACCTTAAAAACACATGTCAAAGTTATAAAAAGTTGTAAAATTCTTAGTTTTCGACTAGAGAAGCTATACTCTATTCATAAAATATTATTCTTTCATTTTTTGTACCTCAAAATGCGAGACAGGGTTTTTCCTGATTCAAAAAATGACTTCTCGTGTGGCAAAAAAAAGTTGACCGTAGCGCGCTCTCAACCAATCAAGAAATGTCTTATTTTTAAAAAAATGCTTAAATGTTGGAAACAAGGTTAAAAGACCAGAAGTAGCATCTTTAAATGCAACTTCTAAAAAACTCCTTTTACAGTTACTTTTATAAACGAGAAAACTAATAATTAAAAAAGTTCTCAATATATCTCAAAAATTTTTAAATATTTTTTTACATATTACTAACTATGTTTTGACATAAAAGCTGAGCTATATGTGTTAACTAGCTGAATACCCGTGCTTCGCTACGGAGTACATTTTAGGATAATTACAATGAAAAAATAATGAAATTGGGGATTTCCTTATAAACAATATTTTTTGTTTCTTCATTGGGCGGAACTAATATTACCAGGCTCGTCCACGAACTTACGCGTGAGCAAGCTACGTAAAACTGACCGCGGGAGAAACAATTTTCTCTTAACTCAACGCTAGCGTATTTTAAAGTTTGGCCTTGAGACTTATTTATCGTAGCACACTTTGATGCGAAATTGCAGTCTCTTAAAGTCAAAGGGGAGGTCATTGGGTATTAGAGGAATGCGTGGCACGGACACTTTTTCTCCTTGAGCACGACCGGTGCTTAAATAATGGCTTAGATTAACTTTTTATGCAGGGCTTTGACTTGTAGTTTAGTGCCATTACACAACTTCGATGATTTTAAATCCCAAAGGAGCACTACGGATGTGCCCTTCCGCAAAGAGAGCTTATGGTATGAAAGACCGGTGGCTTAAGGGAATTTAAAAACTCTACCGGATAGTAAGCGTCACCATCTAAATTACAGACAGTGTCCATCGACTGTCAAAATATCAGCCCTTTAAGGTCCAGCAGTTTGGTCTGTGCGAGGTCTATCAGTCAGTCACGGAACTGTTTTATATATAGGTTTAATTTATTTAGCATCCATAAAACATACTAATTTGAATTAAATTCTTAAAAAACGTCCATCTCAATTAGTCTAGTGGTTAAATTTTATCATTATTGTATTTTAATATATTTTTGTCTATTTCGTTGTTAAGCATATGACGCAAAATTTATTGAAAGCATCACAAAAAGAAAAGAAACCACGTGATCAGCATTTAATAAATTAAATTCTAAAAATTAATCATTAAAAATTCCTCAAAAATCAGAAAATGGGGGTAAAGATCTGAAAAATATTTCATTTTAAAGGAATTTTTAGGATCTTACACGTGATATAAATTTTATAACCCTCAGATTATTATTTTAAATGCAAACTAAGAATATTACAAAAACAGCTTAAAAATTTAATTTAAAAAAATATAAGAAGAATTTTTCAAAAATCTATCTTAGTGCACCCCTACACTATAAGAAGAATCACCATGCAAAATTTCAGCCCTTTAGGTCCAGCGGTTTGGTCTGTGCGTTATCTGTCAGTCAGTCACGGAACTGTTTTATATATGAGGTGGTGAAAGGCAAAGTGGTGTAAGTCACATTTTCAACTTTTTTTAGATGAGGGAAAAAATGTAATCTCCATATTCAATTTATAGTGGAATTGCAAATAATTATTATTTGCAATAATTTAATAATTATTATGAATTATAATTTGTTCAATTTATAGTGGAGTTTTTGTAGTTTTTGCAGTAAAACGCTTTAGATTTACAGCACTTGACATACTGACTTACACCACTTTGTTTTTCACCACCTCATATATAGATTGAATCATTCTACAGGTACCTGTACAAATAAAAAGATAATTCGAAAATCAGTTTTTAAATTTTTTGATATATTTCAGTGATTTTTGGAAATATTGTAAAACTTTTACTTCAGTACACAGGTAAATATCACAGTAGTATATACTTTGAAGGAAATTAAAATGCATTGAGTTGAATTGAGTGTAGCGTCTCTGGCGTAAGCACTCAATTGTACTAAATATTTATTAAAAATTCCGTATACTTTAAAATATCATGAAACTTTTACCAAAATTAGATTTGTTTTCATAATTTTATGTCACATTTGATCTAAAAATATATGTTTTTAATCAGTACTGTAAATTTTTGAAAAAAAGTTAGAGTAAAAGGTTAATGTTAGATTTCTGTTTGAAGGTATCTACCTTGAAACAGATATATAACACAGGAAGAACTGAAGGAGGGAAATTAATTATTATGCAGATACAATAAAGGTTCACTGTCTCAAAATTTTAACTAATTTTTATAGTCGCCAGTAACATTTAGCATTTAGGTTTGATTAGTTTGTAAGAATTTTCCCAAAACAAAACGTCAGAAGTAAAGATATAAAAAATATCAAATAAATCCGATGGAGTAAATTCAAGCCTTTTTTTTACCTACAGTATAGCACTTTGCTGTGTTGAGCTATTGAATAAATAACAAAAAAAAATGTTATCTTTATTTTTCTTTTCAAAAGAGGAAGAAAAGAAAGAAAACGAAAGCACTTAAATTTTTTTTTAAAGATGCATTAAAATTCTGGGCCATTCTCAGTAGCCATTTTCGTTTACACAATGACTTCATTTCTAGTCCAAGCACGTCGTTTCTAACATTTAAATGGGATGCCGTTTTCCAGAGTTTAGAAGAAAATATTTAAGTTTCGAAAACGCCCGTTGCTCTCGAAGGAAACAATTTAAAAATTTTAATGTTCCCTTAAGTTTCCCGCAGTATAGGATACCGTTAATTTCACTTCTGAATCACGGAAATTCTTTATTGAATATTGGCATTTTGAGAGCAAATAAATAATTTTTTTTTTTTAAATTCTGAAGAATGAAAAAGGCTTTACGATAGCTATTAATGTGGTCGAAAAACTAGGAGGTGAGGCCTATTTGTTTTACTTTATATCTTAAAGCATGATTCAAGATGTCTTCCATATGCATAAAAAGCAATATTCAGAAAAAGAGAGCTTGAAAAATATAGGAACAATAGATTATGAGTCACAGAGTCCAGTCAAAATATCTCTCACACTCTCCAGTACAGAAAATCAAAATGCGTTTCAATGTCTCTCTCTGCATGAGACACACAGTACACCTATTAAAATCGGCAAGGTACTATCTTTTCGAACAGGCCTGGGTGACAATAAGACCTGATACAACTTCTATTTCGCATTCGCATTGTTTGTTCTTAATGAATATCTAAAGGTTTCTTACCTGACAAACGATAATGAGTCAATCCAGACTTATTCTTTTTATCCAAGTTTTATTTATGTTCAATCACATCAACAAGAAACATAGAATAGGACATCGTGGTTTACCTCCTCGTTCTCAACACCAGTTCTAAAGTACAAGCATAAAAACATCAATGTGTCAGAGTGCACGCAGCGCCCTCTGGTTTGTATTTGAGTTTCAACAAGACCCATTCAAGCCCTGGCAGCAGACGTGGAAACTTTTTAGGGACCTTCTTAGTTAGTTAAAATCATTTGGCTCCTGTTGAAAAAGGAAAAGGTGTTGATGTATGTCGACAAAATTCCATTGGCTTCAGCATCTCTTTAGCCTCACCCAAACCCTTAGAAAAAGGGTAGCTGACTTGTGTTACCAATGAAAAACTACGATGTCAATCATGAAAGATTTTTGTAATTGGGAATTTACCTAGAAATCTGACTGCACAAGTTATGTAACTGTGACGAATAATTTATCGTAATTCAAAACTGACTGAACAATAATGAAGTCAGTTACCCGTTGCGAACACTTATTGACTTCAGCATCAAACCAAACTTAATGAAGCATAAAAAATTAGCGAGCCAAATCAACCTTATTCTGCGGTGTTACGAAATGCACCGGGGAAATTGACTTACCCACTTCAGTAACAGAATTTCTCCATTATTTTTCAGGCTAACTCCAGGCCATATTCCATTCTAGCAAGGAAGCAACGTTGAAAAATCATGCATTGTAGATAAAGACGAGCGCTTACACCTCATCGGGGCGAAAAGGGCTCTTTTAATACGCCAGATTGACAGTATATTAGAATTCATACAATACAATAGCAATTATCGTCAACTGGAGTAATTTTGGCTTTTGCGAGTAACTTTGGCCCAACAAACAAAAAAAGATTGTATATGCTGTATCTATAAAAAGGAGAGTGATTATCACTTATTTATTGCAAGGGCCAATAGGTGAGTTAAATATAATAGATATAATAAATATATAGGTCTTTAGGTATATAGGAATATTATAAGAGGTTTGTTGGGCCAAAGTTACCCGCAAAGGCCAAAGTTACCCCAGTTGAAGGTACATTTAAACTTTGCATCTCATCCTTGGCCGTGTCAGAAATATAATATTAAAGGATAAAGGGTAGGAAAATTCATATGCAAGCTTTAAATATTAGCGACCCATTGACAACCTCTTACAACGTGTTGTTGTTGTTTCTACCTTGGCAGGCACCTCTCGTTCGACATTCGCCCATTCCACACTGAGGAATTTTTGGTTACTTATAATGGGTGCACCGTATAGGTGAACAATAACCACTTGAAGAAATTCAAGAAATATTAAATCACCAAGAATTCAAGCGTCAGGCTTTATTTCGTTCAAGAGCACAACGAAACTACACACGCTTCGCGCAAAACGCCAGGTGGCGCTACCAGTACGCCAAAAACAAATATATATATTCAATTTTCAACACCACTCCCTCGATACCATCACAATTTTGATCGAGAACCTCGGGAGACCTCTTACAAACTGACTACACAATCTCGGACGATATTCAATCGAGTGCTTAGCATTCGGATCCCACACAGTTCTGGTGCAGAGAAGTCATGAGATGGATTCACTCACTATTGCACTGAGCACAATCGCTTAGTTCACGGATTATTACACAATTTTTTAACAAAATTTACGGAGCTTAAGGCTGCTCTGAATTAACCCTATTGGATTCGCTCACCTCAATGTTAACCTGTGGAGAAAATGTGTCCAAGGAATGTCAACTTGGATTTTTAAAAAAAAATTCTACTCCGTAATATAAAAATAAATTTTACACCTTGGGGCATTTTCCGTTTAGAAAATGCAAATAACATTTAAAAATTTCATCTATTCGGTGAAAAAAAATCTGGGTTAGAGTGTTTTAAACGCTCCCAAATTCCGTTGGTGGACGATTAAAAAATGAATCCTATCGCAAAGTGTAGAAAAGTTTAGGCTACCTGAAAATACCATTTTTATTGGATTAACAGGATTTATATAGCTGTAAAGAGAAGATAAATTTGCTCCATAGGTATAATGAGGTGAGTGAATCCAATAGTGCTAGTACACAGCATCCTTAATTTATATTTGAAATATTGATTTTTATCTAATTATGTACCTAATATAACTATTTCTAATATACCACCATATGTATCAAGATATCAATGACAAGAGGATGTTTTTTGGTGTTACAATTGGTATTAATCTACCCCTCTTTCACAGCTTTGCATAATCCACTCACTGTTTTATGTCAGCGTATAAGAAAGCGGGCCTTATAACGGTATATTAGTACTGTTGTGATATAACATTAGTCTTGATGATGAGGTATTTAGAGAAACTATGACATGTACAGTAATAAGATATAGTTTAGAGTTGGGGTCTTCAATCCGTAGCCCACCGACGGTATTTTAGTGGCCTGCCGAAACTTTCGTTTCACCATGCAAAACGAAAGTTTGATATAAGTTAAAAAAAAACAGTTAGAACGACAAATCCTCTCAAACAACAACAACAACAACACCAAAACAGCCCGGGGAAAAGTAGCTAACGGCACATAGGCTCATCAAAATAATAAACTGATCAGTGTACAGGTAGCCCTCCTACAGCACGGCATCTTACAACACGGTTTCGCTCTAACACGATAAGATAAATTGCGGGAACCCTCGTATAACATTGCAACCTGTAACACGGTTTCGCTCTAACACGATAAAAAATTTGCGAAAACCTTTGTACAACAATGCACTTCTATAGCACTAGATAACATGATTTTTGTTTAACACATTTGAAAACTAAATTACCTTAAAATAATAACGGGGAGGAATAATGAACTACAGTGGCTTTACATGAAAATGCATAAATAAATTATAATTTATTCATTTATGACTCTATAAAATTACAAGAAGGCTTAAACTTAGCCGAAAATCTTGAATCATTTTTCCTGAATGCAGACCCTTCTGCTGAAAGATGCCGAAAATTCAAAAGGGAGCTGCAAAATTGTCTTTCTCCATACCGTGAATCTGCAATGACCTTGTAAGAACCAGCAAATAAACCAAAATTATAGATTTTTTAAAGAGGATAGAAGGTGCAAAAAATCTAAATGATGAAAAAAGTTCTGAAAGTGAAGGTGATATCGTTCAATCGAAAAAACGTTCTCGTTGGATTGTACTGATCAGTGATGAGGAAGAAATTTATTAAATTAAGGTCGCATTAAATGAAAATAATATTTTTTTGTTTCTTTTCGCTTTCCGTTATACCTACATTTATATTTTTAATAAAAATTAAGTTGTTTATATGGAATTTTTAAAAAATATTTGTTTTTAATAAGTTTTCAGAACGTAACCCCCTTTTTTGAACTGTCTCTGGGTCTCATATAACACGGTTTCACACAACACGACATTTTCTAGGAACCTATCTACCGCGTTATAGGAGGGTTACCTGTATTCTGAATCTTAAAAAGAAATAAACACAAAAAGCAGCATGCCAAGGTCATTTCTTTCCAGAACCTCACGTGCGTCTCGTCTTCCTGCATTCATTCTGTTTCATGCAACATAAAGTACAAAATTCATTGATTTAACTCCCATTTTTTGTTGTGTGTAGAAAATAATAAATAGAAACATTTTTTAATTGATATTAGTCATAAAGGTACAAAATACTTTTTGAAACACCCCATGCCCACAAAAATTTTCAGTGATGTGTTTTGAAGGAATTAATCCTTCATCATCATACTATAAAAAGCTAATCAGGCAACCATGTGAAAGGCTGAAGCTCATTTGCGAATTATACATTTTTCCCCTGCCTATGCTACTTATTCCACACGTGTGGCCCGCGGAATTTTACGAATTTATTGGTGTGGCCCTTCGAGCGCGAAAGGTTGAAGACCCCTAGTTTAGAGGAAAGGAAGGATGATGACATTATTAATATGCTCAGAGTTCAAGAATTTCCAACATTTTCAAGAATTTCAAAGGAAGTTATACGGTTTCAGAGATGATTTCAGAGAAATTATTCCTTTGAACAACTCGCTCATGAAACGATAAATGAAGTTTTCCCGAACAAAGTGGAGAAGTAAACTCAGAATTTTCGATGAAAGATTAAAACAGTAGGGAGAAGAAAAAAAAGTCAAAACGTGGGATTCGCTTACGTTGAAAACTTACATTACGGGTCACGGAATTTTTATGCATCACAACAATTTCTTTCAAAAAATTTACAAAAAGGAGGTCACAAGTAAATGTTTCAGTGACGTGCATGGCTTGCGGGTGAAATAATTTTAGAAAAAGCTCTAAGGAATGGTCTTGAATTTTAAGAGGGGAGGCGATATTTTTAGAGTAAGGGGGCACTTAGGTCTGGAGAAAAAAAACTTGATAGAAAAGAGAGGCCTTTGATTTAAGAATGTTTAAGGAGAAGAACGTAGATTTATTCCAGCAAAAGTTATTTTGAAATAAATTTCTGCCACATATCGTACGTACGAGAAACAATAAATCTTTTTCAATAGCTATCACAAGAAAATGATGACATTCAGGAGAAATTATTATCTGGAGAATGTCCTATTTTTACGTACAATTACACGCATGGAATCATCTCAAAATATAAGATTGTCATATACTCGGTAGTTTAGAAGTGAAATAGTTTCTGCTACTATCTCTTCTTTAAAATAGATATTTTTTTCCAAAAAAAAAACCTGTGTAACGCCTACAGTCAGTGAAGTCTTCGATGAAAATTGTCAAAGAATTGTAAAATCTAAAAGAATATTGTACCTTAAATAAATGTTAGTGTTATTGTAAAGTTCTGCGGATCAATTTACATTATAAAAAAAATGGCATACTATGTGGTATATACTTTTTTTTAATTTAGAAATACAACGATAGGGATAGTAAAATCATTAAGGCAATCTTTAGAAAATTTAGATAAAGAAGTGTTATTAATTGAGGCGTTCCCGTTAAAAAAGGGTAAGTGCCAAAATTTACGAAGAGTATTTTTTCACTGATACAAGGTTTTTTTCCAAGGCTAATGACGTGGAAAAAGGGAGATAAGTGCCTAGCTAGTTTGGTTTAGTTCTGTACTAGGCACTTACCTCCTTTTCCACGTCATTAGCCTTGAAAAAACCCTTGTATCAGTGAAAAAATACTTTTTGGAAATTTTGGCACTTACCTACTTTTCAACGGAAACGCCTCAATTGTTTTTCATTCTGTGATTTCAAATAAACATATTTAGAACTAATCTAACTGCATTCATTTTCAAATATGGCTTATCTGTATGTGTAAGTATACCTAGCTATGCAAGTGCACATACAAACAGATCGCGCTTACTCCCCCTGTGCAATCTGGATTGAGGCGTTGAGTTAACATTAATAGCATAACACACGCTTTGAACTATAGTTTAGCCTGCATGTATACAACGCATTAGCTTCTGGAGATAGACAATAGAAATGGTAAAATAGTCGAATAGGGAAGTTTAGTCATCGATGTTTTATACATGGCAGACATTTTAAAAAGACTGGGAAACAAAATAGAGACTCATGAGTCAACCTGGATATTAATTTTGTTTAAGCATCATTCTTGAGTTAATTTTATTAGGTATTTCAGATTTCAGTTTCAATTATTCATATGTATCTTTATTATCCACTGTTTACGAATTTCTTCATCGAATTCTAAAGAGAAAGGGTGTGAGTGACGTAAATTGTACTTTTTATGACATGATATCTCTGAACTGTGAGTATGATATTTATGATTGGTTATGTGTACCCTGCAGCCAAAGTAAGGACATTTTCTTGTTTTCGTAATTCATGTATTGATTTCGGTCTCGACTGCTTATCTTGTCAACCTTTGGAAACCAAGAATCCGAGAAATCTTAAAAATAGGAATATAAGTTGAATATGAAATCCAAAATAAGGGAAAGCAACATTTAGAAACTTTAATGATATTGTTAAATGACGACGTCTTTCCATTCGCAATACCGACATTATCATTAATTGAATGATTTTGCCTGAGAGTTGTAATGTAGATTTTATCTCAAATATCATAGTTTTCTGAAATGATCTTCCGTTTAATTATAAAGTTGACACAGTTCGTAAAGAGACTTCATCATTAAATTTAATCTTACCTGTTGGTATCCGAGCGTGCTTTATCTATCATTTTGCCGCCAAGTGAGGTCGCCATTTTCAGCCGATGCTTATAGAAGCAATTTCTTATTTTGAGTCTTTTCTGAAATTACCCGTTTTGGTAGAAGTTAATCTACTTCACTGAGTTTTTAAAATTTATTGTAGAGGCAATTTAAAATTACTTCTCTCTCTACACCCTCAAATACGAAACATACCTCCAGTAAAATTTACTACTTTTTAAAATATTTTGTTTCAAATACATTCTATTATGAATTATTCTTTAGCATGCATGAAATACAACGTATTAGCTTATAAGAGCATAGATAATCGAATTCGTAAAATAGTCGATTAAGGATTTTTTTTCCATCGATGTTTAATACACTGCATGCATTTTGACAAGACTGGGAAACAAAATGGTAACTCACGAATCAACCTAGATATTTAGGACTTTTTAACGAAACTCAATTTTATTAAGTATTTGATCCATTTCCCTTCGTGTTTTAGATTTCAATTCCAATTTTTCATATACAACTTTATTCACAGGAGAGTGCTGCGTTTGCACGCTACAGCGAAAATAATCACATTAAATTCCATTTCCATAGTGAAGAAAGATAAAATATATATACATATATAAAACTTCCGAAGTTTAGAAAGTAAGATTTTCCGATTTGAAAAAAAATTGAGTTAAAAAAGATACATTAAAAAAACTATCAGTACAATGTCAAAGAAAATTTTGTGATGATTAAACACCATCGGCTAAAGAGAACAGGAGAAACAAGTTTTTCTAACTCTTTAAATGGTTAAAATCGAAAGAAATATTTCGCCCAGACAATTTTCTCAAAGTGAAACTAAATGTCATTAAGAACTTTGGAACGTACGTTCAAAGTATTAAATTGATTCACCTGCGAGAAAATTTCTCTTAAAAATCCCACGAAAGTTTCATCTTGTTGCATATTAAATATTTTTAGAAGTTTTTCCTACCTGGAGAGAACATCATACAGGAATATTTCAATGACATGCAAACGGAAGCGATGGGTTCATTTGAAAGAAAGAAAAAAAATACTTTCTAGTAATGATATGGTTTCTCGGAGAGTTGTAAATTTCAATGGTGCGCTAAGATTTACTTAACTGCTGTAAAATGTTTTAAGAAAATGGAAGATTTACTCTTATTTCTTGCGTGATATGTTTTGACAAGACATGAAAAATGCCCAAAAAATGCTTTTCTGAAAAAAAAGAAGAAAAAAAAACAACTAGATGCCCGTCATGGAATTATGATTTATTGTTTTCGCGTTGCAATAATTAACTGTTACGTGAACTGATAGATAATTTAAATTAAACGCTGATATGTAGTAACAGAAAGTCTAAGGAGCTCTAACTGAGAAATTAAAATCTCTATTAAATGCCTCGCCTATCAGCACATGGTATGAAACTGTGATCTTTGAACCCCGTAACCAGCGTTCTACCAATTGTTGTTGTTGTTTCCTATGCTCCCCTGGCCGGAATACTTCAGACCAGGTCCAAAGAAGGTTTCAGGGGCTATGAATGCGGTTCCGGTTTTATGGTACCACAAGGGTAGGAGTCCACCTTCGCCAGGTGCCACCCCAATTTTGAACGACCACCCCCAAGGACGAATCTGGTGGGCTCGTATCCTCCTCCAAACTCCTACCACCACACGGTAGGACTTTCCGGCCTACAAATTCAACGTGCCCATTCCCGGCGTATACACGAAGAAATTCAGTGGCTCTTTACAGGATTCATCTGGGGAGATCGTACCCTCACCCATCCTCTCTGACCTCATAGAGGGACTTTCCGGTCTACAGATTTAACGTGCCCCTATCCGGCCTTGACACGGAGGTATTTAACGGCGCGTGTCGGGATTCGATCCGAGCACCCTCACCATCGAAAATCAGCGTGCTACCACAAGGCTACCTCGAGCCCTCTCGTGTATATAAATCTATTAAGACAACTGTTTAGTGTGGATTTTTGGCTTACTTATTTAGATAAGAGTTTTTAAATTCTTAAGGCTTTTTTAAAAAACTCAGTAATAATAAGTCAAAAACTTTTAGTATTTACTCAATACGTTTGACATTTACCACTCCGTCTACTAAATACAAATGAGTTGGCAGCATCCAGGAAAAGAAAAAATTGCAATAAAAGCAATACAAGATTACAAAGAAAGTATTAAATTACGAAAAATCACAGGAGCCTAGCTTCGTTCATTAATTCTGGAATCAGACCAAAATCATTTCACACAAAAATATTCTTTTTAAATCAAACGCTAAACCCTCCAAAACATTTTGGTCAATAGGAATTTTCTAGAGTCAAAGCCATGAAATGATTGCATCGATCTGTCTCCGCTTTTTTTTGTTTTATTTTATCGCGTTTCGAGTTAATTACGTGTTGAAATTAATGGTCATTTAGAGGGCAATCAATGACAAGTACATTCTTCAGAAAACACTTACGGGGAGGAGTTCCTGTTGCTTAATTAACTGAACTGAAAGACCAAATGCCGGATCGATGCTGCACTTCAACTAAATTCTCTTGGACGTAAGTTGCGGGTACAGTGAGGGGGTTATTGATACTGCGTTTAAAATCGGTTTTTAGCAACGGTTGAAAGGCACGGAAGGTAAATCAAATCATTTCTAGGATGAAATATTTACAGTGTTGCTTCGGGAAGACTGTTGCTGCACAAGGGTTAATTTTCCACAAAGTAAACGTTAGCGGCATTTTATGGGTATTTTAACCGCAAAAATTTGAAAAAAAAATTAGATGGAAAACCTACTTTTGATTGCATCGTAAGTTTTAAGGAAAGTCAAGAGAGAAATACAAGAAAAGACTGACAATCACACATACATAATTGCAGATGAATGCTTTTTATTTTGACGTTAAGTAGATATAAAAAGGTAATTTAGAACCTCTCTCGGGCCATCGATTCATCGATTTCTTCAGTGACTTGCTACCGATCCACTGTAAATAAAAGCAATTCAATTCTCCCGCTATATATTTCTATACTGCGGACTAATAAATCGTTGCTGGACTAATAAATCGATAATTTTACCACATTGCAACCCCTAATCTAAAGTGAAGAATTCAGTTAACATGTTACTAGATAATACTGGTTTTCAAAAAGAAGCAAAATGTCTTTAGCCAAGTCGCGCTTATAGTTCTTTGGTGAGACATTGAGAAATACATTCGTTACCGTTACCCAAAACCGCTGCTTAAGTCCTGTGTAGATTTATTCATAGGTAACAAAAGTTTTTGCACACATCTTAAATTACTGTATAAATGTCTTTATATATTTCATAGATTGATAAAAATGATTCGTAATTTAATGTCGCAGCCGAATAGTTGTAAAAATTCTGACCCTTTTTCTTCAACTGGAAATTTTTCCTTCGGTCCAAAAAATCTGCTGATAATTACACTGGTTGCAGTTGTAACGGGTTACGACTAGAGGCTTTCCTGGGTTTTATATTTAAGAGTACATCAGATACACAAAACTGTTTATTGAACCACCTTAGGGGGTAATTTTGATTAGAGATGTAAACACAGAGATGGAAAATTTTAAAAATTATGTCTCTGAGATGTATGAGAATAAAAACATAATGATTGGTTTAATGTCACACGTACAGAGACAAATCATTGATATAGAAGGCTTTTCATGCTTTAACAAGGAAATTTACAGTAAAACCCCGTTATAGCGAACCCGGTATATAATGAACTCCCGGATATAACGAACAAAAATTTTGGTCGCCCCCTTTTCCTATTGTATTTAATGCTAATTTATCCTTTTATAGCGAACCTCCGAAATCTTAAGAATCGGCTATAACGAACATTTTCTTCAGTCGACAACTGATTTTTCTTTTAATTTTTAAACTTTTTAAGAATGTTGAAGATAAAACGAATGTTGAAAAAGAAAAGAATGATGAAGATTTATCTATCGTGATGTGGATAGAAAAGCACAAGATTTCAACATTCTCAGATTGTGGCGTGCAATTGTTCGAAACATGTGATGATGAAGTCATTACATGTGAAAATCCGGCTGAAGAAGATATTGTGGAAGAAATTAAAATGAATCCTTCTGAAATCGAAGATTCTGCTTCTGATGAAGAGGAGCAGATAAATGACGAAATCTCCACCATCTTAGATGCTACAGCATCGATGAGTGTAGTTAAGAAGTTTTTGTCTACACAAATAGTGGAAGAAAGAGTGTTGGAGTCATCTGATGTATTGGACAAAGAAATTCATAAAATGTTTTTGAAATCGGCATCACGTCAGCAGAAGATTACCGATTATTTCTGTATCAAAACAGTGAGGAACTATTAAAGATAAAATCAATTTATTTCCATTTGTCTTCATTTTTAGTTAATTTAATTAGTATTGTGTCAGTTTAATGCAATCGATTTTAGTCAATTTAATTCATTAATGATAATTTTTAATAGATTTTATCATTCTTTCAATACATCATTATTGAATATACATAGCAACTAATGAATTATGCATTTTGTGAACTCTAACATTTTTCTTAATGGTTCGGATATAGCGAACTACCGGATATAGCGAACAAAACCTTTGGTCCATTGAAGTTCTTTATAACGGGGTTCGACAGTATGTTGATTTGGAGGAAACATGTTGAGAGCTATACAAACATCCTAAATATGCGCAGCATCTTTATAGAATTGTAAGCAGAACTTCGAACTTATATCTATCGTTGATCTTATGTCCCAAGATCTTGCTGCAGAAATTTTCATTGAGAAGTTACAAGTCGGAATGTAGAAAGGACTTAGTCAGCTCAGTGTCGCTATCGGAATCATTAAATTAATATTTTGCACTCACTAGAGTTTCGGGCAACTATGTTTAGTGTAATCGACAACAGAAAAATTAAGAGGTATAACATATTTTAATTTATCAGTTGTCAAAGATAAATAGACTGCCGATTAATATTATTTTTCGACATGCGGGGTTCTACATATTAGTCAATGCACTTTGTACATACATTGTATGCACTTTGTACGCCCACATCATATAGTGGTTAGCGTATACGGAATAGGCTAGAATTCGAATCCTGGGTAAGGCGAGGATGTTCTTGTGATGTTTCCTCAACCGAAGTGATGTTTGTTCACCTGTATGGTACCCCATAATAAGGAGGTTAGCTAATTCGCTGCGTGAAATCGGCGAATGCCGAAAAGACACGAACCTGACAAATTAGAAAAGAAAAATGTTTCTAAATTTGCTCAATAGGCATATACAAATGCAACACGTCTTACTACGTTTATACACATTAGAAATAAACACATTACAGAATAAAATTGAATGACATCATATTTACACAATTTCTTAATTAATTTACATATACATAACAGCGTCATTAAACATACAAGCTTTATCATATTGAATAGCAGATTAAGATCCTATTTAGTAGCAGATCATATTTAATAGAGTAATCATATTTATTAGTAGATAGACAGACACACATAGATAGACATATGGTAGATTAAAATTCATATCTGCTCGCAAAATTTACTTTAATTCAGTGACACATAAAATACAGTTCACGAAAATATCCAGTTGAACTACATAACACTGCATACAATTCAACCCCTATTCAAACCTATATATATATATGTGTGTGTGTGTGTGTGTTTGTTTGTTTGTTTGTGTGTGTATGTATGTGTGTTCCCCACATGATTTTAATTTTTACTGTTGCCATATAGGATATTAGATTAAGATCATATTTAGTAGTAGATCATATTTAATAGTAGATCATATTTAATAGAGTAATCATATTTATTAGTACGGATAGATAGGCATACGATACATTAAAATCCATCTCTGCTAGCAAAATTTACTTTAATTCAGTGACACACAAAATACAGTTCACGAAAATATCACGTTGAACTACATAACACTGCATACAATTCAACATTTATTCAAACCTATTATCAGCTGCATTAAACATACTTCAGAAACGCATTCTTCATGCTTTACCGAAAACCCAGACACTTAAGAGATGTATTTCGAGTGATTCCGACGAAAGGGGATTTTTAATAATTAACTCTTGCCCATCTACGTGCTTTTTCACCACTTTGGAAGTTAATTAGGGGTTAACATTAATCATCATTAAGAAGCAGGCAGTCAGGTGCAAAATTATGCCTTTGGAAACACTTATGGGGAGGAGCCGGGGCTCTTAATTAACTACGCTCGATTGGCAACATTTAAACTGGTGGCGTATTTTTCTGCTCAAGTTATTTTTACCGAGATTGTTTATTCTTGGTAGTGGAGTAGCGAAAACCCATTTGCGGGGGAATCTTTTTACATTTTTTCTTTGAAATTTTGCTGTAGATGCATCTCCAGCACTTTCTTCAGTGATTAATAATTATACTACGAGAGAAATGATCGTTTTTTCAGGCTGTAATCAATAGGTTGCAATATCTAACATTTTTGTTCGTTTCCGAATGAATTTTAAATTGCTTTTGTTTTGGGGGGAGGCAAATGGCACGTAATGACAGCTGGGAATATTAAGTGTCTTAAATTACTTCTGCACTTCAAAGCTTCAGAGGGTTTCATACTCGCTGCGCTATTCAATGTCTATCCCCTTAACATTGTGTAAGTATATATTTATATATATATATATATAATATATTAAATATATATATATATATATATATATATATATATATATATATATATATATATATATATATATATATATATATATATATATATATATATATATATGATAAATACGACGATCAATGTATACAATTGATGTAAAGAAAACAAAAAAATATATTTATAAAAATAATGTAGAAGAAAATATTCAAATTAAATGTAATAGGACATACTGAAGAATACAGTACAGTTAATATAGTACAGTTTGAGGAACATAATATCTTTTATTGAATTTTAATATTTTTTTTGGATAATGTCCAATAGTCTGCCACATTAGCAAGAAAAAAATTTTTTTTTTGCCTATTTAGTTGTTATGCACGTGACGATAAATTTATTTAAAGTACCAGAAAAAGAGATCACGTGATCAGCATTTAATTAATAAAATTCTAAAAATTAATCTTTAAAAATTCACCAAACATCAGAAAATGGAGGTAAAGATTCGAAAAAAATCTTATTTTAAAGGAATATTTATGATCTTTCTCGTGATATAAATTTTATAACCCTCAAATTATTATTTTAAATGCAAACTTAAAAAAAGTTACTAAAACAGCTTAAAAATTTAATTTTAAATAATCTAAGAAGAATTTTTCAAAAATCTTTCTTAGTTACATTATAAGAAGAATCGCCATGCAAAATTTCAGCCCTTTAGGTCCAGCGGTTTGGTCTCTGCGTTGTATGTCAGTCAGTGAGTCAGTCAGTTACGGAACTGTTATATATATATATATACACACACTCAAATATATATATATATATATATATATTGTGATATCTTCAGACTCCGGGTAGCTAAAAATGTTCAGAGTCAGTCTACTAAATTAAAATACAGTTTTATTAAATTTTAGTCGGAAACTTTTTACACAGGTGTTGATCTATTACACTCTTTACACAGGTGTTGATCTACCTCTAGACATAGAGGGAACTAGCCTTCGTAATAACCAAATGATTTCGATGATAAGATGCACGTACAGTCACAGCGGAACTAGAAGGTCGGTACACAGCCTCTAGAGCGTACAGCTCTGAAAATAGAATAACTTCGTAAAGACAGTTATAATCGCGGGAAGCTTATAGAGCAGGCTGCTCTGAAATATGAAGATAACTTCTAGATGAAATGAAGAACTAACCGAAGCCTTTAGAGCAGGATGCTCTGAGATAGCTATACTTCAGGGTGAAGTATTCGTGGACGAGAAGCTTCGAGCGGCTGCTCTGAAAAATAAGTCAGGATCAAGTCGGTCGCTCCAGGACAACGTAGACGAAAGGTGCTCTCTCGATGAGAGTCTCGACCAAGTCTGTCTAAAAAACTGGATTTCTTCTGCGGCGTTGGCAACCGTGCTTCCGGTCACGTGACTACACAAGTTTTGGTTGGCTGGCACTATTTTGTGACATCATGTCCGTTGGCTGTGATTCGCCTGACCACGAGGCCATGTGTTCGGTTCCCATGATTCAGCTGATCTGAAAATCATTAGTTCACGTCGAAATAGTCATTAGTTTACGTCGAACTAGTCATTAGTTTACGTCCTCCCAGGCCCGGCGGCTAGAAGCAACACCATTCTTATGTGCAGACACCTTGACGCTGAAAGATAGAACTGTTCGCTGTTCACCTGCTGTGGGAGGTCCGGCTGTCTGGGTGATTTATTCGGAAGGGTCGTAACAGATTCTTACAACCCCTCCCTCCTTGAAGGAGATTTTGGCATAATGGCAAAATCTGAAAATCACTTTTAGACACAGCTCACCTGATACATCATTAGAGGCAATGCATTTAATTTACTACACCATTAATACATTTATTCTAATACATTATGATTACTAGGTTACCTAACACATTAATACACTAAGTTATTTACACAATTCATTAATTATTTTCACACTCTACATTAATTTATTTACAACATTACGCCTGACTTAAGGTTTCTATTCTGCCATGAAACGGCTTAGGCAATCGGCATGACCTATCAATTTACCAGATTTGTGGACAATTTGATAATTGAAAGGCTGTAAGGCAAGAGCCCATCTCATAAGCCTTGGGTTATTTCCCGCATTCGTTTTAAGAAAAACGAGCGGATTATGATCCGTCTCGATGGTGAATCTCTGCCCATCCAGGTAATGTCTTAGTTTCTTTATGGCGTATATTATGCCTGCGCACTCTTTTTCGGTGGTGCAAAACTTCTTTTCTGCATTAGTAAATTTTTTACTAAGGTACAACACTGGATGGTCAGTATTCTCCGGTCCCTTTTGTGCCAATATTATACCGATACCAATGTCGGATGCATCGGTTTGCAGGATAAATTCTTTGGCGAAGTCTGGGGCGTACAAAACAGGTTTCTCAGTTAGTTTCGTTTTCAACTCTTGAAACGCTGCATTGCACTCCTCTGACCATTGAACCCTCTCTTTTCTGTGTTTTCCTTTTAACGCCCGCGTCAGCGGCTCAGCTATGACCGCATAGTTAGGAATGTATCTAGCATAATAACCACTAAGTCCAAGGAACTGTCGGATTTGGGTCTTATCCCGCGGTGTAGGAAAATCTACTACTGCTTTAATTTTTGCTTCGGTCGGCGTCCGACGTCCTTCTCCCACCATGTGTCCCAAATACTTAACACAACCTTGTGCGAATTTGCACTTGGAAGGTTTGATCGTTAGCCTGGCAGAAGCTATTTTCTTCAAGATCATATCTAGATGTTTTAGGTGATCTTGCCAATTTTCAGAGAATATGGCGACATCGTCCAAATATGGAACGCAGAAGTCGTCACATCCCTGAAGTAGCTGCGCCATAAATTTTGAGAAGCAATAGGGCGCATTCACTAACCCGAAGGGAAGGACTAAGGGGCGATATGTCCCAAAAGTAGTCACAAAACTCGCAAGTCTTTGCGCCCTAGCGCTCAAGGGGATTTGCCAATAACCCTTAGTCAAATCGATTACCGTAATAAATTTAGCGGCGGCCACTTTCTCGATACGGTCATCCATGTTCGGTAGTGGATAATACTCTGTTCTGATAACGGAGTTAAGGCGTCTGTAATCCACACATGGGCGAGGCTCTCGACCTGGACTTTCGACTAATATCATTGGAGAGGTATAATCCGACTCTCCAATTTCGATGATTTTTAGATCTAACATTCTTTTAATTTCGGTTTTTAGGATCTCATTTTGCCGCGGTGAAGTCCTATAGGGTTTGGATCTAATTGGTTTGTCACTAATGAGCTCAATATCATGCTCAATTAGATGCGTTCGGCCCGGATCGTTCGAGAATAATTTCTGATGGTTTTGTAACAACTCACCTAACTCTAGGATTTGTTCGGGAGTACATCTCTCTTCTAACATGCTACCCTTAATAATCTCCTGGTAGTCGAAAATATTCGGGCTTGATACAGGGTATTGGATCTCTAGGTCAGTTTCGCTGTTCTCATTTGTAATTTCTTCGCACATAATTAAATTCACACATTCCATACGTTGGTGGTATGGTTTTAATAGGTTTACGTGGTACACCTGTACCTTGTCAGTCTTCCCCGGCATTTTTACAATGTAATTTGTCTCTGACAATTTCTTCTCAATTTCTCCAGGTCCCACCCACTTAACGGCAAATTTGTTTGCGGGGCAAGAGGATAAAACCAAAACTTTCTCCCCAACTTTAAACTCTCTCCTCACTGACCCTTTATCATAATAAGCCTTCCTTTTAACTTTGATCTCCCTTTCGGTTTTGGAAGCGATCTCCTGACAGTTCCGTAGCCTGTTCATCAGCTTGAAAACATACTCTGTAACCACATTAGTCTCCGGCGACTTCCTACACCATTTTTCAAAAAGTAGTGTTTCCGGCACCCTTAAATTCTTCCCAAATATCAATTCCGCCGGACTAAATCCAGTTGATAAATGTGTGACATTTCTAAGAGCCAACATGGCTGAGGGTAATCCTACTTCCCAATTTTCTTTTGCTTCAAGGCAGATAACTTTCAGGAGCCGTTTAATGGTGCGGTGAAAACGCTCAACGGGATTGCTTTGCGGATGAAATATTGAGCTTCTCGTCACCTTAATTCCGAATTTCTCCAGAACCGTGGTCGTTAAATTGCTGGTGAAATAGGTAGCATTATCTAATTGTAATTCCTTCGGGAACCCTATCCGACTGAAAATTTCTAACAGAGCCCCCGTCACATTTTCAGAGTTTACAGCACTCAAAGGTATGGCTTCCGGGTACTTGGATGCCATGCACAACGCAGTTAAAATATATCGATTTCCCTTTGGAGAAATCGGCAATGGACCCACAATATCCACGTTAATTTTTGTGAAAACCTCCGTAATTACTGGGACTAATTTAAGCGGGGCTTTCTTTTGTTCTTGTGATTTCCCTATTCTTTGGCAGAGGTCACACGATCTAACAAAGTCCTCACACTCTTTTATGCACTGGGGCCAAAAATAATATCTCAATAATTTGTCTTTACTTTTTGACATTCCCATGTGCGATCCGATGCCATCATGGCATAAACTTAAAACTTTAGACCTGTACTTAGTTGGTATAATCAATTGTTTTCTTTCCTCCCCTCTGTGATCTCGCGATTTCCTAAAAAGTAATTCGTTTTCGACCACAAATTCCAGGGTTTTCTGTTGCTTAACTTTTTCCCAAATAGGTGCAAGTTCAGGACAATTTTTTTGCTCTAAAGCGAAAGTGTCGGCACTCACTTCCCCTAATGAATCGTCAGTTTCTACCACTACCGGTAATTCTATATGTTCTAAGTCATCCGGCGAATTAACGTCGGACTCTGGCGACTCCGTTAGTCGTTCGACCGCTTCCCCGTTCTCTGCAGAATTTCCCGTTTGAATTTCCTCCTGCTTACCTCGACTTCGGGTGACTGCATTAACGCTAGCTGGTTTTAATTTTTGCGCTTCTATCAGCTCCTGAGTGGCATTCCCCAGCAAGTAGTGGTTCATTTCCACACTCTGACCTACCACGGCGGCTTTTGTTATCACTTGGCCGAATTCTGGGCTCTCAAGTGTTACTCGAGCTAAGGGTAGACATCTAAATTCATTTTCCAAGGGCTGTTTGAGCCAAATATTTTCTCCGGTGAAATCTCCGGGTTTAACTAATTTCGCGGGGCACAAATCTACGCAACTCCCGCTATCACGCAATACTACGGTTTGGACCTGATTCACGCGAGCTTCGCTTAAGTAGGGCTTAAACGCAGGAGAAAAATCTTCCGTCGTAGCTAGATTGTTTATGATCTCGCTGGATTTTTTTAATTCGGGACAGTTTGGGCGGATATGACCACTCTGACCACACTGAAAGCAAGTGGGGCCACTTCGCTTCTCATACTCCCTGGTCCTCCAATCGTTATTATTTTTGTTAGCAGCGTTGCGCCACTCTTTTGGGCCTGATTTCTCTACTCCCGTTTTCGTCGCGGGACTAACTTTCTCTGACTGCTTGGGGCGGTCTACCTTTCTATTCTCGGGTGGTTTAATTTGCGTCGGTTTCTTTACGAATCGGCGGGTCGACTCATACGCGTCTAGCTTACTTACTAAAGTTATAGGATCATTTAGTGTTCCCCATACATCTACGAAATGATCTTTGATTTCCGCTGGTACGCGTCGCTTTATTTGGTCGGCTACCATAAGTTCTTTGAGTGACTCAAAATCTTTAATTTCAATTCCATCTAACCATCCCTCTAAATAGCTCCTCAATTCAAATATTAAATCTTTCCACAAAGCACCGTTCTGCCGTTGATGGGTTTGGAACTTCGTACGGAATGCTTCGGCACTGAGTTTAAACCTGTCTAGCAGTACCGACTTAACATATTCGTAATTATCATTTTTTTCTTCAGGTTCCCTGATGATTATTCCCGCTATTTCGCTCGGCAAAAGACTGAGTAACTCTGACACTAAATCACAATCATTAATTTGCAATTTCCTAGCTTGCCTCTCAAACAGATTTAAGAATAAAGCTATGTCTATCTTTTCGGCATCATACCTCTGCATTACCGATTTAACATGCCTAGACGGGTTCCCGTTTTCTGAGTTCACGGAATTCACACTACTATTTTCCCCACTTAGAGTGATTTTAAGTTTTTCAAGCTCAAAAGCGCGTTGTGCTGCTTTCTCTTCAAGCTCAAAAGCGCGTTCTGCTCTCTCGGCGTCTTTAATCTCCTGCAATTTTCTATCTTCTATAAGATTTACGAGAATATTTTTCGCGCTCTCTTCCTCGAAACCTTCACTTTCTGAAATTTTTCTTGCCAGGTCAATTATTCTATCTGATTCTTGAATTCCTACTTGCAGCTCCAAAGCCAAATTCTGCAAGTCAATTTTCTTGTATTTTGTTAAAAACGACATTTTGCCTCAATAACTATTTATCCACAACTTAACCTTACCGGAACCCTCGGATTTTTGACCTCAACACAACAAAAGAACTGGTTGTCCGCTTTTCTCACGCCTTTACAATAGAGCCCTCTCAATTCGGGGAATTCTAGTGCTACGTTCTTCCAAGAAAAAAGGGGGGGGGGGGGTTACTCCGAAAGATTACAGTTTAACAGACTCGTTTGAAATCCTAACATGGCACATACAATTCAAAAATGTTTAAAATTTTTCAGACCAAATTTCACACACATAATAAATCAATGCTACTTCAATATAATCTTAATCACTCTACACAAGTTCAATAACTGACTAAATTAATTTGCAATACACAGTTACTTAATTTCAATAATTGACTAAATTAGTTTGCAATACACAATTTCTTAATTTCAATAATTGACTAAATTAGTTTGCAATACACAATTTCTTAATTTCAATAATTGACTAAATTAGTTTGCAAAACACAATTACTTAATTTCAATTTAGAATAAGTACTTAAATCAGATTATCCACAGTTCTAGTATTCATCTAACAAATATTTGTTCATTTACTTTCCTTTTAAAATTTTAAACACATTGCATACAATTCATTTTTACCTTATTCTTTTGCATAAACAATTCTAATACTTCATTAATTTACTTTTGACTCAATTAATTAATTTCTCACAGATAATTTACTTATTTCAATTCAATAGTTATTTCCCATGAAACATTAATTTACACATGTTAACATTTACACAGATTCTAATCAATTAATTTACTTTTAATTAATCAATCAATTACTTTTGCCTCTAATGAGAAAACAGGCTTACCTTGTCTAATTTTGAAGACTAGATTGTAGGCTCTCATTGAAGCTAGGCAGTCTTTCCAGGCTGGTTCTTGGGGGATTTCCTTATTTAATATGCAGCCCCAATACTTGATCGCTGCACAACTCCACTGTTGGTAGGCTACTCGCTGCTATATACTGGTATCTGTGATGCACACACTTGGGACGGGACGTCCGCACAAAAAGTCCTAGATGGGCTTCCTACTCTAATTTCCTAATTCGAAGGGGTGGATTGCCAATTTTTAATTAATGGGACAATCCCAAACACGCTGCCACCAATTATTAGTAGACTGTGATATCTTCAGACTCCGGGTAGCTAAAAATGTTCAGAGTCAGTCTACTAAATTAAAATACAGTTTTATTAAATTTTAGTCGGAAACTTTTTACACAGGTGTTGATCTATTACACTCTTTACACAGGTGTTGATCTACCTCTAGACATAGAGGGAACTAGCCTTCGTAATAACCAAATGATTTCGATGATAAGATGCACGTACAGTCACAGCGGAACTAGAAGGTCGGTACACAGCCTCTAGAGCGTACAGCTCTGAAAATAGAATAACTTCGTAAAGACAGTTATAATCGCGGGAAGCTTATAGAGCAGGCTGCTCTGAAATATGAAGATAACTTCTAGATGAAATGAAGAACTAACCGAAGCCTTTAGAGCAGGATGCTCTGAGATAGCTATACTTCAGGGTGAAGTATTCGTGGACGAGAAGCTTCGAGCGGCTGCTCTGAAAAATAAGTCAGGATCAAGTCGGTCGCTCCAGGACAACGTAGACGAAAGGTGCTCTCTCGATGAGAGTCTCGACCAAGTCTGTCTAAAAAACTGGATTTCTTCTGCGGCGTTGGCAACCGTGCTTCCGGTCACGTGACTACACAAGTTTTGGTTGGCTGGCACTATTTTGTGACATCATGTCCGTTGGCTGTGATTCGCCTGACCACGAGGCCATGTGTTCGGTTCCCATGATTCAGCTGATCTGAAAATCATTAGTTCACGTCGAAATAGTCATTAGTTTACGTCGAACTAGTCATTAGTTTACGTCCTCCCAGGCCCGGCGGCTAGAAGCAACACCATTCTTATGTGCAGACACCTTGACGCTGAAAGATAGAACTGTTCGCTGTTCACCTGCTGTGGGAGGTCCGGCTGTCTGGGTGATTTATTCGGAAGGGTCGTAACAGATTCTTACAATATATATGTGTGTGTGTGTGTGTTCGTTCCCCACATGATTTTAATTTTTACTGTTGCCATATAGGACAAATTCCACTTTCCAGTTCTTTCCAGTAGTATTCAATTACGGCCGACCGATGAACCAACCGACTTTGGGTAAGCTTAAAATTTTCAGCCAACCAACCAACTAACGCTTTGAGTGACGTATAATGCTCACGTATTTATCTCCTATATCTACGAGTATTAGAAAGTTGATAGAATTACTCGATGAGGAAACAAAAAAATAAATTTCAATCACATTAATTGAAGTACTTTTGAATTAAGTTAATTACATATGTCACTGGAAATTGAAAGACATTATGAACAAAATATTTCCTATGACTGTTCGATTGAACTTAAGTTAATCTACTAACAGCTTAGCTGAAAGATGGTTCAAGAATTTCCACTAACAACAGGTGCGTTAACTTTCTGTATCTTAGCTTAATGACGGCTCCGAAAGGAAATAAGTACGGGTATCATAGCCTTTCAAATGCAGAGTGACATTTTGCTCGGAAAGAATTGTTGTTGCAGTTGTTTGCTAATGCAGGGCACTTGTCAATGAATACATTCGCACATAATCCCGCGAGAATCGTTGGTTGCTTTCAACGGGGGGCACCGTATAGGTGAATCAACACCACAACCTGTTGCCCCCTAAATTTTAACCGAGCATCTCAAGGGGCGACATCTGGGGGCATCGTACCTTCAACCAACCTCTCTGATCTCATAGAAGGACTTTCTGGTCTACAGATTTTACGTGTCCATATACAGCCTAAGCACAACGGTACTGAATGGACGTTCTTCGGGATTCGAACCGAGCACCCTAGCTCCAGGACCAACGCGCTACCACTAGACCACCTTAGTCCCCTGTTAGGAATGAGTAAAATAGTTTTCCTTTATCTTAACAAAATACAAAGAATTTTAAGAAATAAGATAAAAATAGGAAAAAATTTGTCTGAATGAAACATTTGCGTTCTATATTGTTAAAACTTCTTTTTAAAACCAGGTTTGATATACCTTTAAATATTAGTTAAAAGTGTTTTTCTAAAAAAAATCCCATACACTATTGTTATGACTTTAGTTTGTGATTAGTCTTGCCCAATAAACAAAGTAAACACTTTTAAACGTCTTAACAGAGATCATGTCATAGCTGAATGTCTCCCAAAAAATGATGCAAGCATAGCAAAAATGATACGGCCTCATTCATATATATATACACACACTCAAAGAATTACCTCATAGTACTGGACCTCACAGGTACGGCCTCATTCATAGAAGTAAAATACCTATATACTAATACTGGCATAATTTACTATTAGTGAATTTCACTCCAAAGAATTTGCGAAGTAAATAGCTAAATGAACTCAAATCTCCAAGTAAAACACAATTCCTAAATAATTTCAAGCTGTAATTTTAAAAAGGTAGTGATACTGCATTATCTTTTTTTTCAATTTCGAGTAGCGTTTTCTAGTAATTACATTTATTCTCTTTCGCACGCTCTTTCCCTCCACTTAGGCGTTAATTAAAGGTTAAGATTAAAGGGCATTAGGAACTCTGTTAAAAGCATTATATTTTTTAAAGCTCGGGGAGCAGCATCAGATAGAATCGCTTAATTGACTCAGGCAGGAGCAAACGTATTGAAAGTTGTGTAAACTTTCCATTACAATGTAGATTTTTTTTCGACCTACTCACAGCATCTTGTGTTTTGTAAAGGTTAAATTTTTAACATATGTGCCATTTCTGTTCCTCCTTTCCGGTAAAATTTAAAAAAAAGTGGGCAATTATGTTTTATCACAAATATACAGTTTTGTCAATAGCTATAAATTTAAACGTCAATCAAGAAAAGTTCACAAAATAAAAAGGGTTATTTTTTTAATAAAATACGCTTAAATTTTGTTATGCATCAGTACAAACTGGTTCAAAAACGTTTTAAACTATTAGCTAATACCCATAGATTGTCTGCGCGCTTTTTCAATGTTGTATGTAAAGATAATGCATGTATGCATGCATTTATTCACTGTAAATGCATTACCCTCTCCCAAGGCATCCTTGAGTAGCCAATACACTGTACCTACGCGATTGGATGTTTAATATATGAGATCTTTCAACGTTTCTACAGCAATGTTATGTCACACTGATAGTAGAATACCTAACATGCCATCAGGATTCCTCGACAGAACGCAACCGAATGTATTCAAACCTGTTGGTGGAGTGTATACTGGCGCTGGAATCCAGCTGAGACAAAACCAATTATAGAGACGGAAATCTTAGTTATATCCATAGGTTATAAGTTATAGGTCCTTAGTTATATCCATATAATCCATAGGTTAACATTGAGGTGAGCGAAGTCAATAGAATTATACAGTAGAGTCCCGATAATCTGAACTTTGGTAATCCGAAAGTCCGCTTAATCCGAAGCGAAAACTCATAAAGAACTAAGTTTTCAATAAAACCACAGTGATACCAAGTAATATAAAGTATATTTCTGAAAATTACAAGAAAATTCAAAGTTAGACAGTGCACTGAACTAATTATTACTGAACTTCATTGGTTTGAAAAATCTGTTAATTTTTTTTTTCGAAGAGAAGAATACCTCTCCCTTGAAGCCAAATCACGCTAACGCGTCAGAAAAATGGTGTCCGCTGGGTCGAGGTGGAGCGTTGCTCTATGTAGCGTAGCTCTACAGGGTGGCTAATAAATACTGTAACACTCCAAAAAATAAGAGTTAATTTTAATTGTTTGGAATAACAACTTATCTATCTATTTGTGTGATTGGCAACTTTTTGTAAACGCAGACGATTTTTGTTTAAAGTAAAACATGTAGAATATATTTAAAGATGGAAGTCAAAATGTTAATGGTTAAACAGCTTTTTGATCGCGGATTTTCTGCAGGTAAAATATTTAAGCAATTAAAATGCCTTGGTTTTAATAGGACGTTTATATATAGGACTATAAATCGATTATTGGATACCAATAGCTGTAAAGGTCGACCAAGGTCCGGTCGTCCACGTACTGTTCGTACAAAAGAACGTATCAAAAGAATTCGTGAAAAGATACGAAGAAATCCACAACGTTCTGCAAATAAAATGGCTGCAGAAGAGAACATCGGTCGAAGAACTATGCAACTTATCATAAATGAAGACCTGGGTTTTCGCCCTTATCGCAAAAGAAAAGTTCAAGGTTTGACTACTGCACAAATAGTAAAAAGGTTACAAAGATGTAAGAAATTGCTGAACCGGCACGGTAGCAAAAGTGTTGAAAAAATAATTTTCTCTGATGATAAGCTGTTTTGTACAGAACAAAGTTATAATGCTAAAAATGATGTTGTATATTCAGCAACCTTCGAGGATATACCTGAAAATCTTCGAACTGTTAAACGCTTTCAGAACAAGAATTCTGTTATGGTTTGAGCTGCAGTGTCACACAATGGAAAACTGCCTCTGAAATTCATCGATAAAAGGGTAAAAATCAATGCTGAATATTACAAACAGGAAGTATTGGCTACACGTTTATTACCACATGCTAACAGATTGTATCCCAAAAAGAATTGGATATTTCAGCAAGATTCTGCACCATCCCACCTATCCAAAACAACACAGGAATGGCTCCATGTCAATTGCCGGAAGTTTATCAAGCAAGAAGATTGGCCACCTTCTTCACCAGATCTAAATCCTTTAGACTATTGCATTTGGGGGATTTTAGAGTCTAAAGTAAATGCTAAGCAGCACAGAAGTTTGGACTCCCTCAAAGCTTCCATACGGAGTGAATGGGACAAATTACCTCATAAAATGATTCGTGCCGCAATAGGACAGTGGCGTAAGAGATTATCTTTAGTAACCGATAAAGATGGCGGTCGATTCGAGTAAAATTATTTCATGGTAAACTTTCATGTATAATGTTCAGAATATTGTTGTATTTTCCATTTTCTATTTCATCTGTGTGTAATTAAATGCTTCGATATTTGTCACAGTATTTATTAGCCACCCTGTACATCCAATGCAGCCGCGGCGTCTGAGTGGGATATCCTCTGCTCGCTGTAACCGTCTGATTCACTTTCACTCTCGTCTGAGACGTTGACAGGTTCTTTCAAATCCATTTCAACAATCTGATGATCGTCTAAAATCCAACTGTCAAGCACTGTGACGTATTGTTAGAACAACTTACACTCTACTGTACTGTACTAGGCAGCGTTCCGCCCTCTTATCACCCATTTCGTCCCGAGATTTGGTTATGTTTAGGCAGACCTTATAAAATAAACTGTGTAATCACACGTAATATGCAATATTTATGTAATCACACGTAATTATGTAATTTAATTTTATTTTAAGGAAGATTTCGCTTAATCCGAAAAATTGGTTAATCCGAAAAGGGTCTGGTCCCAATAATTTTGGATTATCGGGACTCCACTGTACTACACAGCACAGTGGAGACACACAGCACAGTGGAGACTTAGGACAAGAAATACAATTATTCGAAACTTACATAAAAATAATTTTTATAAACTCCAAAGATTAAAAGTTCGCGCATGTTTACGCAAAATCTATAATTCATTCTATTTATTTAGTTGATCATAAAAGTGTTAGTATAGATTAATTATCAAGAATTCAAAAATGTACGCTTAAAATCTCTATTCCTAAAATATTTATAATATTTATGTGTAAGCTTATTAGACCCGAAACTTATAATATTATAATACATTTAAACAAATAAAGTAAAAAAGCAAAGGAAGAATATCTAAAGGAAAATTTCAAAAGTAGAGAATAGCTAAATTTGTAACTGAATTCACTTTATCATTTTTTTCTGCTAAGTAGTAACTAACAGTTATCTTTGTTTCAAATAATTTTAGTTGTAGTAATTTACCTTTTTTTAAATCATGTTTTCATTAACTCGCTTTCTTGTTTGTTTGTTTGTGTGTGTGTGTTTGTCCGGTACAAATCTTGCAATCGAATTTTAACTAACTTCCCGACTAGCTAGACATTTGAAACTTTTAGAATAGCTGAGAACACGATGACAATGCATTATTTTAATACTTTTAGCCATCTTTAAGCAGAATTGAACTCTTTTTCAGTTAATTTTGTTTTGTAGACTGGTGCAGCCATCTATCGGCCGGGGCGGGAACGAAAAGTTAAACGCAAGTTAACTTCCAATTAACTTCATTTTCTTTCAAGTTGATGGAATAATTCATCAAAAAAATTTTAAAAAGTATTTATTAATACACAGAATTATCAAGTTTATATGATTCAACAGAAAATTTAAAAACATGGTATATGAAAAGTTCTTTTTATCTTGTAATTATTATGATTTTTTTACAAATAACTGTTGCTATCTTATATGAAAGTGAATTAATAACAGATATAAAACATATCAAACAGACACGTGCCCGTCTCGTTATAACACGCTTAAACCAAACGTTAAAAAAAACGTTAATTTTCGAGTATTAAACACACCTCCCTAAAGCAACAAAAATCATTTTCACACCCTTTACGTTTTGTAGAACACTTTTAAACTACGTCTGCATGCTCTTCAATAATTCCAAGGCGCACGTAAGAGGGGGGAGGGGGAAGCTGCAAATTAACGTAAGATAAAGGGGTGGTCGGAAGAGGAGACTTGCAGAATCTTGTCTGCTTGATTTTTCACACGAAGGGCTCTTGAGTAATTACACATCAGCACTCCCGCGATCTTTTTCATCACTTTTCACATTAATTAGGCGTGGAGATTAATAGCCGGTTCCATCGAAACTCCGTGGAGAATAAATTTTTCTGCAAACACTTCGGGGTAAGACCACCGCTAGTAAGATGGTGGGTAAACACTCCTATCGTTAAGAGTCACGGTCTGCCTGTATTTGAAGTTGACAATATTGTGTTGAATGATGACGTCAATTCGCAGAAATGAGGGAATGCAGTTAAAGATTTATTTTTGTGTCAGTTGCTCGCATTGGTTGTTATGTAGTCTAAAAGTATGTTTACCGTGGCAAAAATAAAAACAAACAAATAAACAAATAATTAGAAGATAAAAAGAACTTTTTAGACTTGTCAGGAAATATGTATTTATGAGATACTTGTTGCTTTTGAAGATCAGCTGATATATATGTAACTATATTTCTTTCAAAATATAACATCGTGTGCATTTCTTCAATGTATAACGCCATTTAGTTTAGGAGTATTCTATGCTAGAAGATATTACCATTCCATACTGAAATAAATAATTTTCGGTGAAATCATTGGAAAAAGTGCATCGACTTATTTTTAAAACCTTCTTTTTTTACTCTCTATAAAGGTATTTAATTTATAAAGTAGGATTTTAAAAAATGGCATCCATAAAATAAAGAAAAGTATAAAATTTCAGTACGTGTTATTATGCTCTATAAATAATTACAAGATAAAAAGAACTTTTTATATACCATGTTTTTAAATTTTCTGTTGAATCATATAAACTTGACAATTCTATGTATTAATAAATACTTTTTTTAAATTTTTTTGATGAATTATCCCATCAACTTGAAAGAAAATAAAGTTAATTGGAAGTTAACTTGCGTTTAACTTTTCGTTCCCGTTACGGGCGTGTTGTGTATCGCTTTATAATTAAAAATATATATACAAGTATAAATTAAATATACAGTGAATTAAATACCTTAATAATTTTCTCCACCTATTGTTTAACTTTGATGAGTGTCATTAGATTAATTTTCGCGCGGATTAATTGTAGTGGCATTCATGAAAGTTGAGCAAATGATAAATCATGTTTTTGTACTATAAATGTAACATGCAGGTATTTAATTTATTTTAGTGTTTGATTGACTGACAATTTTCAATTTATTTTAATTCTTTTTCATGTGGATTGACTGACTCAAGGTAATTTTTTTTAAAATCAAGCTTTGTTTAGTCTTTTTATTTATTTTCCCCCTTTTTATTTTTATTTTATATGCTTATTTTTTTTCTCTTATATATATATATATATATATATATTTTAAATTATCGCGTATTGGTTTGAAACACAGAAGTGCTTATCGAGAATCTTAAAGAAATGGCGATACAGTTTATTCAGTTTCATTCAAAAAAAGAGACGATTTTACTCACTTTTTGCTAAGAATGTACTGATAAGCGGACCACCTGGGGATCCCCCCAACGTATGTTTGATACCCGGATGTGAGAGGGTCAGAAGCCCTGGACATGTGTGCGGCCAATAACAGCACAGATGATGCAATTAAAAGGGGCCACGTGGAATGGACTAAAAAAGATTATAAAAAGGCTGCACACAAAAAATAAGAGGATTTTTTTTCCTGGCTGTCTTTCTGAAGGAAGCTCTAGCTGGCTGTCTCTTTCCTAATCCATGCTGCTGGTTGTTCGGTGCTTACCGGAAACCTGGAAGAACGCAATGAGGAAGAATTTTGAGTAAAGACCTGGGGCTGGAGTAGATTCTTTCCTGATGTCCGATGAAGATTTAGTTACATTAAGTAGCCTCGAGGCTCAAACTCCCCTTTCAGTTAAGTTATATTTTTAAATTTTTTTTTAGCCATGGCATAAGTTAAATAATTTTTTTTTGGCTCTTTAAATTTTTTTGGGGGGAAGTCAATCAATCCTTGGCCAAATTTTTTTAATGTTGTTCAAAGTGATACTTATTAATTTTATTACGAGCGATGTAATCTAATTTTTTATGTTTACAAGTAGAACGAGTGATATTATTAATATGTATGTATATGTTGAATGTATAAAGAAGTTAAGACTATGAGATAAAATTTCTCTAAATTCAATTGTTGAACGTAGGGTGATAAGATTTTAATAATTTGTGTTAAAAAAAATGAATAAAATTTTTAGTTTGTTCCCTCAGTTAAAATTTTGTCAGTCATGTTTAGTGAGTAATCATTTGTGAATTTCTGTTAGCAACAGTATCTAGGTTATTGTTTTAGTTAGGAGATTTATTACCCAACGCATTACTAACCACTATACGTTTTAAATACATAAGGAATAAGTTTAAAATAATTAATACTCTTTGTTTAATTTAAATAATTACATAAGTAACAAAGAGATTAGATACAATAAAGAGATTAGACGGTTGCAACAGTTCTACAAAACAAATTTAACTGAAAATGAATTCAAATCTGCTTAAAGATGGCTAAAAGTATGAAAATAATGCATTGCAATCGTGTTCTGAGCTATTGTAAGAGTTTCAAATGTCTAGCTAGTCGGAAAGTTGGTTAAAAATCGATTGCAAGATTTGTACGGGACAAAAACACAAACGCACAAACAAACAAGAAAGCGAGTTAATAAAAACATGAAAAAAAACCTTATCGATAGTGTAACCATGTAAATATTGACCAACAGGATTTTAAGAGTTGAATTTAAAGTGAATTTATGTCGTTGTTGTTGTTGTTGTTTCTAATGCTCCCTGGTTTGAAGTATTCCAGACCAGGTCCATAATAGGTGCTGGGGTGTGCGGCTGGATTACAAAGTAACCACAAGGGACGAGTCCTATTTAGCCAGGTGCCACTTGAATTTTGACCGAGCACCCCAAGTGGCGACATCGAAGAGGGGATCGTATCCCCTCCCACCCTCTCTGACATCATAGAGGGACTTTCCGGACTACTTATTTAATGTGCTCATATCCGGCCTAGACACGGGATTAATTAATGACGCTTAATCGAAATTCGGTCTAAGCACCCTCGGCACTGAGAGCCAAAGCGCTACCACTAGGTTACCTCGGGTCCAAAGTAAATTTATGCTACAAGTAAACAAACGTTTAACAACGCTATGAAATGTATGCTACGAAATAATGCATACATGTAAGGTGAATTTCGAATGAAAAGTAACTTTAAAAATAGAAGTTCAACGTGTACAAAATTCAAGCAGATGTGTCTAGAGTTGTGAAAAACAAAAAAAAAGAATGCTGAAACAAGTTGAAGGTTAAGGATTTGTCAGTATTCTAGTCATCAGTTCAGTATTCGACAGTTATCATCAGTTCAGTATTCGACAGGTTTTTCAAAATGAGGTATCATCTATATAATAATTACAAGATAAAAAGAACTTTTTATACACCATGTTTAAAATTTTCTGTTGAATCATATAAACTTGACAATTCTATGCATTAATAAATACTTTTCAAATTTTTTTTATGAATTATCCCATCAACTTGAAAGAAAATGAAGTTAATTGGAAGTTAACTTGCGTTTAACTTTTCATTCCCTTCCCGTCCGATAGATGGCTGCACCAGTCTACAAAACCAAATTAACTGAAAATGAATTCAAACGGCTTAAAGGTGGCTAAAAGTATTAAAATAATTCATTGCCATCGTGTTCTGAGATATTCTAAAAGTTTCAAATGTCTAGCTAGTCGGGAAGTTAGTTAAAAATCGATTGCAAGATTTGTACCGGACAAACCCCCCCCCCCCCCACACACACACACACAAACAAACAAACTAGAAAGCGAGTTAATAAAAACATGGTAAAAATCATGAAATATAGGCCGGAAAGAAGCTGTAGAATGGGAAGCAACAATTACATTTTACGGTGCATAATTATACTGTTGCATTACGATCTTTGCATAATTGGGGTGCATTATTATGTTATAATTTTAAATTTTCAGGACAATAACTCTCACTAGTGATGTTTTTCGAATTTAATTGATTAGATCACCGTGACAAAAAGCTGTTGTTCTGTAGAAGTTTGTGGCTTACAGTTTTCTCAAAGATGTATCCTTCTCAATTTTTTTTTCGAAACGCGCAAAGCGAAAATTCACCTGCATTTGATTTCTAACACAGGATTTATCATATTTTTTTATTATCTGCCTTTGCAAATTACAATGCTAACTAGTGAACTTGCTTTAAAATTAACCCAAAATGAAGGTGACCAGCTTTGGATGTATTAGATTAATAAGAGTTCCTCTTCATTAGTAAAAACTTGCTTTATAGTTATTTTGGAAATATGATGTACTCAATTCTGATTCTAAAATTTTTTTCATTTTCCTAATTAGAGTAGTATACTCACACCTAATTAGATAGATTGAAATGGTTAGCAGATCCGTAAATTGTTATTTCTTTATAGAGCACTAAATCAACAGCTTTCTCTATCTCTTCTTTTCCTAGAGCCTTCTTTATGACTCTCGCTTAAGGGAAACCTGAAAATAATTCTAATAAAACGTGAATTAACTAGAAGAAGGTAGTACTTCAGACCTGGGGCCACAGTAAAAAAAAAAATAGTTACTGGTCCAAGGAACAAAAGGTCCTCACTCCAAACAATTGTTCTTTTCTCGAATCTGGATGTTACGTTAAAGTTATGGATTTGTGGCTTTTATGTTTCTGAAGGGTGAACTAATTTACGAATGACGATAGTTTTGCATTAAAATGCTTTTAAGATTTTTAGCAGAAGAAGAACAAAATCAAATAATCAAAATATTTGCTTTAATCCGCCGAGACTTAATAGATGAGGATAACAGCTAGACAGAAATGAGAAGGATTTTTATACCAGGCACATTAAAGAACTGTAGTAGCGCATGCATAAATTACACTTATCACTTACTTTAAAAAAAAGAAAGCTAAACAAAGAGAGCTGCTAACGGCCTAGGAACAAAGTACATCTGATCCAAAGTACAACAGGTTCCACAACTCCTCCTTTATTTATATTAAATTTTATAGATTAGGTTTAG
>OU015490.1:178306505-178391505 GCA_907164885.2 Dolomedes plantarius | reverse complement strand
CCATAAATTTAACATTTTAACATTGCTCCCTGATCTAACCAGGCAGCTGTTACCAAAGGTCAACAAATGGTTTGGGTTTTCAAGGACAACTCTGCTGCAATTTTCTATTTTAGAGACGGCAATAAATAAGTCCGTCTACAGGTCAGAAATATCTACAGGAATAAATCTTTCTCAAAAGCTACCCCAAAAGAGTTGCAACAAACGAATTTCCTATTCGAGAGTCATTAATTTAATTTGCGATAAGCGATAAGAAAAAAGTCAGCCAATAACCCTAAAAGTATATTTCTACTAAAAAGTTAATCCTAAATGAAGAGCGGCAGTGGATGTACACTAAATGGAAAACATTATCGACTGCAGTCACCCGAGGCAAAGAAATACAGAAAGCAGATACCTGCTCTATATATCTGTGATTTTCGATAGAGAGCAGAAATGATATTTCCTGCGGCAATATGACACCACTGACCGAGGATAATAGGGGAAATCAATTTGCCATAGAGAAAGAAGTCGGAAAAAAAATATTCCTTTCTATAGGATAAAATATAAAAAAATAAAGGTGTCCTTTTCTGACATTATGAGGTTTTTCTAGGAAAAATAGGAAGTTGTGTATGAATTTATTATGGTGGTTCAAAAGATATGATCATTTCAATTAGCGCTATGAAGAAGAAACAACAGTAATAAATTTCAGTATCTTTTATTAAAGATGCTGAAATATCAGTTAAATATGCCTACATGTGTTTTAAATATACATACATACATACTCACACACATATATATGTAATAATAGCGTCCCACCTCTTTTTACTTAACGCTTATTCTAAATTATCCTCTTTTCAATAAAGCACAGTCCTTTTCCCAAATTGTAATCTAGGAATAAACGAATTAACTAACAAGTTTGTCCCTTAAGGCACGCGCGCGAACATTAAGATACTCATTAACCGTGACTAAGAACAAGGCGCTTTTGCCTCGCATGTTCCGAATCACGGGAGTATTCGTCCTATATGAGTTATGGGTCACGTGGTAAAGCCAGACGTTCGATACTAACCAATTAAAATAATTAAGCCTAGAGGCAAAATCAGTTAACACCTAGTTGATCAGCGATTTTCGATCCACCCTTGCTTCTTCTCTCTGTTTACTCTTGTCCTATCTTCGCGCTGCTACGCTTCTGTCCGATGTAACACTCTGTCTTTCCGCTGCCCCGGCAGCCGGCCTGGTGTCTGATATTAGTCTTTAACGTTCTTCCTGATAATCTTATGTCAACCTTTTGTGCCGTGTATCGTCGTCGATGTCTGCTGAATAATAATGTCTGAATAAACCAATCTATGGATACTGTTTGTGCGTCTCTTCTCTGGATAACCAGTGTATATGTTCCCTACTCGGTGTTTCAACTACAACATGTTTGTGTACTATCTCCTCTACATGGTTTAAAGTTAAAGTTTATTATCATTATTACTTACACACGCACACACACACACACACACATATATATATATGTATGTAAGTTAGATTAAAATGTTAGAACGTGAAACACATCATAAAATTGTAGTCGTGGAGGCACAAGTGGTCAAACTTCAATAAACACACAGTTTCACGTCATTCTGGGAGCGAGATGAGGTCTTCTTTAGAAAAGGGGTCTTCACGTTCTTCTGAAGAGACTAAATGTAAAAACGCAATTATACATCACTTCATAACCTAAGAACCCAAAGTGGACCCTCCTTGTGGGCAGAATTGTCATTAGGTCAGCAAATTATTGTCATTAGGTCAGCAATGTAAGCGTTGCCTTATATGGTAATGCTCTGTAATCTTAAACTGTAAAGTGTCTATTTTCTTACAAGTCATTTTTAGCACAAGACTCGCCTGAGAGAAATTATAAATATTACAAAAGTTTGAAAAGGGTTAGTAAAGTTAGTAATTTATCGGACAGATTAAGTTAGGATTGAATTTAATTAAGTTAGGGAATGAGAAATACTTTTTTGGCAAGACATATAAATATAAGCGTACTCGTATACTGGTAATAAATATTTAATATTTCAAATATCCTAGTTTAAGTAAGTAGAATATATGCTATAGTAACGATGAAAAATAATTTTAGTTTATATAATATTGATTCCGAGAACACCTACGTCGAATCGAGCCTGTCATTTCGAGATATACTGTTAGCATTAATTGAAAAATATATAATATCAGAAATTTTAACTACCACAACGAGTCTGGCTTGTCATTTAGAAATATATCTTAACATAATTAATTAAAATAAATATGTCAGGAATGCTTTAAATAATTATTTTGACTTATGCAGTATTAATTAAATGCATTCGAACAAGTCTGGCTTATCATAGCAATATAAGATAAAAATATACGACGACGAGCTACATTTGTATTAAACTGTCGTAACATGAAAATATATCTGTGCATCAAAATAATCTAAATTTAATTGCATAGTTAGTCAAAGTGTTGGTAGACTCAAAAGTACCATTTTAGCAATTTTGTAATGGGGTGTAAACGAATTAGTAACATTTAAGACTTAGTATTTTTCATATTCTATATTCTTCAGAACACACTTTCCGAAATCTCCAGGAACGAAATCCAAGTTCTGAGTGTTTTGAGTAGTAGGATATTGGATTCTCTGAGCCCAATCTATATGTATAAAACAGTTCCCTAACTGACTGACTCACTGACTGACTGATTGACTGACTGACATACAACGCACAGACCAAACCGCTTGACCAAAAGGGCTGAAATTTTGCATGGCGATTCTTCTTATAGTGTAGGGGTGCACTAAGAAAGATCTTTGAAAAATTCTTCTTAGGTTTTTTAAAATTAAATTTTTAAGCTGTTTTAGTAACTTTTTTTAAGTTTGCATTTGAAATAATAATTTGAGGGTTATGAAATTTACATCACGAGAAAGATCATAAAAATTCCTTTAGAATGAAATCGTTTTTGAATCTTTACCTCCATTTTCTGATTTTTGGTGAATTTTTAAAGATTAAATTTTAGAATTAATTTATTAAATGCTGATCACGTGATTTCTTTTCTGGTGATTGACACACATGAACACACGTGATTTCATTATAAGTACTTTAAATAAATTTATCGTCACGTCCATAACAATGAAATAGACAAAAAATATTTTTTCCCTTGATAATGCGGCAGACGATTGGACATTATCCAAAATAATATTAAAATACAGTAAAAGATACATGTTCCTCAAACTGTACTATATTAAATGTACTATATTCTTCAGTATGTCCTATTAGATTTAATTTGAATATTTTCTTCTACATTATTTTGTGTATAAAAATATCTCTTACGATTATTTTATAAATATATTTTTTTGATTTTTTTTACATCAATTGTATACATTGATCGTCGTATTTATTATACATATATATATATTTATTTTTTTGGCATTAATTGCATACATTGACCGTTGTATTTAATTTGAATGTACTCCGTAGCGAAGTGCGGGTTTTCAAGCTAGTGTAAACATATGGAGAAAATTTTTCCAGTGATTGTCGACTTTGAAGTATAACATCAAAAAAAAAATTGTTCTCCGTAATAGGGAAAGAAATTTTTTACTCGGGTATCCTTTTCATTCTTTAAAAGAAATGTAAATATTTTTTATTCGAATTATTCTGGGGAAAAAATGTGGTATACTGTGTTTTAAATGCAAATTATTTAATTTAGTGGACGAAATTTTTTTAAATGAATACGATAGCAAAGTAAAAAATTCCTTTCTCTATTACAGAGTACAATCTATATATATAAAACGCGTAGGTATGCGGCACAAAAATCGACGATATTTCTACACTCCGAATGGCAACGGCTACAACTACCGGATGTAAACATTAGCGGCCGTGCAAGCGTGTGTGTAGTGGCTCGACGATAGCACGTAATTTGGTACAATTTAATTGCTGTATTTTACTCGTGAATAATTTTAATTTATTCATTTGATATGATTAAGTGGAGATCTCTGAATTGCGAACAATAGTACATACAATAGTACATACAGAGAGTGATGTAATCTATACTATATTTTAGTACTTGCTGAAATTTTACTCCTTTTTATATGTGAAGAAATTTTCCCAACAATTTATTATTTGATTTAATGATAAAGTGTATATATCTTCATTTTGAAAAATAGTACATACAGAGAGGGATGTAATTTTTAAAATCATTGGTGTTGGGTTTCTCAGTCTTATCTTTAACTCTGTTCCGAAGTAATGGAAATTCACATTTTTTAATCACGATGTTTTAGAATCAGCCTTATAGTGAATTTAGCAATGATTTTAAATATTTTGGCTAAACTCCCACTAACCCTTAACAACGTAAATTTATGTTGACAGGTAATGGTAACATTCTTTACATATGTTACTTTCAGTTGAATTGTTTTGCAAAAGAAAATATATAACTAAAAGCGACCATGTTGGTCGCGCAGCGGCTAGTTAAAAAAAATCTGTAAGTCGATAATCAGTCGAAATCCCCCCCCTCCCCCCATAGGTTTTACATTAAGCTGGATGGATTCATTATGGTTACTGCCCAACAGCCTGAATTGTAATCGAAATGCTGGATGGATTAAGGTCAAACTAGCATATTAACCCTTCGCCCGGAACATCTGTCTCTCAGACAGCTATGGTTTCTTTATTCAACGCTGGGCCCCCCAACCTTCGACCTTGGTTACTGTGAGTCTACATATGCTTCAGTCAACATCATGTCTTCAGTTTGGAAGCGTCGATTAAAAAAAAATCTGTAAGTCGATAATCAATCGAAATCCCCCCCCCCCCATAGGTTTTACACTAAGCCGGATGGATTCATTATGGCTACTGCCCAACAGCCTGAATCGCAATCGAAATGCTGGATGAATTAAGGTCAAACTAGCATATTAACCCTTCGGCCGGAACATCTGTCTCTCAGACACCTATAGTTTCTTTATTCAACGCTGGGCCCCCCAAACTTCGACCTTGGTTTACTGTGAGTCTACATATGCTTCAATCAACATCTTGTCTTCAGTTTGGAAAGGCGATTCATGACGCCAGCCATCTATGGTTCAGGTACGTGCCATTTTTCTAGACATTGTCCGTCTACTAGACCCATATTCCCACTAATTTATGTTTAAATATCTGACTGTCAGACAGATATTCTTCATACATTTTGTACAAAATGTACAGTAAGGCTGAAAATCTTTCAAGATTTGAGTTTTTGAAGGTTCTGGGAACGACTTTGGCTAAACCCTGTTTTGAAACGACGGCTGAGTAAGACTGATTTTCTTAAATGCCTCTACAAAACGAACCGTAATATAACCTGTGATAATTGGTTCTGTTCAATAGAAGCTGGTAAGAATTAAAGAGAAATGGTTTGCCAATTGTAGCTACCATCAAATGTAATAAACCACAAATACCCTCTGAATTCCTATTTAGGAATACCTGGGAAAGAGACATTCCATCTATATCTGCCTCACAGGCAGATGTTCTCACTAAACGAGAAAATAATCATGTACCGGCCGAACGCAACTGTTTCCACGCTTAAGGTGTGTGAGCACTGTAGTGAGTTTTCATTCAAATGTGTTCCCTATTTGAGGCGAAAATTACCTGGAGTAAGACTGAAAAGAATTTTGGAATTTTGTCAAGATGACTGGAGTAGGATAAGCCAATTAGTACGCGAAATAATTAATCGACTGTTCCTTATAACACTTCCATCCTCTTTTAGCGACAATAAATTATTTGTTAATGATAAATAACGTGTGGTATTATTTTTAACTTCACCGTGTCAGTGATAGATTGCCAACGTGGTGAATCCTAGAACGTTTTAAATACTTTCACAGCTAACAAAACCGAAAAAGAAACCACATACAGTTATATCTAGATGCATACTGGAATAAAAATACGCTCTTTACCACACGTTGCTACCCAAAACATTACTTGAGAGACTTACTACCGGCTACACGTGAAAAGGGCACACACTACTTCTTTTATTTACGCATTTAAAAGAAGAAAAAAAACCTTCTCCACTAAAAGGATTCTCAAAGGATTCTTCTGTAATAAGTCCTGACTGACGAATAACGAAAGCATTCACTTCGGAGAAGAAGCACCCTAACACTTATACGAATTAACTTAAGGATTAGGTTAAGAAACATAAACATCTGCTTCGTGTTAGCCTTCGTTATTTTGCATAGCTCTCGACAGCTGTGCATTAACGAGGTGTCATCATTATTTGTTTTAATTTTTCTGGCCCAAACATATTTATAAGGCTTCCTTTGTAAGGGTAACGTAGCACATTTTTCACAAATAACTGGGTGTTAACCATTGTATATTTATTCTCGCTTGAAAGGTGATTAAATTAAGTAGAATTGAGTGCTTATTTAGGAAAGGGTATTGGATAACACCCAGCGTCCTTCTGTATTTTCCAGAATTCCCATTTTTTTTTATTTCCTGCCCAGACATAATAAAAAAATCGCTAGTCAGGGAGTGAGAAGAAGACGTCTGTTGAAATATTTTAGACAAACAACAAGTTATTTAAAAATTTATAAACCTTTTCAATAATTGAATATTTTTATAACACATCTAACGTACCCATTTGTAATTAATATATTTCTCCTAAATAATCTTGTTTTGCCTATTTTGATGTTCTATATTGTATAAGTTTCATGATCATTTCTTCTCATATATAGTCCGAAAATTCCTTATCAGAAAATTCCGACATACTTAAATTTTATAGAAATCGCTTAACTATTAGTAAATAGTTTGAGTGATAGAACAATCTGCATGTATCAGTTTCACTCCTGAGTTAGGCCTATTTCAAATTGCCTTCGGAGTTAAAATCCGACATAATTGAGGCGATCCCGTTGAAAAGAGGGTAAATACCAAAAAGTATTTTTTCACTGATGATTTCCAAAAAGTATTTTTTCACTGATGCAAGGGTTTTTCCAAGGCTAATGGCGTGGAAAAGGGAGATAAGTGCCTAGCTAGTATGGTTTAGTTCTGTGCTAAGCACTTACCTCCTTTACCACGCCATTAGCCTTGGAAAAACCCTTGTATTAGTGGAAAAATACTCTTTGGAAATCTTGGCACTTACCCTGTTTTCAACGGGAACGCCTCAATTCGGATTGCTTCGTTTTGAAATTTCAACTACTAATGCTACGAAATACGATATGCAAACTATTTTTTACAACTTCCCTCATTTCAGGTGATAAGAGTGACTCCCTAGAATCACTTATAATATTTTTATTAATCTTAAAGTATTTGTTTGTTGTTTACCAATGCAGGAAACTTGTCAGAGAAGACAATATACTACGCAGATTTGACAGGTCCTATTTATCCAGGAGCACCATTCAGATGAGGCAACATAATGCCACCACAATTTAAACCGAGCATTCCAGGGGTAAAATAATAAAGTATTATCTCAGGGTAAAGTACTACTACATTAGGGTAAAGTAATATTATCTAAAATATTATCTCAGAGAAAGTATCCCTGAATTAGTTATCTAAGAAAAGACACTCGAGAGTAAGCGTTGGCAAGACAGGGCAGCTCCAGTCCAGAGTTTCTCTTTTTTTTGGGGGGGAGGGGGCAACGTCGGCTCTTAGGGTTATATATATATATATATATATATATATATGTAATATACTGGCCCGGTGTCCAGCACATCACAAGGAATGACGAGTGTAGTCGTGGCTCGAATAAACGACGCGGCAAGTTATGGCATTACATTTTATTAGACGGAGAATACGTCTTCCCAAGACAGTTACAAAATTCGAAAAGCGTACATGTATGTTGATCAGACGGTTTATACAAACTTTGTCAAGTGATCATGATAGCGATTAGGGATTTGCTGTTGTCGCCAAGTCACATGGGGTTTTATGTAATCTGCGCAAAGCCTATATGAAATCTCGAATGACGCTACGCAGGTTTGAAAAAGGAAGCCATTTAATTTTTCACCCGAGAGCTTTTTAGGACTTAGAATTGAAAGCGAACATTAGTTCATACGCCAAAGGTAATTTAGAATAACTTTAGAATTTAAAATGGTATGAGGTTTTTAATGTTATATATATATATATATATATATATATATATATATATATATATAGATAGATAGATAGATAGATAGATATATGTATATAAGAAATAAACATCGTCTCATTTTAAATTTAAACTCATTTAATATTAGGTCTACGATTATATAATTTTAGGCTATGAAAAAAATATACGCCGGGCTCTTTTTTTTTTGGGGGGGGGGGGGAATTCCCCTACGGCGCTCTCCCACTGCAGCTAACTCGTTGCAGAGGTCACGTTTTCAGTCTTTTCGAGAAAACAGCCCCTAGAAAGTTCTGACCGACACCAACCGGTATTTATTTTTAATATGAAATTTTGTTGCCCAGTAACTTCAATATTCCATCCATTTATAGAGTAGTAGATTAAAGTAACTAAAATTCTCGCTTGCTGCGACCCTCAGTGTGGTTTGTAGAGGTGGGAAGGGGCACGAGCCCCCAGATGTCTCCCTTGGGGGTGCTTAGTCTAATTTCAGCTTACACCAGGGGTCGATGTTAGTTCTTTTATACGGTGCTCTCCTTACAAGAAACCAGCAAATTTCAGAGTTGTTCAACTGGCTAACGTCGAAAGACAATGTGCCTACCGCTTTGGAAAAAACAAACAAAAAGACGAACATCCCCTCCCCCCTAAAAAAAAGGTATCTTCCTGCTAGGGGACAAACATTAATAGAATTTGTCATTATAATGCGAATTCTTAGCAAATTTTATTCCCTCATAAAATAAATTATCGTAATAAGCCTAAAATTCCATACGAAAAACTAATTAACTCCTCTTTTTGTGTGCTGTACCGCTATTCATGTGTCAGCGAATTTCTCCTGAACCCAGGGTTACATCTATTCTAACCTACCCCATCCCATTATTCCCTCGTATAGAAAAAGCACAAGAAACACTCCGAAAATAAATAAATATACAGAGGCATACATGTTAACAAACTTTCCCCGTTACTCTTCGATGTGCATTAAGACTTAGTAGATTGGACAAAAGAATGAAATTTGGAGGGTGGGGGAGCGGGGGGCGTAGAGATGAAAACAGTCACAATGGCGGTCTCTGATTGGCCAGATGTGCGGAATAGCAAAAAAGTCGCTTCATTAGGCAGGTACCCGAAACACGTCTTTCGGTCTTTTCAGTCATTTCCTGTGCAATTACAGACCGTGGCACAAGAAATAGGGCGGAGTGCGTGCTATATTGATTCTATAGATGTGTATGCCAAGAAAGGCTAGTTTTTTCCCCGTTGTTTTTCAGATCAGGAAAGTGCCCAGCATTGTAGAATATTTTCAAATTTTTTGGAGACTGTATGCTAAATATCAATCGATAACTGGAACAGTTTAACATTTTGCATTAGAAAACTGTTACAACCAAACATTAAAAGGGTTGTCGACACATAATTCTAATAAAAGTACATTTTTATTTGGATTAAAACATACTAAATTAGCTTTCAGAATCTAATAACACTAATCACGTGTTTCTAGAGTTGGCCTAAAAAGCATTTTTATGCTATAAGGTGTATGCGTATACAGCTAGCTGTGTATATATACAGCGTGTCCGGAATAAAGATATCTAAAAGTCATGACTTATTTTTACGGAAGTACCCATTAGAATTAAAAAAAAATATTTAAATAGAAAGAACATCTCACCAAGTTTTAATATCAATCATAGATTTCTATGATAGTGTCATAGATTTCTATGTGTGCACCTTTTGTAGCACGTCTAACGTCTAAATTTTAATCCAGTTCTCTCCAAGTGTTTCGTAGCATATCAGGCGTTATTAGACTTCTTTGCTTAGGGATTCATTAAATAAGTTGTGTATAAACAAAAAATTGAAACTGGGGATGAGTTGAAGAAACGTATCATTCAAGCAATTCGTGTAATACCTCCTGATATGCTACGAAACACTTGGAAAAAGCTGGATTACCATTTAGACGTTTGTCGTGCTACAAAAGGTGCACACATCGAAATCTATGATTGGTATTAAAACTTGATGAGATGTTCTTTCTATTTAAATTTTTTAAAATTCTAATGGGCAGTTCCGTAAAAATAAGTCATGACTTTTGGATACCTTTAGCCCAGACACCCTGCACTTTATTTCCGCTAATATCAGTAAATAATATTTCCCGATTTCCTGTTCTTTATAAAGATATATCAAAAATTCCTTGCGATGTATCTGTGCAAAATTTTGTCGAGGTTTCCTTGGCTCTGTTTTCATTTAACCATTTTCCGGATTTTTTTAATTTAGAGTTAAAATTTTTCCTCTAAGTAAAGAACCCTACAAGAGAACTCAGCTATTCACAATAAATTCAAATATTAGAGGAAACTGTCTATGACTCACCATCATTTTTGTCCTATGATCTATCACATTCCTGCGCACTTTCCAATAGGAACGAAACAAAAGAATAGGTAACTATTCATACCGGCCATTACTGTTATCAAGTTAGAGCAAAAATTACTTTAAGTTACTCAACTGATATCAATTAGTCAATCTAACATCCTCTCATTCCTCAGAGCAAGAACTCTGAATTCAAATCGGAAACTGTGCATAATTCATTTATGATTTTGAAATAAAGAGTTTTTTTAAACCAGTGGTTCTGGAGGTTAAAATTAAAAACTTTTAAGAACTTTGTTGATTTTTTTACTAAACATAGAGAATTTAAAAGAACCGAAATAAAAATTACGAACGAGTACCAAAATGAAGAAAAGTAATTAAAAATGATTTTTTAAGGATTTAACAACGATTTTTAAGTTCTGTTGAGGCCTTGAAAAAGTTTCAGTCTCACAGAATTAATTTTAGAAGAGGTCTAATGCTCGATTATGTCTTTCGAGATACTCTCTTTAAACATTACTGTATTACAATTAACTTATACATTGTAAATAATTCAACACAAAATAAGAAATTAATATACACAAAAAACATAGACAGTCGAACGAAATTAACAGAAAAACTGCACTATCGTTAAATTATTTTAAAACTTTTCAATAAAAGATTGCGCAGTTGCAACAAATCTCATACTGAAAACACAGACAATTATAACTAGTAAAATGTAAATAATTCAACAGAGAAAGATAATATCGTTATATGGTTTAGTTCTTTTACTGCTACAGAACCTTGCATTTATGGTGTGTGTATCTCTAAGTGCAGGATTTCTGTTTGTTTCGTTTGACTGTCATTGCATCTTCATGTTATTTAATATCCCTCTCTGTTGAATTATTTACATTTCACTAGTTATAATTGTATTATAACTAACTAACTAATCAGTGGCTCAACAGTCCGTGTAGACCAAGGCCGGTGGTGCCTATCTCCGCTTTCTTGACCGTGGGCTTGGGGTGCCATACAGCATATGTCTCGGTCAGGTGGTCAACCTGACACGGGATCCCCAGAGTTAGTTCCAAAGCATGCTTGGTCCTCATTTTATCGACTCACTCAAGGGATGGAAGGCTGAGTCGACCTTTCCCAGTCGCAGGATCGAACCCTGGACCTGTGGTGTGGCAGCTTTTAACCACTTTACTGTATTGAGTAATTACATATTAGTACGATAGTTAACTCTTTCAGTCCAAATAATATAATCCTCCGTTATTATAGTCAAATAATGCTCCAATAATGTAGATATACTTTTAGATGTTATGGCACTAAGGGAAAAAAAATCAAAACAAAACCTTGTGTCTGGACGTGACACATAAGTGCATTTGAAACAGTGAATGAGTAAGATTTTTTTTGTTTTCACTCTCTGCCGTAAATGCTCAGGAAATGTTGAATGGAAGCGCAGACGTGTGTGGAGTTTCTGCCTAATGAAATAACTTTGACATTCTGCACGTATGATCAATCAGGGTAGTCCTTTTTGTTCAATCTCACGAGTAAGCGCTTCGATGTTTTAAAGTCCACAATGAAAAATGGAAAAAAAAAACTGCTTTAAAATTTTCTTTCAGAATTCTGATTATTTTCTGAAGGGAAAATGCTGAATTATTTTTCAAGCTTCTAAGATTGCTTTGCTTTATTTTAAATTTAGGGAATTTTGCCAAGAACGTAAGAATAGTGCAAGTAGAAAACTATAACTGTGAATTGGGGTTACTGCCTGGCAAACAAGGACAAAGCACCAGATTCATGTGAAGCCTAAGTATTCATGTGATTACTCTATAAGGATGAAAGTTTCTCTCTTTAACCCTTAATGTATTTTTTAAATGTGTTGATCGCTAATTTTTAAAAATTTAAATATACCTTCTAAATCAAGAAATAAGTCTGCATCAAGAATGTATTTAAATGTGTACATGTTTACATATAAAGACATTCATACATGGGTGTACATGTATGTATTATTCTATATCAATATATGTATATGGCAAAAAAAGCATTAAATCAGTCACGTGATCAATCTACAGGAGGCAGGTTATTAGATCTTAAATCATGATGCAATTGGAAAAAAAATAAACTTTCTAAACTGAGCACATCATGAAGTGGTTGGTACAAACTATGAAGAAATTTATGTGGGTCTCGATCGCTTTGTTCGTTTCGTGTTTCTGGAGTTATCTATTAATAGCAATTAATTGAAGAACAATTATATACTTGATTCGCAATTAAACTGTTGCCTCTTTTAGTTCGTAAAACTGGAAGTAAAATAAAAATGTAAAAATTGCCACACAAATTCAGTATTAAACGATACTGCATTCAAAAGATTTTATTAGCTGAAAGATTTATTCTCAGCTAAAAGAAATTTCCAAGTGAAAATCGCAGATGAATCTCCATATGCAGTTTTTTTCTGTAATATTTGCATAAAATATCCTTCTCTCTGAGAATTTAGAATAAATAACATAGATTGTGGTAACAAAACCAAGTAACTAGACGCATATAATTTTATATGAGTATGTTTTGAATTAATATTACATTTTTTATATCAAGAATGAATTTTTTACCCCAATAGGCCTTAATTATTCTAGTCAGCACAACTTTTTCCTATAATTTTGCCATTAAACAACGTCTATGAGAAACGTCAGGAGGTTTTTCAATAAAGAAAAGCAAAAGATTCCGTTTTCAATACCCAGGCTACACTCTTGAGTTTCAAGTCATAAAAAAATTGTTAAATCTGAGAGAGTATAATAGAATGGTCACTGCGGAATCACCTGAACAAATAAGGTGACTAAGGTAGCAGACCAGGGAATTTCCACGCTTTAAAAAGCAGGGAGAAACGCGTGACTTATTAGTGGAGATGATGCCGTGGTTTCATGCAGTTCTAAGTTTAGAAAGTTGAGCGTTTAGAGACTAACCAGTTACAGTTTATGAAGAAAAACTTTATAAATGTGAGAATGTGTGACCAAGCGCTTGTTATTACCCTACAAATGTAATGCCCTTTATGAACATGTTTGGAAACGAATATACTTCTCCTGTTATAATCCTGAAAATTTTATGAACACATTGCCTTTAGGGGAATATTTGGAAACGAAGATATATCGCTAGTTATATCCCTGAAAATTCAATGCCGTCTATGAACATGTTTTTTTTTTAAATTTTTTTTTTAAAAATTACGTCGAGGAATTAGTCGGAAAGACCATTTCCCTGCATGCGGCCCAATACAAACTAGCCTTAGAATAATAGCATGAATATGAACATGTTTGGAAACGAATCTATTTCGCTAGTTATAAACCTGAAAAATTTATGCTCCTTCGTAAACGTATTTGCAAACGAATATATTTCGCTAATTATGAACCAGAAAATTTTATGCTCTTTATGAACATATTTAGAAACTAATTTATCTCCAGGATCCTACGGCCCAGAGTCATCCTGTCTCTTACTTAATTTTTTATGTTTTCTCCTTTCTTCCGTAAAATAAAAAATAAAAAATAAAATAAAAAACAAAAAATAAAAAACTGACACTTGGCTTGCCAAGGTAAAAAACCTCATAAAAATCTTATAAAATCAAATAAATATGTCTGACTATCCCTAAACTTTCTCCTCTATCATTGCTCATCTTAGCATCGATAGTTGACCCTCCAATCTACTGCCCTGCAAGATGCTTACTCACTTTTTCTTATACTATGAACTCACGGATTAGCAGCGATCCTATCACTTTACTCCTTTTCTATACTCTGTTTCTATTGGTTCCCCTCTGCTTATCATCTGAAAGTCTGCAATAGAGGGCGTGGCCCAGGAATTGCAGTTGTGACCCTTTTCCTATGGTCCTATGGTCCAGGATCCTTCCGATTGCTCTTCAGATTGCTTCACCAAAGCGATCTGAATGATCCTGTAGCCGGCCAATCAGCTCACTCCCTTTTTTCAGATCGACGAACACTCGCTCTCCGTTATTATTACAGAAATATCTGCGTTAGAAGGAGTGGAATAGGAAACGCAGTTCATCACATCTTCCTACGGTCCTATGGTCGCTTCTTATATTCGGCCTGTTCTCCATTGCACGGGTAACTTGATAGCTCATTCCCATCCTGGGTTCGATCCCAGCGTTTGTCATCTTCACTGCTCATCTGACCTTTGTGGCACGTCTACGACTTTTGAGAGTTTAAATTTTAGCTTCATTGACTGTACGTATTTAATTTTAACACTTTCAATTTTTAAAATTTTTAACTTACTAACTGACTAAATAATCTTAAACTTTTTTTTTTCAAATCAAGTCTTGCTAATTCATCTTTGTATTTTGTTAACTCCCACTCCATCAATTTTAAAGCTTAATCTTTTTTAATTCTCATTACTTAATCCAAAAATCTATTAACTTAACTTTACCTTTTTTTTTCAACTAAAATCATATCTTCTTGGACCATGCGTGAAAAGTTGCAGTTATTTCACATACTCATACCGAGGGTAAAGGGCCTTTTAGACCCTATTAGGTACCTCACGAAAAGTTACTGTCTGTGTCCATGTCGCTTGTTATAACCCTGAAATTTTATGCAATTTGTGAACATATTTGGAAACAAGGATATTTCGCTAATTATAAACCTGAAAATTTTATGCTCTTTGGGAGAAATATTATTTATTTCCACCAAAGAAAGGTGGAAATATTATTTAAAGCTTCTTATCTATAAAACTATCACTAGACCGGTCCTAATGTATGGTTCGGAAACTTTGTTTCTAAAAAAAAAAATGGAGAATACAGAATTGCAGTCTTCGAGAGAAGCCTCCTTGGTGGTGTCAAAGAAAATGGCCTATGGCGGAGACGTTTTAATTTAGAAATCTATAGATTATTTAAAGAGCCCGATATTATTAAGATTTTAAAAATTAAAAGAATGAACTGGGCCTCTCATATTGCTAGAATGGATGAAAAAATCCAGTAAAGAAGATTTTTGTTGGAAGGCCCTTTAGTAGTCGGAAAAGAGGAAGGCCAAAGCTAAGATGCCTCGACTCTGTTGAATCAGATTTTAGAGTGACTGGAGTGAGGAACTGGCAGACCAGGTCTAGAAATAGGGGTTGTCCTGGAGGAATCTTCAACTGAAGGCCCTGACCCACCCTGGGCTGTCGTACCAAATATGATGATGATGGTGGAAATATTTGGAAACGAATATGATTTGTTTGTTATAAACCCTGAAAATTAAATGTTCTTATTAAATCTCCCTATTCTAAAAAAAAGTAACTCCCGCTGCCGCTGTCAAAAGCTTGTCAAGCTATCTCCTCCGAAACCGCTGGGGGTATGGGGTAGAGAGCGATACCAATGGATGAAGAAAAAGGGGGGGGGACCAAAGTAAGACATGTCTCATCTTCGTCGGACTTTAAATTTTTTTTAAATTTTATGTTTTGTAGGAAAATATTGACTTTTTCATCTTCAGATTACGATAACTCGCCAAAAAATGATCGTAGAATTTTGATCTTTTTACAGTCTAAGACTACAGACATTTCTCTTTCGAACTAGACCTCATTTGTTTAAAAATATTTTAAAACAGACTAATATTTTTATCAAAAAATGAAACACAGTTTTTCAAGAAATATCGTCCCCTATGTGGATGTAATATCGATGCTCCTCGAGTTTTTATCTTACAAAGAAAATATTTGCATTATCTGGAAGCTGAAAGCTTTCTTATTCATATAAACCTTATTTCAAGTCTATATCTTAAATTTTCGATTTTTAATTGAATTTTAAAGCTGATAATTCAACAGTGATGAAACGCCCTTCACATTAAGGGTGACAACAGTAAATGGATGGAAGCTGTTACATTGTCCGAGAATCACCCCTATGTATCTCGCTATTAGCCATAACAGAGGAGCGAGCGTAGCCCCTAGTATATTTTAAAAAATAATTTTCGGGTGCAGAATCTTCTCCTTTACGTTCCCGGAAATCAAGCATTATTAGACTGAGTAATACAAGTTATATTAGCCCTTGATGCAACTCTTCAAACGACTAAATAAATTCTAATAAAGTAAGGGCATAGCATTTACATGACTATACCAACAATTTTTTAATAACAAACTCAAGTTTTTATGACACTTCATAAAATGACTGCAGTTCACAAAATAGGCCACCGAAGAAGACCAGTAATGATGAAATCTGCATCGGTCCGAGCATGTTCTGGATTACGCGAGGGCACAGTTGGCTCTGAGAAAACACAATTAATGGTGATTAATCGCATGGTTAGCATTGTCTCCTACCTCTGCCTGGAGGAAGTTGTCCTGAGCGGGTCGGCGGGGGCGTGTGTGTTTGTTTCGGCGAAAGAAGGCGGAGCTTCGTACACGCAGTATATACTCTCCTCTTCGTGATCGCTCAGGCAGCTGGACGGCTGAAAGAGAAATAAATGATGAAGAGGGCTGACAAGATGGAAATCTCAGCACGCATATTTATTCCAGCAATAAGTCAGTAGGAGTGATTACATGCAAGGAAAGGCATGCATGACGGACTTTTTCAAACTTATGACCGTAAGTTTGGAAGACTCTATTATTGCATGTAACCTCTCCTAGTAACTTATTGCTCGCATAAATATGTTCAGGTAAAAGTAAAATAGTAAAATAACATAGCAAAGTTGCACATATAAAATGTAAGGCACTAATACAATTACATGGTGCTATGAAGCTATTCATATAAGACTTCCAATATATAAAAAAAAAAGATGTGGTATAAAATTTTTCTAAGGATTCGAAATTCATTTCAATGCAAAATTATTTAACATTGACAAGAAAAAAATGACATCATCTTAACTATGACTAGCAATAAGGTAATGCAATAAAAAAATAAAATCCTTCTTCAACTCTCTCTCTGCATTAAAATAAAGTAAAGAACTCTCCCCTCTCTCTCCCTGTATTTAAATATAACTTTAAAAAGTTTTTTTTTTGGTATTTGATAAGTCAAAACTTTATTCGTTATTTATTATTTGTTATTGTTTACATCATTGTATTTAATAAGCAACTATTGTTATTATTTTTCATATTTTTTAATTTTTAATGTGTATTGTTATTATTGTTTTTACATTATTGTTTTAATAGGCCATTTTCATTATTATTGTTTAATTGTTTATTTTATTATTTTTTTACATTATTGTTTTAATAATCCATTATCGTTATTATTGCCTAACTGTTTATTGTTTATTGTTATTATTGTTTTAATAAGCCATTATCGTTATTATTGTTTGATTGTTTATATTTGCATTTACATTAATCTGTTTATAATTCATTATTGTTATTATTGTTTAATTGTTTATTGTTTATTTTGTTATTGTTTTTACATTATTGATATACTAATAAGCCATTATTGTTTTATTACGTATTTGTTTGTTCATTACTTAAAAGTTAACTTATTTTATTTTTTATTTATTGTTAATATACTTTTTTTTATATTTTAGTACTGTCGATTTTTACTTGCAAAAACTTATCGTGATTTAATTTATGCTTGTTAAACTTTAAAGTCTACACTTATCCCTTAACTTTCAATAATAGTCTTTTAATTTTGAACCAATTGAACGTAAGATGTTCGTGAAACTTTTTTAATTTCCTTCCTTAGACAGATTTTGATGTTCTCAGTTGTTAAGATCAAACCAAAGTGGAGCACATTGCCTTCCTTGCACGGACATGTATTTATGATTAACATGAACTTTATCATCTTTTCACCAGACTCAGGGACGAATTATGTTTTCTAAAGGCCCTAAACGCAACCAAATTTGAGTCCCCCTTGATCCCTTCAAACCAAATTTCATAGATATCTGTCTGAAGTAAACGTCAGATACTGCCGATGGTTCCGTAATCTTTTATCACTGTCGTAAATACATAACCTTCATATATATATGAACCAAAAACCACATTTAATCGTTCAAATTAACAAGAAAAAATTGTTTTAAATATCCGGAAAATTAATTTGAAAGATACCATATATTTTAAGTAGTCTATAGTGACACTTTAATTACTTTAAGTTTGAAAGATTTATCTATAATGTACATCTAATCTGACTCTCTCACAACATTATTTTACATAGGAACTGCAGAGAAATTGTTTAAATGCGTGTTAGAAAAGAAATTTCGAAAATAGTTTACCACATGCTTAAGCCATGGGAAGGAGCGCTCGCCACTAGCATTTCTAATGGGCTGTATAACAATTGCATTACTATTATAATATTAAAAATGAAACAGTTCTTACATTTAGCTGATTGCGATTCATGACGAAGAAATAATCAGTTGACTTCAACTGGTCAGTTGAGTCCTGAAAACATAGTAATGTTTATACACGTAGTAATGTGACTTAATTATCAGAAATCATCCTATTTTTTGTTAAGTCTTAAGCACGTGCATGCTGTAATCTGCATCCGGCTGGCTGATGATACTGCCTAGATGCAATATTTATATCCATTGCTTCTTAACAACTTATGGTTTACAAAAAATTAACGATACTAGTTTGGGTATATTTCTATCACTCTTGTATACTGAGGCAGTACTCATGAATATAGGTTTTGCCTTTCATACTGACGATTTTTTTGTAGGTCAAATTGGTTGGGATATAATAATTCTAATTAGTTGAGTGTTGGGCTTCGTAAAAGGGTGATTTTCCCCCCTTAATCATTCCTCTCAGAGTATTTAAAGTTTATGTCAAGCATAAGAAGCATATACCCGATGACCATCGCTGAAGTATTATTACTGGGTATAAAATATTATTTTTAGGAAGCCCGCTTTAACATAATTAGTCTTCATAAAAATGGAAGTTCATTTGTTTCTTGAAAAATGAAAAGTTCAATACTAGATCTAGGAACAATTTTTCAGCGGCGATGTATGATCAAATTTGCCTTATTATCGGATGTCAAACTAAAAAAGGGTAAACAACTAAAAAACATTAATTTAATACAAAATAATGGACCATAAATGGAATATTTATATGCCTGAAATTGCAAAAGGGAAAAAATTGGCTTGGTGGTGCCCGAGTAAGTCGTTCGCCCCAGAGCCAATGGGTCCCTGCTGTGCGGATTGCTGGGGGGACGACTTGGCTCCAATTAAATATGCCGTATAAGCTTATCACTGTGGTCGGCGGAACCTTTAGAATTATATGCCTGAAACTTAACCCAAACTGGACTACACTGTTTATTAAGTTAAAAAAATTAAATAGTTTTAAATATTACAAAGTAAACTTCAATAAACAGAAATCAGCGTATAAATCCTTAAATATCAGAAAACTAAATGTAACATATTATTTTCTTCTATTATCCTTTTAATCTCTACAGTTTGAAGATCTTGCATAGGGTTCAGAGAAAATTCAATTATAAATCCCCACTGCTTTACGTCACGTAAAAGCACAGTAATGGATACAGTCGTCAGTTGTCAATGTATTGTTTTTATAGAGTGACTGACCGAAGTGGTTGGAGAGCCAAGGCTCGACTGGAGCAAACATCGTAAGAATTTCCGATTACAACCGAACATACCCGAAAGGATTGGAGACGTGGTAGATTAATCGGGGGTACCAAAAGGAAGTATCCGTATACCTATTTCGCAGATATAAATGATTTTCCTTAATTGAGCTTAAAGACCTTTGAAACATTGGACACAGTAAAATGGAATGGGATTTAATGGAGGTTTTTGAAAAATATAAAGTAAAAAACCATGATAATGGTTAAAGATGTCACTTTTTTAAAGAAGATATCTGGAGGATCTTTACATTAGGATATAAAAGGTAATTTTTACATTTTCACCAGTCTTTCATGTCAGATTTATTAATTATCGCCTCTAAACACAAGCTAGTACCAGCTATGAATTTTAACTTTTCAACTTCTCGCTTTAATCAAGTTTTTGTTTATTCTGCATACAAATGAAATGCACGCGCAATATTCCAGTTACTCTGCTTTGAAGTAAATCTCGTGATTTCTAAAATGCATCTACTCGTAAAATTTTTATATTTTGCATTTTTTACGTAGTTTGCAGTTTGCTGTTAATCCAATTCTAGTTCATAAAAAAAGACACTTTATTAATCTTATCGGTATTGTAAAAAAGGAAAAAAATCCGACTTTACGGTTTTTGTTTGATAAATTATAAAGGTAAAATACTGTATTTTGAAATACGGTTTCCTGCTATTAATACAACGGGTAAGTCCGCGGTTGCGCATCTAGAATCTATTTTTAAGGGATAGTTTAATGAAAAATAACAATTTCTGTTGACATTAAATATAGCATCAGATGAATTAATTTTTCCTGGAGATTTGCTTTAAAAACACGGGGAAATAGCTCAAACAATCCCTTCTCACACTACTATGTTCAGCACTATGAACAGCACTACCATGTTAATTCAAACTCCACAGTCTTCATCAGACTTTAGTCAAACTGTAGTGTATGAGTTGTAGACATATTCAGATCAAGTAAGTACAGTATTCTGATCTCGAGCTATAAATCTACGTTAAGATCTGACGTCTACAGAAGTTGCAAGCTGCATTACTTTTTACAGTGTTATTTTAAAATTAAAATATTTGCACATCAAGTGCCAGTAATTTATCATTAATTCTACTATTTTTTAAAAGTTGACCCGAAAACTATTTCTTGAAATTTTAATGAAAGGAAGAAATATTTCAAGTTTGTTATTTGGCCATAGAATTATTGCATTTATCGAGTTATTATTACAATGCGATATTTTCAAATTGCTTTGACGGAACATTTATAAAATATATACAAATGATATCCTATACTTTTTAATGAGATCCATGAAAAGCTGATGCTAATTATTAAATTACACGTTAAAGACTTAAATATGCTAGTAGGCTATAAATATAGTTTTGGCTGCCCCCATTATAAAATAATATTACGAAGCACTATCCAAAATACTTAATATTATGTTTAAAGGTAATCCAGAAAGAAAAAAAGCATTGTATACAACATATAACTAAGCAATATTTGGGAAAAAAATTATGAATAATATGAATAAAAAATGCATTTCGAAAACAAACATTCAATAAAGAACAAAATCCCCAGTATTCTCTCGAGCGCAGCTGGTATTTATGAAAAAGTAAACCAACACAGAGAACACAAAATAACTCCCCCTTGCTGTCTTAATGTATTCAAATGGTTTTTCTTACTCATTTTCGGCAATTTTTTTTATTATTTCCAGAGAAAATTCTGTCACGCGGAGTGGCAACACAACACATCATCGGGAATTTCCAGCCTAATCAAATTTTGTCCTTTGAAAGTACCGCTGACGTATCCTTCAAGGATCATTATCTGCCTTTATAAATGTGTTATCCTGGCACAGGCGGGGAGGGCCTCCATGCCGTGAATACATAAACCTCGGATTGGTATTCCTTGTTGATGAAGACGGAATTTTCAGAAGAAAAGCTGATGCGCCTTTTTTTGTATCGCAGCAGTGTGGTCCCGAGGCCCCCCCAAATAAAGTTTTATTCACGAGACAATCTAGGAGGGGGAACCGGGATTGAATTTACGCAGTAGTGTTGCAATTGGTGGGGATATGGTGTTTCGAATTTGTAGAATTTTAGGCTTCGTAGAAGGGTGCAGATTTTTTATTTTTTTTATCTCACTTGCGAGAATTTTTATGATTATATAAAGATATAAGAAACGGTTTACATGTCAGGAGTGTAGAGTAAAGACGCGAGAGAAAGCCTAGAATAAATGGGAAGAATTTTAACATTGAGAAAAAATTGGCTTAAAAAATTAAAGATAATGCTTGGGGCATACATTTATCTCTCGTATACTTAAGTAGTACTCATGTATCTAGGTTTTGCTTTTGATAACGACGATTTTTTTCTTGGTCAAGTTGGTTGGGGTATAATGGTTCGAATTGGTTGAGTTTCAAATTCTGTAGAAGAGCGAAATTGTTCTCTGGTTTGTGAGTATTTTTAATTTGATATAAGGTATGAGAAATGCTTCCGTTTCCAGACTGAGTAGATATGACGTATCAGAACACCCAGAAAAAGTATGAAAATTTTCACGTTGAAAATTTTGGTTTAAAAATTTTAAAGATACTGATTGGGGCATATATCTATGTCTTGCATACTCAGGCAGTATTCACGTACTTGGGTGTCTTTTGACTTTGACACTGATGACTCGTATATCTAAGTCAGATTGGTTTTTTATATGATGATTCGAATTTATTGAATTTAAAGCTTCGGGAAAGGGAAAAGTTTTTTCTCTGATTTGTGAGTATTTTTAATTTTTTATAAGGTATGAGAAATGCTTCAATTTCAGGAGTAGTTATGACGTAAGAGACGTATGAGAAAACCCAGAATAAGTATGAAAAATTTCATGTTGAAAACTTTGGTTTAAAAGATTTAAAGATACTAATTGGGTCGTATATCTAACTCTTGCATACTCAGGCAGTACTCACGTACCTGCCTGAGTATGAATGTACATGAGATTTTGCTTTTGATACTGATGACTGGTATCGAAGTCTTGGTTGGGATATGATGACTGGAATTTGTTGATTTTAAAGCTCCGTGAAAGGGAAATTTTATTTTCTCTGATTTGTGAGTATTTACATTTTTTTTATAAGATATGAGAAATGCTTCAGTTTCAGGACTGAGTAGTTATGACGTAAGAGAAGATCCAGAATAAGTATTAAAAATTTAATATTGAAATCTTTGGTTTAAAAAATTTAAAGATACTAAATGGGCATATATCTCTTGCATATTCAGGCAGTACTTATATACCTGCCTGAGTATGAATGTACCTGGGTTTTTGCTTTGATATTGATGACTCGTATCGAATTCAGATTGATTGGGATATGATGACTCGAATTTTTTTGAGTTTAAAGCTTCGTGAAAGGGCGTAATTTTCCCTCAGATTTGTGAGTATTTTTAAGTTTATGTAAAGTAATAGATGCGCTTCAGTTTCAGAACTGAGTAGAATAAATGTGAGAGAGAACCAATAATAAGTGAGAAAAATTTCAAGGTAGAAAAGTTTGGTTTGAAAAAAATAAAAAATAAAAAACTATTTTGGGTATATATATATATATATATATATATATATATATATATATATATATAGATATATCTCGTATACTCAGACAGTACTCATGGATCTAGGTTTCACCTTTCATAGAGGCGCTTTTTTTGTAGGTCAAATTGGTTGGGATATAATGAATCGAATTAGTTGAGTTTTGACTTAGTCAAAGGGTGAAATTTTTTCCCCTTAATTATTTCTATGAGAGTATTTAAAGATTATGTAAGGGCATAAGAAGCGCTTCAGTTTCAGTATAATGAGTAGTATAAATGTGAGAGAGAACCGATAATAAGTAAGAAAATTTTCAAGGTAGAAAAGTTTGGCTCGAAAAAAAATTAAAAAAAAAAACTAATTTGGGTATACATATCTCTCTCTCGTATACTCAGGCAGTACTTATAGATCTAAGTTTTGCCTTTCATAAAGACGACTTTTTTGTAGGTCAAATTGGCTTTTCATATAATGGCGCGAAATAGTTGAGTTTTAGACTTCGTAAAAGAATGAAATTTTTCCCCTTAGTTATTTCTGTGGGAGTATTGAATGTTTATATAAGGGCATAAGAAGCGCTTCAGTTTCAGTACTGAGTAGTACAGACTCGAGAGAAGGCCCCGAATAAGTAGGAAAATATTTCAAGGTGGGAAAATTTCGTTTAAAAAAATAAAGTTGCTGGTCTGGACATAGAACATGTATCTCGCCCATACTCAGGTAGTACTTATTTATCTCGACTTCGTCCTTGATGATGATGATTTTTTTTCTGGGGAATTTTTCTTTTGTTTGCAGAATATTTTTCATAAAAGTGATACATCCTCTCATATCTTGGATCCTCTCAGCTAAACTTCCGGAATATCTTTGTCGGAACCGATGAGTTCGTGACTGGACGTAACTTATCATCCCTTACGATGACTCTTGGATGAAGGACCTCTTTTTACATGAAAGGGAAGCGTTCAATAAAGGTTTCCCCCCCTCAAACAACTAAAACTTAGTATCTTTATTTATCAGAACTTATTAAATTATAGCTTCATGGTAGAAATCACGGAAATGGACGTCCGGTTGAAGCTAGTTATGCATTTTGAATCCTAAAACTAATTTTAGTCAAAATTTTCAGGATTGAGCATATCGGAGACTCTACTATGATTTGTAATGTAATAATTATAACTTGGCTTTACTTTGTCAGAATCCAGAAGTGTCTAATACTTAAATTATAGATTTTCTAAACGTATTGATTGTATTTTCTCTATTTATTATAAAAAAAATTAAAGTTAGTTTATTAAATTTTTTTGTATACCAGTCATAAAAGTTTCTATGGCCCTTTGCTGTTGTTGTAATGCAAGCTATTCAGGACGTAGGTTTTTGATGTCTATGAATCCAAATAATCTTTCATATTTAACTGGCAATTTTTTCCATATGTAAGACGTTTTTCACGACCCAATTCGTTTGGAAGTTTCTAAGTATCTGATCACAGCAGATTTTTCTCGTTATTCCGCTGGCCAGCGAAATGCATGCAGATTTTCGATTTTATCGATAACATTAGAAAACATTGCCCGATTCCCTTACATTATGTTGAAACCTTAAATGAAAAATACTGTTCATGATGTTCCTTTTTTAAAATAAATCAGATTTAATTAAATATTGGGAGTTTTTGTTTTTATTTTTCTTTGAAAGTTATTCTTTGGGCCTAGTAAGAAAAGACTAAAAGATTAAGATAAGACAAAGTAAAAAATTTCAAACAGACGTCAACTAAATAGATTGTACGTAAAAGAAAAAAAAGAGGGATCTCCCTTTTTAGCTATTACACTTCACTTGAATTTATTCCTTAACATAGTAGACTAGTGCGAAATCATGTAGTATCACCGAAGAAAATTCTTTCATCGGTCAGGCTTAAAGTAACAACTTCTTGCAGTTACAGAAACTGCCCCACGAAGGTTCAAGGGAGAAGTAGGACTCATTGGAGCTGCTTTTTGACTTAATGCGATTTTGGTGGGAGAAAGTTGCTTAAGGGGAAAACTTTTAAAGAGGAAGAATGCTGAACTAACATCAGTGGTTGGTATAGCCCAAGATACCAATCGAACGAGAAAAAAAATAATGGCCTTATTTGAATAGGGATCCAACTCCCCTTTTTAAAAAAAATGGAGTTAGTCTCACTTTCATGTCATTTCTATCTTATTTTCAAACTGGTACACCTCCAGCTTATTTCTGCTTCCAACAGAGGGCATTACAAATCAGACTTCAGCCGTCATTTCTCAGCACTCATTAAACTTTAAGGCTCTGTATATCAAAATAAACAAGAATGGAGTTGGACCACTATTCAAATATAGAGGAGAAGAAAAGAATGGGGTGTTATACTGACTGACAAAGTGGTAGAAGGGGAATGTAATTAAACTAAAAATCCCTGCACGATGGAAAAAGATTGAAGGATAATTTAAATTTGCAATTATATATCAACTTTACCCTTAAAAAAAGGTTCAGGCATATCATAAAACCATTTTTAATTAATAAGTAAAGAGGGAAATTTACATAATTTTGTCTTCATTACTTTAATATCTATTTATTTAGCTATCAATCATCGCCTTTCTCCATCCCTATCTATCTATCTGTATGCCCCACAGTATATATATATATATATATACATTCGCCTATAATAATGCACAGTATCACGATGCCTTCGAGACATAACGCCTTATTTTTTCAGACAGCAGAATGTGATTTCAACTGCTTCAGTATTCCCAAATAAGTTTCATGTTGAATTCATAACTACCACAGAGTTTCCTTAGACGCCTATCAATAGCACCCTCACACAACAATTTAATTTTAGGATTCGCATAAAGTGAGTTCAGGGAGAAACTTATGCATATTTACAATCCAAAATGAACACTTCGTGGCAAACACCATCCCCTTCAGCAAGGTATTTTGTAGTCAGTGCATGCAGTCCTCTCCCTTTCCTAGCGATAGTGCTTACTTGAAGTTCAATAATAATATTTGAGAAATGCATCGGTCGCAAAAGACTAAATTGGATCAGGCGAAAATTCCTTAAGAATGCGATGCCGTTTCCCATTCAAAACTTTCTACTCAAACAGAATATCATTTTAACTACTGTATATATTGTAAACGAGAATACATTTTTTTTATTTTGTAGCTCCATGAAGTGGTTCACTTAAAGTGGGGATCTCAAATGACCTTAAAGTGCTATCACCTCGATGTTGGAATGATGCTTAGCATTAATAATTTTTTGTTTTCATCTCGTTTTTCTTAAAGATAATTTCCCTGTGACTATTCACATCAAACCTTCTTTGTGAAACATTCATGCAGCTTTAACCCAGACGTCTAGAAAACATTCTGGGATCGAGGTATCCTTGTGGTAGCGCGCTGGCTTTCGGTACTGAGGGTGCGTGGATCGAATCCCGATGCGCGCCATTAAATACCTCCGTGTCCAGGCCGGATATGGGCACGTTAAATTCGTAGACCGGAAAGTCCTTTTATGAGGTCAGAGAGGGAGGGAGAGGGTACGATACCCCAGATGTCACCCCTGGGGTTGCTCGGTCAAAGTTGAGGTGGCAACTAGCTAAGACGGGCTCCGACCCTTGTGGTGCTATATAAACCGAAGCCGCACATTTAAGCCCGAAGCCTATATGGACGTAGTCTGGAACTTCCTGCCAGGGGGTATTAGAAATAATAACAACAACACAGAAAATATTCTAATGTAGCTAACCCAAGTTATAGAAGGAAAGCCACGGTATAGTAATTATGTGAGAGGAAGAAAGCTGACAAATACGAGAGGCATAAAAGAGAAAGGTTAGCCGTGCAAAAATAGCATACACGTGCAAGCAAGACACAAGTTATTTCGTCAAATGTTGCCCTAATTCCCAAATATTGCCCTGAATGCTTGTATTGTCTATGAAACATTGTAAGATATTGGATTGTTACCGTTAGTTTCTAACTAATATTTTTTAGTTCCCTTTCTAATGACCATTATTGTTAAGTTGTTGTTAAGAAGAAAAAAAGTGCAACGGTTACTAGGTAAGAGTAAGAAAGCGGCCAAAAAACAAACGACATAAAACATGAAGATTGGCCGTGCTGAAAGATGAATTTTCCTCAAAAGCAGGGGATATGCTGCTCTGTCAAATAAGCTAGAAATTACCAATACTGCGTCGACTACATTGTATTGACATTAGAGCGTCCAGAAAAATGCATTATTACATAGAGCTTCTGACCCGTTTTACTTAAGTTCATATTTCAATAGTCATTCTAGTCATTTTATGGTAATAAGGTAACTGGAAGAAACCAACTAAACTTGAGCAGCATAAAAAAAAGAAGATTCGCCGTGCAAGCTAGACAGAAGCGTATTTCGAAAGCTATCCTCAAGTAGCATTTTACAGCTACGTGACCTATGAAATGGAAAGATTTAGATATGTGAATTTAGAATTCTTACAGTGGAAAAATTTACTACAAGGTATCCAGTGTTGATACGAGATGCAAGCTGAAATTTTATCGGCAGCACCTGCATAGTTGAGCATTCAAATAGAACTGTATAAAAACTGTTCCTTTGTGGGGATACGATTCCATACTTTTAATTTTATCACTGAATTCTGGGTAACTACCAATTATTTAGTTTGGTGCAAAATTCTGTACTACATGTCTAGGGAGAATTTTACCGAAAAATCAAACCGAAAGTGACAATTTTTTGTGCGAAATTTTGTTTTTTCCCCCTTTGATGTTTAATATGAGTGAATAAGTACTTGATTTAATCCTTAGTTTTGAGTGGTTCAACGGCGGTAATAGACGTGGCCGTTCGTAAAATCAAAGCAATATCTCTTAAATGAAACTGAGTTGGCATATCGCATATTCGGCGATTATTTAATACTGAAGAAGCTACCTCATAATCAGGCATTTACATTTTTAGTAGCTGTGACTGTATTTCTATTCCTCTAGATCAGAGATGAAACGAGGGTCTGAAATTACGCATTACTGATTGTTTAGAATGATTTTCTTGGTAACTATAGCACTATGCTTCGAAACATATCAATAACTTAAATACATCTTGTTGTAAACACATTCACTCAATTAATAATTCTAGAAAGTGATGTAAATAGTTGCGAGATGATCACGACTGGAAACATCGGTGTTAATTAATTCAAGAAGATCGAGTCTAGAAGCATATCGATATGCCAACAGATTGAAATATGATGCATAGAAATATATTAAATTAATTCATGGAGGTTGCATATCTAAATTATACTGATGTCAATAATAGATAAAAGAGATAATACGTATACAACTAAAACTTTATAACTATATTCAAACGGAGGACGCGATGGCCCAGTTGGCAAGGCCAGCGGGCCAGTGATCTGAACGTCTCTGGTTCGATCTGGTATCGCGTCTCTGGTCGCTGAAAATCCATCGGCGTGTACACTAATGGCGGCTGGTGCACGTAAAATCTGTCGTGGCTGCAATGGCCTCGAAGTTCTCAAATTTACCTCTGGAGGTGCGGGGTCAAGTTTTCCGGTCTCGTCGCTTGAGTCGGTTCAAAATTACGGGATCGGCTTGGAGGGGGTAATGTTGGTCACCTATACGGTGCCCCCCTTAAACGAATGGCCAGCAGTCTCGGCAGTGTATAAATTGTATGGATTAGGTTCCAAAAACCATTGCCATATGTAACAACAGATTCAAACGGATCATGTCAGGAAACATCGATGTCAATATATTCTGGAAGATCTTATCTGGAACCATATACCGATGTCAACACACTCATTGAAATAACGTGTCTAGAAATATGTAATCTGAACTGATGCATGGAAATAGTACGCCTGAATTATTCTAATGTCAATAGATTCAAGACGATAAAACGTCTAGAAGTGAATTGCTATTTACTGATTCAAGGACATAACGTATCTAGTAACGTCAACACATTTATGGAGATATCTCTAGGCGTATATTTACGCCAATAGAGCGTAGAGATATAATATCCAAAGCTACGTGTTAACCAATTTAATGCTTTTGAAAGAGCTGGTTGTCAAGATACATGCTGATGTGAACAAATTTAAGGAAACCATGAACCTAGAAACATATAGATGTTTTAAGTGTACGGTTATAATGAATAGATTGAAATTAAGGTTTAATTTTAATCCTGATCGTCCTAATTAAAGTTTGAGTCATGCTCGTTGTTTTCTACATCGATAACTTAATTATTTATTTACTAATTTTATTTTTTCATTCTTTCAGTGCAAGTGCATGATTAAAATGACCGATTTCGAACATCGAATTTTGTCGGTAGCAAAATCTATTGAAGTCAGACGAAGATGAGGCAGCATGAAGGACGAAAAATCTCAAACTAAACCTAAAATTCTATATTCCAAGAAAAGGATCCCCGTGATCCTAGGGTAAAGCCCTCATGAAAAATAAATAACGATATCCGAGAGTAAGAAACAGCCACTGCCCCGCAAAATAACTGATTAAAAGAAAATTTCCGTTGACGTGTACATAACCCTTTGTTCCACCGTTCCCGAGAAAAGAAAAATGGCGAAATTCTTTTTGGTAAGACGGGGGCTTACCGTCTTTCACCGGCGCAGGGGGTTGAAATCGGCACCTGCGTTCGAAAGCGAACTGGCATTTCATTATACGGGGGGATTTAGGGCTGAATTTTTTTTTCTGCCTTGCTCTAATTCACCATGATGCTTAAAAGCAAAAAGTCTCTGACGTTAGAGGGTGGGAAATGTCGAGAGCTCTCTCTCGGCACAGCTCAAACTACCTGATCTTTGACGAAAAATGCATAAGAGAAAGAAATGTTAAGTCGTAACCGTGATGGGACTTTGGCGTCGATGGAAAAATATAGAGTAGATTCTTTTATTAAGTGGTAAAATAGAGTGATATAAGGGCTTAGATTCTTTTTTTATATGATACCCCCAACTTTGCGAACTCTTTCGAAGTCTTTTAAATATTCAGCCGAGCTTCGACTTTTTTGGATTTGACTTTTTGAGAGTTTGATATCTATGATAAATAGTAATTTTCATTGACATTTTGCAGCCGGCAGCAATGCTAAAATTATTAAAGTTTATAAGACCCAGTCCTGTATAATAGATAATTGTATTTTATAAACTTTTACTATTTAAATCCTGTACATCAGATAACGTACGTGTACGGTATTGTTTTTCTCATTGTCTGAGTTTGGTTGAGTATGTGAGACTGTTGTCCTGTATGTGAGACTCAGTCCTGTATAATAAATAATTGTATTTTATAAACTTTTACTATCTAATTCCTGTACATCAGATAACGAACGTGTACAGTATTGTTTTTCTCACTGTCTCTGTATATGTGAGTTTGGTTGAGTATGTGTGACTCTTGTCCCGTATGGGAGACTCAGACCTGTATAGTAGAGAATTTTATTTTATAATATTGTAGTATTTAAATCCTGTACATCAGATAACGTAAGTGTACAGTATTGATTTTCTCACTGTCTCTGTATATGTGAGTTTGGTTGAGTATGTGAGTCTGTTGTCCTGTATGCGAGACTCAGTCCTGTTCAATAGATAATTATATTTTATGAACTTGTACTAATTCAATCCCGTACATTAGATAACGTATATGCGCAGTATTGTTTTTTCCACTGTCTCTATGTGAGTTTCGATTAGTATGTGAGACTGTTGTAGGGCTGTCTATTGCGCTACAACTATTTTGTATTTGTTTAATGGTCTTCAATATTATTTTTTAAAGAAATTACTCGAATTTTTGCTGTTTGCTCACTTTATGCACAGGTAGCAATAATATACTTACGTTTAGTCATTGTTTTAATTGTTTTAAGGATAATCTTAAAAATTTCTAAAAGGAGTTAAGAAAGTTGAGAAATTAGAACCAGTTTGTGAAATTATCGGTAAAAATATCAAGAAATGAAGAGCAAACATTCTATTTCCCCTCTCATTTATGAATTAAAAAATAGAATTTCTGTCCCGGCCGAAAGTTTACGCGGGGAACGGAATTAATGCAACAGTGACTTTAGAATTCTGATTAATGGGCCTAGAAAGGAATCTGTCAAGGAAATAAGTTTATCCGAAGACGCTTAAATGCTGGAGACTGGAGTGGGATACTGAAAGTAGAAAACCCCATAACTTTCAAAAGAATGTGCGAGAAAGTTCTGTTTAACTGCGGGCCCGAGTTGAGGATTTTATGTCGTGTTTCAGCAAATCATGAACTGTAAAAGAGTGGTATGCAGAGCTGGAACCTGGAGAACGGTGATATTTCACAGACTTGATAAAATGGGATTTCAGAGTGCTGATATACAATTTTTCATCAAAGCTTCGCGTATATGCGCGTTTTTGAATAAATGGTTTGAAATGTATTACTATAAGCGATTCCGGTCGATCTTGAACGTGCGTATTAAATAACAGAAAAAATCATGTTTTGACATATTCAGGTCTAATTTTCAATATAGATATTACATATAAAAACCCTGTAAGTTCATTATAATTTTTATCATAGAATTAAAACCTGCAGCTAGATTTGATGCTAAAATCATCTTATTAAATAAAAGTTATGATCAAAACTCCATTTTAAGAACACTGTGCGATATCGCCTTGATTTTGTTTTAATACACTGACCAGTTTTACTTTCCCTTTCCTGTTTTATGGTTTTGCTACTAAATCCCTGGTTAAAAATTCGTAAGAAATTCTACAGTTTTACCGTAAAAATCTGAAGTGAAAATCCATTAATTATTTGCAGTTTAACAGTTAAACCTATGTAAAATTATTAGGACCCTAAATTGATACTGAAAAATAATAGAAAACTTTATCGTTTTACTGTGTCAGTCAAACGATGAAGTTTTGCTTGAAATTTTAGTTTTGTATTAACATCTAACGTAAAAATCCATTTAAAAATTGATCATTTTAAAGGTATATTAACAGTAAGCTACCAGAACCCAATACGTATATACATCTAAAATATGCTCCTTTGAAACCCACATTAACTGCATCCCATTAACAATCTCTAAATAAGACGGGAAAAAATCATAGTAAACATCAAATTATTGGAATGAAAGGTCGTTACAATCAGCTTTAAATTACAAAAAATCTATAAAAATCCATCAATTCACATAAATTTATTTACAAAAATGGTATATGAATTAATACTTACTGAATATTTCCCTGGTTTGAAGTTTCTGTTGGCTTTTAAGGATAAACTGTCACATTGGGGCTGAAAAAAATAGAAACATGTAAATGAGAGAGAAGTATACGAACAGGGGGGGAAATACTAAGAAAACATGATAAATTTAATACCCCCGCCCCTAATACTGGCTTATTAATGGTCACCATAGAGAAGTTTCGCTGTATATATAAATATTTATATAGTATACTTATATCATACATGTCAAAATGGTGAATTGCTGCATAACTACAGTTGAATCTGTGCCAATATATTTTATGCAGTTTACGTTATCTACGCCTAACTTTTCATTTAGGTTTAATAAATAAAGAAGAAAGTTTCGTAATATAACGGGCGATCTGGGTACTGAAATTTCTTAAGAATTTTAATGTATACATAATTTGAATTGAAAACGTTTAAAGCAGATTATTAAATCCTAAACACTCTGATTTATTTTTTCCTTAGATTAGTTGCTACTCCAAGGAGCAGAAAGACATTAAATAACTATGAAATGTTATAAAAGGATTTTTATTCTACTTTTTTGAGTACTTTTTTGAGTACTCTTCTTTAGGTGCAAGAACATTCGCTGAGAACAAATTTATTTATCCATTGGCACCGCAGATTTTCTATCCCCTGGTTGAGCTATACGAAATTTTTCGATCAGAATTTTCCTAATTACATATCATCAAATGTACGTTTTTAAATTCTATTTTCTGAAGGTCGCGGTGGTCCGGTTCGCACAGGCAGCGAGCCAGTGATCTGCAAGTTGCTGGTTCGATGCCCGTCGCCGACAAAACCATCAACGTGTACACTAATGGCGGCTGGTGCACGGAAAAATTCTGTCGTAGCTCGAATGTCCTCCAAATTCCCAAAATACCTCTGGAGGTGCGGGGTCAAGTGTTTCGGTCTCGTCACTTGACTCGGTTCAAAATTACGGGACCGGTCCGTATAGGGGGTAATGCTGGTCCACCTATACGGTGCTCTCTTAAATAAAGGGCCAGCAATTCTGCGGTTTATATGGCGTTAGGATAAGTCCAATCACCTTCGGCATTGGAAAAAAAAATTATATTTTCTGAATCCGAACATAGGTCTTGAAACGCAATACTCCGTTATGATCTATCCTTAAGGCTGCTATGTATTAACCCCATTGGATTCGCTCACCTCAATGTTAGCCTATCGAGAAAATTTGTCCACGGTTTGCCGACTTGGATTCAAAGATTTTTAAAAAAAAATTGTACTCCGTCATAGAGAAAGAAATTTTACATTTGTGTACATTTTTCGTTTTTTAAAAAAAAATGCAATTAATATTTAAAAATTTAAATTATTCGAGGAAAAATCTGGTATAATGTCTTTTAAACGCTCATAAATTCCTTCGGTGGACGAAATTTATAAAATGAATCCTGCAGCACTTTGCAGAAAAGTTCAGGCTATCTGACAATACCAATTTTATTTGATTATAGGCATTTATGTACCTGTAAATAGTTGACAAAATATATTTTAAATAAAAAAATTGGGGGCAGCGCGTAACCCCCCTATAGAGAGAGAGCCATTACAATCTCTCAAAATATCAATCCTAAGGGGGGTGGAATTCTCGAACTGTCAACTAGACTTCTCCCACCACAAGAGTCTGCAAGAAGAGGAAAAGGGAAATACGATTTTCTCCGTAAGGGATTTTCTTAGTACATAGCAGCCTTAAACCTTATGTCCGTAGGCGGAATCATACAACATTGTGAGTTATAAAATGAAACGATTTTTAACTCGCAAAGGTACACACAAGAAAAGGTAGAATAAGAGACACGTCATACTTCTACAGTCTTTGATTGAATTACATACCGGCATAGGTGGAAAGTCGATGGCAACTCTTCTTTTCCTAATTTCTTCTAACCTAGCGAGGACGTCTTTATAGTGTGTTCGGAGTTCATCGGCGTATCTAGTCGCCAAGTTCTCCAGATGACCTCGGCTACCATCCTACAAGAAATAGAAGACAAATGAGCTATATATCAGTTCTGTTCCCATATATGACAATGTTAATGATAAATTTGTAAGTAATAACGCATTAGAATTAACGCACGCACTGTTTTATTATAGCAGTTGTTCCGTAGAAGGAAATACTTCATTAATTCTCACTCAATTATTCTCCTTAATTCTCACTAACACTTTGAACGCAATAAATCCTTTAATTTTTTTTAAAAATTTGCTTTTATCTACTTTCATTTATTCAGTTCTTCAATGAAAAAACCCAGATATCTATTCCTTTTTTGCTGTTTTCCCCAGCTTCATTATAATAAATTTATTAAATAGCTTTATAATATATAATAAAATATGAATGTTGTGACTCAACACACTTATTGTTTTACTAGCTGAATACCCGTTCTTCCTTACGGAGTACATTCAAATTAAATACAACGATCAATGTATGCCATTAATGCCAAAAAAATATTTATAATAAATACAACGGTCATTGTATGCAACTAAAAAAACATATTTATATAAAAATCATAACGGATTTTTTATAGACAAAATAATGTAGAAGAAAATATTCAAATTAAATACAACGGTCAATGTATGCAATTAATTTGCATGTTTAATATCCATAAAACATACTAATTTGAATTAAATTATTTAAAAACTTCCATCTCATTAGTCTATTGGTTAAATTTTATCTTTTACCGTATTTTAATATTTCTTTTGTCAATTTATTTCGTTGTTATGCACGTGACGCAAAATTAATTTAAAGTATCACAAAAAGAAATGAAATCACGTGATCAGCATTTAATAAATTAAATTCTAAAAATTAATCTTTAAAAATTCACCAAAAATCAGAAAATGGAGGTAAAGATTCGAAAAAAGATTTCATTTTAAAGGAAATTTTATGATCTTTCTCGTGATATAAATTTTATAACCCTCAAATTATTATTCAAATGCAAATTTAAAAAATGTTACTAAAACAGCTTAAAAATTTTATTTAAAATAATCTAAGAAGAATTTTTCAAAAATCTTTCTTAGTGCACCCCTATACTATAAGAAGAATCGCCATAAGAATTTCAGTCCTTTAGGTCCAGCGGTTTGGTCTGTGCATTATCTGTCAGTCAGTCAGTCAGTTACGGAACTGTTTTATATATACAGATTATAGTAGTTATATCTAAACACGAAATTATTCGTTAATTCTCACTTAATTCCCATTAACACTTTAAACGAAATAATTTAAAAGAAAATTGCAATTTACTTTTATCTACTTTCCCTTAATGAATTCTTAAAACCAAATAACCTAGAAATTTGTTCCCTTTTCCCATTTTCCCTAGAAAATATGCACAACTTAATATCTTTAAAATAAGATTGTAATTGACTGTTGTAACTCAACGCACTTACAATTTTATTATGACAGCTGTTTCTAAGCATGAAATAATTCATTAAATTTCACATAGTTCTCACTAACACTTTGAACTAGATAAAGCTTTTTTTTAATTTAATAATTTAATTTTCTCTTCTCTCTTTTATGATATTCTTAAACTGAACAAACCAGTAATAGGTTCCCATTTTGCTGTTTTTCCACCTTTATTTATAATAAAATTAATAAATGGCTTTATAAAAAATAGTAAAATTTGATTGTTGTAACTTAACACACTTTCTGTTTTATTATTGTAGTTGTTCCTAAGAATGAAACAGTTCAAAAATTCACACTAATAATTTGAACTCAATAAGATTGTTTTTTCTTTAATTTTTTAAATTTACTTTTATCTATATTCATTTGTTCGATTCTTAAACCAAATAACCCAATAAATAGTTCCCCTTTTGCTGTTTTCCCCCATCTTTATGTATAATAAAATTAATAAATAGCTTTATAATACATAAGAAAATTTGATAGTTATAACTCAGGGCACTGATTGCTTTATTATAGTACTTGTTTCTAAGCATGAAATAATTAATTCTCACTTAATTCTCATTAAAAATGCATTTAAACCGCATTTTTACTTTTTTAAAGTTTACTTTTATCTACTTTCATTTATCCAATTCTTAAACCAAATAACCCAAAAATTTGTTCCCTATTTGCTGTTCTCCGGGCTTTATTTATAATGAAGTTAATAAATAATTTTATAATATATAATAAAATTTGATTGTAATAATTCATCGCACTTATTGTTTTATTGTAGAAGTTGTTTCTAAGCATGAAATAAGTCATTAATTCTCAGGAATTCTCACTTTGAACGCAACAAAAATTTCAAAAATTTACTTTTATGTACTTTCATTTCATTCTTTCACTTATTGCAAACACTTTAAATGCAATAAAACCTTTTTTTTTCTACTTTAAAAAATTAACTCTTATCTTCTTTCATTTATACAGTTCTTAACCCCCCCCCCCCCCAAAAAAAAAACAGAAAATGATTTTCTTTTTTCTGTTTTCCCGACCTTTATTTATAACAAAATTAATTAATTCTCGCTTAGTTCTTACTAACACTTTGAAAGCAAGAAAACTGTTTTTTCTTTAATTTTTTAAAATTTACTTTTATTCACTTTCATTTAATCAATTCTTAAACCAAATAACCAAATTATTCCCTTTTTCTGTTTTCCCCAACTTTATTTATAATAAAATTTATAAATAGTTTTATAATATATAATGAAATTTGATTGTTGTAACTTAACGCACTTACTGCTTTATTATAGTAGCTGTTTTCAAACCTGTAATAATTAATTAATTCTCACTTAATTCTCACTAAGACTTTGAACGCAATAAAACTATTTTTACTTTTTTTTTTTAAATTTACTTTTGTCTACTTTCATTAAATCAATTCTTAAACCAAATAACCCAGAAATTTATTCCCCATTTGCTGTTCTCCCGGCTTTATTTATAATAAAATTAATAAATAGCTGTATAATATATAATAAAATTTGATTGTTATAACTCATCGTACTGATTGTTTTATTGTAGAAGTTGTTTCTAAGCAGGAAATAAATCATTAATTCTCAGGTAATTCTCACTTACTTTGAACGCAACAAAATTTTCAAAAATTTACTTTATTTACTTTCATTTCATTCTTTCACTTATTTCAAACACCTTAAATGCAATAAAAGCTATTTTTTCTACTTTAAAAAAATTTATTCTTATCTCCTTTCATTTATTCAGTTCTTAAACCTCCCCCCCCCCCAAAAAAAAAAAAAAAAAAATCCCAGAAAATTATTCATTTTTTTCTGTTTTCCCTAACTTAATATATAATAAAAACTTAATATTAACTATAATATATAATAAAATTTGATTGTTATAACTCATCGTACTGATTGTTTTATTGTAGAAGTTCTTTCTAAACAGGAAATAAATCATTAATTCTCAGGTAATTCTCACTTACTTTGAACGCAACAAAATTTTCAAAAATTTACTTTATTTACTTTCATAAATAATACAATTATAATACAATTTATAAATAGCTTTATAATATATAATGAAATTTGATTGTTGTAACTCAACGCACTTACTGTTTTATTATAGTGGTTGTTTTTAAACCTGTAATAATTAATTAATTCTCACTCAATTCTCAATAACACTTTGAACGCAATAAAAAGGGTTTTTCTTTAACTTTTTTAAAATTTACTTTTATCTACTTTCATTTATTCAATTCTTAAACTAAATAACCCATAAATTTATTTCCCATTTTGCGGTTTTCCCGAAAGAAACACGAGAACTTTATTTCGCAGGAGAGAAAAACATTTCGCATGCAAAATAATAAAACTCAAATGCAGCAGCAGATTCGTGCATTTCGGCATCGTGGAAGAGACTATGAACGTGGTGTTACAGAACGCTTTTTAACAGACTGAACAAAGAGCAATCGATTTTGTAGTCAACTCTGCATTAAAAGCACCACCAACACAAAGGGTATTCTAGGATCTTTTGAATTAGATCCCATTCTGCCGGGTGAAGATGCAAGAAGAGATGCGGAGAGAGATGCAATTATGCAAATCAGATAGAAATCATCGGCATGCAAATGAGGAACTCTTGCTGCTTATACAATTTACGGTAGGCACTGAATTGCGTTCTGTAGCCATACTCTTCGTGTAAGCGCATATTCCTTTCTGTGAAATGGAAGAGAAAATGTACGCCGCGATGTTAAAGCGATTGCCCGTTTTACTCGTAATAAAGAAGCAAAAATGATGTTCAGCATTGCTTCACCATTCTGTCAAAAGATGGCAGCACCTGTAAAATTGTTTTGTTTATGTTTTTAAAATTATACTTATTATGTATTAGAATTAATACCTTAAAGATTAATGTTTAAATTGATAAATTTCCTTCTTGATTTTTAAGAATTTTTGCAACAATTTTTTTTAACATTTATTGCTTTAAACTTAATAGAATTTTTATTATTTTATTCTCTTCATTGTAAAAAAAGACTGATGCATTTTGGGTAATTTTCAAGCTGATTGTTTTATTGGTTGTTCTATGATTATGGTGTAATTTCTCTTGAAAACGATTTTTGCTACTATTCTATGTTATCCTATTCTTTCATTCTTTTGAGAAATTCCAATTATTTTTAAAAATCGGAACATCCAGGTTTTTTTTGTAAAATCACATCATTTCATTTTATTTAAAACGTATTTATGGCAAATAACTAATGGATTTCTTTAAACTATTCAACCACCATTTTTGGTAAGTAAATTCTAGCTTATTATTGAAAATTAATTCCCATTGCATCGCAGTTGTATTATTTATAAATTCCAGTAACAAAATAAATGTTATTTAACTAATTGGAAAGTTTTGTGTATTGTTCTTTTTATTTTTCTCTATTCTTAAATATTATAATGATCATACAAATGATTCTTTCAGGTTTCAATTTTTAATACATTACATGTGATATAAAATTCTGTAAGCGACATAAATGGGAATCAAAATTTTTTTATGGAAATACAGTAATACCCCGACTTGCACGAACTTTGAGTTTCGCGGTTTTCGATTTTACCCTTTTTCCCCTCTCTAGTTTCACAACGCCATGCTGCCTCTCTTTATGACAACACATGACCATACAAGGACGTTAAAAATAATTTAACAGGTCCATAATTACATAGATACCAATTTAATTTGTTTCGTTTTTTGTAATCCATGTACAAAATTTGCCCAAGTACAATGTAGACATAATGAAATAATAATGCCCATTGTTCCGCTTTTCCGGGGTTCGTTAGGATTGAATAAAATCCCTTCAGAAACTGCACACAAAATAAAATTTATTATTATGTAAATTATTCAGGCGAATACACAAATTCAAACAGAAAACAAGTAACAACTGTCTTCTATACAGCAGAAAACTCTAAAAACACAAGTCAGGTTACCAGAGTCTTCAATACAATATACACGCCTAATGCACTTTCAACACATTCAATTCTCAGTAGAAAAGAACCGAGTTCCAATGCCAATTCCAAGCCCCCCTATCGGTTAGCCAACTAGATATCTCTTGAAGCTTCCAGAAAGGTCTAGACGGCAAATTGACGACCGTTTGACGCCCTATCGCCAAATGTGGCGAAATATCGCCAAATTTGGTGACCAAAATAAGTCATCAAATCCTTCGCCAATTCGGCGATAACTCTCATATTTAGCTAGATTACCATAGACTCGTAAAATTCGTAACAATATGCACAATGTACGATGAAAACCTAATGACAATTATAAACTTGACAGAAGGTCTCAGCGCAATTGAGAAAGGGTTACAGATTTTTTAGAGAATATAGACTCTAATAAAGATCGTGTGATCAAAGCAGGGAATCAAAAAAAAATGTTAGTCTGCTATGAAGAAATTCTTCGCGAAAGAAAAGGCGTTAATAATGCAGATTACTTTATTGAATTTTTCAAAACCATCAACATAATTTTTTTTTAATATCTTGTACATATGTATAATATTAATATGTAATATAATATTTTAATTTTAATAAAATATTTTCTTTTTAAACTGCTGTTTTTGTAAGTTCTGGGTTTACTGGTGTTTCCAATTAGACTTGGTAACTGGTGTTTACAATTAGACAAAATTTATATGTATTTATATGCAAAGTTGTACCCCGACTTACGCAATCTTTCGTCGGTCCGACCTAATCGCGCAACTTCAGGGTATAATGTCAGAATTAAATAAAACATATTTTTAGTAGCGTTACGTACTTCATCGGGCGTCCATCTCACTATTAAATTAACACAAAATAAAACTGAACAAGTTCTACTTTAGGAACCTTTTACGTTCTAAAAAGATACCTATCCGTATCTTTTTAGTATTGTCCGTTTATATAAGGCATATATAAACGGACTGGTACTCTTATACAAAAAAAAAAAAATATTTTGGGGAATTATTCACTAAAGTGGTTACGGATTAGTAACTTTATAAACACCTGTTTTCGTAGATTATCTATCTCCCAAACTAATGTGCGATTCGTCAATCCATCAGAATCAACGTCCAAAACGAATAATTTTTTTAACGTGATGAAGTCTGTTTGTATAAAAAAGACCGATTTTTGTCTAGATTTGGACCTTAGTTGCATTTTATGTTATATTTTGTGTAAGAGGTACACTGATGATCAATTTTTGCCCACGTTTGAGAGAAAAAAAAGTTATGACATACTTTCTTATGATTATAAAAAATTAAAAAGATTAAGTAACTTCGAAGTTTATTTTCATTTAATATATAAATAATGAGCACTGTGAAAAGATCTACATAAGTTTCCAAATTTGCATTCCTCATATAACAAATCAATGATTCCTACTAATATTGAAACAAAAATGACGGCTTCCAGAGATAAATTTTTCATACATATTTTTTTTTTCAAACAGAATAAATAAGAGTATTTCAGTAAAAATAATTTTTATATAAACGCAATCCTCTTGAGAGTATAATAAAACGTGAAAAAATATATATTTATCCTTTGACCTCTTAAATATAGCTTCAATATGTGAGTAATTTATTTTTAATTATCGAAATTAAGTGATCAGAATGTAAAAAAAATTCTTGACTGCCAAGAGTATAGAGCAATTAACTGGAGTTTATATATATATATATATATATATATATATATATATATATATATATATATATACACACACACTACCAACCAATAAGTATTTGGACACCCATACAAATTACTATATTTATGGTCATGATATACGTCACGCCCTCCGCCGTTAAATATCGTGTATGAAACAACATTGGCATTAGTCGCATGCAAGATGACACGAAATGCAGAGTTATCTGATTTCGAGAAAGGTGTAATCTTTGGTTATCACAGAAATGGCCTATCCTTAAGGGACAGATCTAGAGAGCTGAATTATCCAAAATCGAAAATGGCCTATGTGATTCAGAAGTGGAAGGTGAGCGGTGATTCACGGAATGTGTCCTGAGTCGGCAAACCCGGATGTGGGGGTGTTTCTCCTGGTATGGACCCAATTCATGAATTGGGACCAACCTTTGGTCCCAATTCATGGTAAGCTCTACGCCAACGCCTACCGCACTATTTTGGATGACAGTGTGCTTCCTACGTTGTGGAAGTTTTACGGGTTGAACCTATGTTACTTCAAGGACAACAACGCCTGCTGTCATGTTGCGAAGTCCACCATGGATTGGTATGGTGACAATGGGGTTAACCGAATGGACTGGCCTGACCAGAGCCCAGACCTGAACCCTATCGAGAACCTCTGGGACGAGTTTCTGGATCGCCGAATTAGAGGTGCAACAACCGTCCAATATCGGTGAAGGAACTTACATGTCTTCTCCAAGCCGAGTCGAAGAAAATACCACTAGCCGGCATACAAGATTGGTTGGTTGGTTGAAGTTTAATGGCGCAAGGTCCAGAAAGGACATGTTTGTGCCCGGCATACAAGAACTTGTGGAAAGCATGCCCCAGAGGTTGAGGCTGTAATTGCCTCTCGTATAGGCTCTACAAACTATTGAATAGGAATAAATTTTGTTTTTCATTACTATCACAGGTGTCAAAATACGTATTGGTATATATATATATATATATATATATATATATATATATATATATATATATATATATATATATATATATATATATATATATATATATATATATATATATATATATATATATATATATATATATATATAATACAAAATATAACAAAATTGACAAGTAATTTCGCGCGTTATAACAGAGCCAGTTTTGTTATATAACCTTGGTTAATAGCTGCCTGGATGCATGACTGCAAACGCTGTTGAATTTTGTTATTGTTGTTGGCTATGTTATGCAGGGTAATTTACTAATATATATATATATATATATTATGCACAAACTCATGTATATGTATGTATATCAAAGTTTAACTATCCCTCTCTGAAGTTCAAAGACATCGTATGTCATTTAAAAACTTAAAACACAAAGAAAAAAGCATATTAAATGCTTCCGGTATTCTCATTCTACCCAAAACTTACTCTCTTGCAAAAAATACCCCTTAAAAAAATATTACATTCTGACTGATATCCGTTACAGGAAGAACAGCTGTTGTGTGTAGGGTTTCTTTCCTAACACAACTCCACCCACAAATCATTTGGATCCTTGCTTACCCAATATTTTTCACAAGATTGCTCCACATGAATTGTAAAGGGAATGTCTTCGCTAAATGCTGAAACGAACCACGAAGGCTAACAAAAGAAGGGATCCAAGTAAACTTTACGATACATAGTCAAAAGTTAAGGTTTAGTTAAGATATAGCTTATAGGCAATCAAAGGTTTTAAGCATGAAATGAAATAATATTATAGATAGATAAGACATTGTCAAAAGTTTAGGTTGAGGTATAGTCTATTGCCCAAACACATGAAAATTGTGTTACCTTTACATAGTGAAAATATTTAAATCTGACTAAAGTAGCAACTAAAGTAGCACGCAAAAAGTTTAAATTTTTTTTTTACATTTATTTGGTGGTAAGTCCATAATGGGCTAGGGTAGTCAATTTTATAAATACCTTTTGGTCACATATGAAATTCCCAAAGCACACAGTTACGATATTTTTATCGCAGAAAATTTTTTAACATTATCAATCTTATCAAAAGCAACTGAGACATGTAAACTTTAATTTAAAATCCTTTTTAACTCAGAAAATAATATAGAAAAATAACTTTAAATAATACTGAATGTTAATACAATTTTATTCTTACTTATTTATTTTTAGCAGAATTAATATTAACTAAGAAAGGATTTCGGAGAAAATGTTATTACATATCTTCGGAGAAAATGCTATCACAAATGCTATCACATATCAAAACCCTTTTTAACCCAGAAAATAATATAGAAAAATAACTTAAAATAATACTAAATGTTAATATAATTTTATTCTTACTTATTTATTTTTAAAAGAATTAATATTTACTAGGAAAAAATTTCGGAGAAAATGCTATCACGTATCTTCCATTTCGGTAAAAATTATAATTGCAAACATGCTACAAACATGTTTATATAAAGCTTATTTCATTAATTTCATGCTCAACTTTAGGCTCATGTTATATTTCAGGAAGTCGTTATGGGAAATGGATTTCAAACAATATTGTGAACTTCTTAAAATAATAAAACTCATTGAAAAATTCCACACTACTGTTCTTTTACACCTATTTTGCTGTGGATTAAAAATACACTCTCGCATATACTATTAATGTCAACACGCCAATATTTTTTTTAATTTATACATGAAGAACTCAAAATTTAATATTACGTTTGTGATATCATTTAAAATTATTTTTGAATTTATTATTTCAGTGCTGCAATATTACATCACCTTTTTATAGCAATTATCCCCTTTCTTTTTCATTAATATTTAAACAAAGATTTTGATGTAAGATGTGTACTAAACACGGAGATTTTGTTTGAATCATATATTCTTTTTTTTAAATAACAGTTCTGAAGATCATTTTATATTAGGTAATTTACTGCATAAAAGGAACCCTAAGAAGCATTTTTTTTATTCGTAAAAAAAAGAATATATTATACATTTATATTTCTCCTTACAAGTACAAAAAAAAAATACTACACTATTTATGCTTTGTCAACAGACCCATTGAAGTATGAGCACTAAAACTGAAACAAATCAGAAAATTCCGCAAACCCAACCACTATAGTTATGAAAATAAGGAAGTCATTTAGAGAATAACGGCCAATACTCCTGCATTGGAAAATACTTGTAAGGCTTCCTCAAAATCATTGACATAACTGCCTAGATTACTTCGAAATGAGACTCCTATCTTAACTTAGAGAACAGTTTTCTTCAGAAATATAAGATTCGAGCACAGAAGCCTCAAAAATTCACTCGAACATGAGCGAACAATTCACCTACGTGCATCAAAAGTGATTGTCCCGCGAGATTCGCAATATTAATTAACAAGAAAAGCATGAATTTGATATACTGTTATACTACTAAGGAAGCCAAATTTAAAATAATAATTTCTCTGTAAGTTTGAATGTACTGCTCACATTATATTAGGATATTAAATATGCTAATAGTGTGTGATAACTTAGTCTAACATGCAGTTAGTGTTGAATTAAAGAATGTAATTCGACTAAGAATTTCATTTTACTGAACTAACCAAAAGAATAATTGGTTTTTGTACTCACCTCTCCATTTTTCCTCGCTACAGACAAATTAGGCACTCGGACACAAATAAATATCCCAAAGCCGAGGAATTCTTATTTAATGAATTATTTGATTCACACATACGCATCTTTCATGATGCACTTACATCCACTGAATATACGAATAATTAACAAAATAATAGATTTGATTATAGGCATTTTTGCCGACAGAATACGTTTTTCAAAACTACTGCCCGTTTTCCCTCTACGAAAACCAAAATCCGACTCAAAAAGAAAGAATAAAAAATTCAAAGTTCGGTTTGCTGATCACATGATTTCAGCATTTTACACGAAGAGATAGTCATTCCAGACGAATCAGCGCCTACATTTCCGCAGCTGTCTGTTTTCGAGTCAACGGTTAGTAAGAATTAAAACCTGCCGGCTAAAGAACTATTAAAAAGTAGTAAAATAGAACTACCTTGTTTTCAGGAGTTAAATGTTTTTTGGGCTCTACAATACGGCTCACAAAAAGTATCTTATTAGGAAACTAATTCTGTGAGAGAGGTTGGTCAACCTTTCAATCAGGAAGTTGATCATTTCTTGCAAACTACGTCCCTGTCTTCAACATATTTTTTTTTTATCACTGTGACGTTGAAGACGACTAAGGCAGACGATGGTTTCATCCTTACACCTTATAGACGTTGAAAATGTTAATATTTTTCTAGTCAAAGAAAATAGAAAAATATTTGCAACAGATGAGCATAATGAATGTGAGCGGGAAGGGAGGCAAGTTATAATTTCCAATCTCCAGTTATTTAAATTATTAGTCTTTAGGGATTATCCTTGTATATAAATCAGTGATTTTTGAAATCATCATCTCTTCGCGGCACTCCGAGAAGCAGTTCTCAAACTTTGGTATGAGTTATTCAATGTGCTAGCTCCCTAGCCATTTGGACATCAGAATTAGGATTGAAAATTTTAATTATTAACATTTATGTTTAGATTAACTTCCGTTCTGTAAAGGAAATCCTGAAAAAAAAATTTATAATTTTTTTTTCATTTTTTTTTACGACAAAACATCGTCTTTTATTTTTCAATTAACCAAGATGATTCCTAGGAAAAAATGATATTAAAGTAATAAAATATGTTTCTCTAAATACTTTTATTGCACTTTACTTTAACACAAATGATTTATTACACTTTTCTTTAATACATATTACTTTAAATACACATTAAAATGCTTTTATAATGCATGTCTTTCTTTTTAATTCATAAAGAGTTGATTTGTATAATTTTCCAGGTAGTCCCCAAAACCCTTCCAAGTCATACACTAGGAATAATTCCTAGAAAGTAAAATCTAAAAAAAAATTGAGCTCTGCTCTTTAGATCGATCATTCAGAAACAAACGCTCAAATTTCTATCACAGAAAAGCAGTGTGTACCGGTTTTTACTCATTGGTGTAGGCTGGAATTATTATAGTTAATTCCGTAATACTGCCACAAGAAGTCATTTTTTAACACCAACTAACTTCAAAAACGTCACCGTGCAGCTTTGTAGAGAATTTTCCCCATTCTTGGAGTGACCCATTACGCGAGGAAAAAATCACAGAAATGTCAGATTACATGAAAAGCAGAGCTGCACGTACAAGGTTTCTGAGAGTTTTTTTTCTTCTCAAGTCGGGATGAAACATTCAATCTGCTGACAATATAAAGTTTCAATAAAGCTTACACCCCCGCAATTTTTTTCGCACTTCCTATCACTTAAGTTCGGAATGAAGCCATAGATTTCAGGAGTTTCATTTTGCGCATGGGAAAAAACGAGACACATTGTAATCTATGCGCTGAAAAGACAGTAGTATATCAGATTAAGCTTGTCATCAAAAAACACAAATACATGAAGTAAGTTTCAGGCTTATTTGAGTTTTTTTTCTCCACCGGATTTTAAGTTTAGTTCAAATATTTTGTTTCACTTAATCTTGAAAGTGAAAATGATAGGGATTCATAATATGATTTATAAAGCACTTTTATGACCTGATTTCAATTTTTTTTTCTCATCGAACAAAACTTCTATGTCTTACATCTTTAATACCTTACAACATTTTTAATACTGAATTTTAAAAGAAAGTAACTGTTATCCGAGTGATAAAAATAATTTTTGTAACAGAATTTAAGAGTCTTCACTTGAATTTTTTTTGAAATTTTCAGTTTGCTGTAAAATAATAATTAGATGGTTCGTAAAGGTTTATGAATTTCCCTTGAACTCACTTTATATTGTAGGTCCTAGTATGTGTAATAATAATTTAACTAAACAGCTAAGCAGTTCCCATAAAACAAGCATGAGGCTGCATAAAGAGAATATTTACAAGTACAAACAAAGATAAGAAAAAAAAATTCAGGTAGTCTCTTCTAACGAAACTACCGCGGGTTATCAACATAGGATTTCTTATCGTTGCTTACCTCTCTTGTATGTATATATGTATGTATGTGTTATGTCTATATGTATCTATATATATGTACGTATATATATATATATATATATATATATATATATATATATATATATATATATATATATGTCAAAAGTTTGACGCATTTTGGTACTTTTCTGTTTAACCGTTTATAACTCGCGACGACGGACGGTTTTAGCGTCTGAAATTTTGCTTTACGGAGGACCGTTATGGAGGAAAGTTATCCTACGTTAAAACAGAGTTTGTACAATTTACATTTTTTCCAATACAGAGAAAATTAAGCATGGTAATATTATATTTTAGAAGAAATAACGATCTCGAAAGCTTAGTTAAAAATTTGAATATGATGCATAAAATGTCATTTAATTAAATACATTCTTTAGTCACAAAATATAAATCCTCATATACATATATGTCGTAACACGATTAACAATACTAAAAACAAATAAGAAAAAACTAGCTGATATCACTGATGCAATATTTTTCATAGCATATAAAAATGACAGAAAGGTAACTTTTAAATGCTATGAGAAATATTACATTGTTTAAAGAAAATTAAAATCAATGCACGTGTTGACTAAATCCATTATGTATAATTTTATCATTATTTTGTTTCCTGAATGATCTTAAAAGTAATTAAACATAAAAAGAAAAAGAATAGTGTTTAAAAAAATGGCATCCTTTCATAATATGAAACAAATACAAGTGTACTGTTGGTTTGACTTTTTTACAATAATATAAAGTGGCAAAATAATGAACAATATAATATTGGCTGTTCACGCAATTTTTCTTTCCAGAAAAAAATCCTTTAAAGTTACATTAATTAAAGATAGAATTTGCCCCTACTATCATATTTTAGGTACTGCAGGAAAAATAAATGTAGCGTAAACAATCACTGACCAAGCATAATTTATGAAACGGAAAAAGCCAAATTCAAATATAAAAAAAATATCATCTAATAAAATTATCCTTCAGGATCGGGATGAAATGCGATTTTTTTCAATAACTTTGCTATTTCTAAGAAAAAAAGCATGACGAAACACAAGTCAAAGAACTTTAATTAATAATGATGTTAAAAAGTTTCTTAGAGCATAAAAGAGGAAATAATTTCCTTCTTAAATCGTTGCCTAAAAAGAGAAAAAATCCTTCAAAAATCGGCAGACTTCAGAAAATTTAATTAAAAGATACAAATTTAGTTATCGATGTTATAATGTTTGTGACTGAAAATCGTTTACGGCAATGCCTGCTTTATTTGGAAATTAAATACAGATTTCACATTTGAACGTAGCTAGACGCAACAAAGACCTCGGCTTTGAAGAAGATATTGTTGTTTCATTGTTTGAGGGAAAAAGAAATGAGGAAAAAAACACGAGGGGGGAATACAACAATGATCTCTTCATCAGCTCCAGAATCACTTCATTTAATTTCGCTCCTCGAAAAGTAAACACAAATTTAAACATAAAAGATTTCCTAGACTTTGAATGGTTCATGTTTTAAATTTAAAGTATAAAAAATATGAAAGAAATTTAAAAAATTGTATAGATATATGTTATAAATTTCTTTCAACAGCCAAAATAATTTTTTTCCTATACATTCATTCCTATTAACAGTTCTATATTCTTTTGAGAATTTATATGCATCATAATATTAATATATATATATATATATATATATATGTATATATATATATATATATATATATATATATATATATATATATATATATATATATATATATATATATATATATATATATATATATATATAATCAAACGAGATTAAAAAGAAATAGCATCCAAATATAATACATTCAATTATAATTTTTATCGTAAAATCGAATTTAATTACAATCCTAGAAAAATTTAAATATTGAAAGTTGTGGAAAAATTTTAATTATATTTTCATACGTGTATTTGAAAAGTGGTGTAATAAATCACTGATAAAGTTTTTTTTTATATAACAAATATGAAAATCCTTTGTTCATTATTGTTAGTTTCCTAATTAGGATAATAGATTATACTGATGAGCATTTAACAAGCTAAACTAGCTATAAAGTTTCACGTTCCTTGTCCAATTTCTAGGAGAAAATTATACGAGTTTAATTTATTTAGAGTAAACGTTAATTTTATGGAAATTTTCTACATTTGAATTCAAAATGAGTGTTGGGATTTGTGTAATGCATGTGGTATTTTATACGTTAGAAGTATACCCCAGTTTATCAGAACAGTTAATAATGATTGCACGAAGCGAAAAAATGGTTCAAAGAATTCCTTACATATTTCTCTTAATTGTTTTTAGTAAAATAGTTTGCTAAAATAAAAGGGGAAAAGTTTTTCTTTTCGTTACCTAATTGATATTTTAATTTCTCACCACAACTTTGGCAGTCACCATGTAACCAAGTTAGGTTAGAATTTCAGATGTATTTACAAGTTCATGGACAGAAAACCAATACCGATAGTTAAGGTAAATGCACCTATAATGGGCCATGCCCCTATAATGGTCCGCCTTTTAGAAATATCGAGAAATTAAGGGTTACTAGTAGCCAATGACCCTCACCCCTTCTACTGCCTTAGGTAACGATAGACCCTTAATTTCTCGACATTTCTAAATGCGGCCCATTATAGGGGCATGGCCCATTATAGGTGCATTTACCTTAAATCAGAGTTAATTAATGCATGAAAATACACGAAAAACAGAAAAACATAGAAAATATAACAATGGGCCGTATACCCTAAAAAATATTTACAGGTTTTAATAAAAACGTATTATAATTCTAAAAATTGCTTAAGACCCAGTTTTTCTTCTGGAAAGGGTCTGTTACATTTCTTTGTTTACATTATCCCTCTCGGGAAAAGTATGTATTTTATTTTAACCCTTGTCTTTCGTAAATCACGGTTAATTCGGAGTTCAGTGTATTGAAAGAGCACTTTTTTCTTCACTATAAGAAGAAAGGTTTTCTCTATGCATTAATTTTTTTTATACATATACCGTATACAAATAATATATAACAGAAAGCAGTAAAAACCAGGCTCTAAATACTTTAAACATAATATTTTTGTACAAATGTAAAAAGTAAAAACATTGATAAATTTGTATTAAAAATAAAAATCTTTAAAAAGTGTTCTATACAATAAAAGAAAAAATTGTGTTGATTTCACTTTTTTATCCATATACAGTGTACAAATAATGTAAGAAGCAATAAAATCAGGCTATAAATATCTTATACATAATATTTTCTCACAAATAAAAAAGCTTTTAAAAAATGATAAATTTGAACGAAGAATAAAAAACTAGAAAAGTTAAGATCGCGTGGTCTTTCAAAACAAATTTTTTTTTGCTTATTTTGGAACAGTTTATTCCTTGAAATGCGTCTGAATCATCTCTGCTTAGGCAATTTTTCATAAAATGTACTTCTAAAATTGGGACTGGAAACTCCAATATTGTTGAAGTTTATACGTTTCTCTTTTATACTTTCGTTAATTTTTTTTAAAGAAACGAAATCATGTTGTGGTATATGAGGCAATTAATTTGGTTGCAATTTTTTTCCTTACTTAGAAAAAAATATTAGAAATAAACGTTAACGAGAAAAGTTTAGAATACCAAATTTTTTTCCATTCATTTTTTGTTATTCATTTATATGTTGAAACTAAAATCTTAGAAATGTAGGTAACTGGCAATAAGTAATGTTTAAAGACAGCAGCTGTCTTTTTTTTTACCAATACCATATCATTAAACAAAATATTATAGCTGTCAGACGTGATTTTGATAATATACATACATTGCCACATGTATTTAGGCAAATAAATTTAATTATAAAGTAAAAGAAACGCTAGTAACTTTGCTTATTTTACTATGCAGTTTTTTTACATTTGCTAAGTTTTGACTGTTCCTAAACACATTATTTCGATCAGAGATTTATCCATCGTACTTATTAATGATTAAATATCTTAATATCATTAGGCTTTAGCAGAAATGTGTAGGGATGTTCCAAGTTTAAAAAAATATAAATTTACTACAGAGAAAAAAAGATTTTCTCTCTTTGACCAAATTCTATTACCACTGGACAGCAAAAAAACAAATTTCCCTCCCATAAAACTACTGTCTCTTCTTCATCAGTGCCAGAATATCATGAAACGAAAGACTATAGCTTTCAGACATGGTTTTGAAGATATACATACATTGCCACATGCATTTAGTCAAATAAATTTAAACATAAAATAAAAAAAAGCCAGCAACTTTGCTTATGCTATGTAATTTTTTACATTTACTAAGTTTTGACTGTTCGTAAACACTTCATTGCCATCAGAGAATTACCCATCGCATTTATCTATATATATAAAACAGTTCCGTAACTGACTGACTCAATGACTGACTGACATACAACATACAGACCAAACCACTGGACCTAAAAGGCTGAAATTTTGCATGTCGATTCTTCTTATAGTGTAGAGGTGCACTAAAAAAGATTTTTGATAAATTCTTCTTAGATTTTTTTAAATTAAATTTTTTATCTGTTTTAGTAACTTTTTTAAAGTTTGCATTTAAAATAATAATTTGAGGGTTATAACATTTATATCACGAGAAAGATCATAAAAATTAATTTAAAATGAAATCTTTTTCGAATCTTTACCTCCATTTTCTGATTTTTGGTGAATTTTTAAAGGTTAATTTTTAGAATTTAATTTATTAAACGCTGATCACGTGAATTCTTTTTCTGGTACTTTAAATAAATTTATCGTTACATGACAACAAAATAGACAAAAAAATAGTTTTTTCTTGCTAATGCGGCAGACGATTAGCCATTATCGAAAAAAAATATTAAAATACAGTAAAAGATATGTTCCTCAAACTGTACTATATTGACTGTAATATATTCTTTGGTATGTCCTATTAGATTTAATTTTAATATTTTCTTCTACATTATTTTGTCTATAAAAATATCTCTTACGATTTTTTTATAAATATATTTTTTGTTTTTTTTACATCATTTGTCTACATTGATCGTCGTATTTATTATATATATATATATGTCGGACGTTGGTGCTTCACGCCCGATCAATTTACGTAATTTCGACCTCTTTGGAATCATCATGCAGTCAGCAGTGCTCCGGTGGGGAGGACATATCAAACCTTAAAACTCCATCAAGCTTTCAAAATGTTGACACAGTATCCATAGAACAGTCCAATTGATTTTACAAACATCCTTTATTAACTTCCAATTAATTACTCAGCTCCATCAAACTAATTCCCAATACCCCACCCATTTTAAATCTGTGCGCCTACGGCACACGTCCTTTCCATTCCCTAGTTATCCATGGCTCTGCGGATTTTCTTTGTTTCAACTTTAAAAACCAACGCTTAGTGACGCTCATTACTTATTCATTTAGTCATAAAGTACATGCTCTTTTCGCTGATCTAAGCATTTCTTTTTTCTTCGACGCTCAATCCACAGATGCGTCAAGATTATATAATGAAAAGGGGAATTTCCCTTTAGAATCTGTGGTTCTTCAGTAATCGAATCAAGTCGAACCCATTAATTCTATTTTCACTGCAAAACCTGATGCCGCTTATTTGAACTCCCAAACTTTTAAATTGTTAATCCTATATTTCACTAACTAATATCCATCCAATAATACTAATCCAATAATACTAACTAATATCCATACTAACTAACATCCCTCATATTTTTAGCCTCACACACACACACACACATATATATATATTTGGAATTAATTGCATACATTGACGTTGTATTTAATTTGAATGTACTCCGTAGCGAAGAGCTGGTTTTCAGCTAGTTTTTTACATTTACTAAGTTTTGACAGTTCCTAAACACTTCATTACCATCAGAGATTTACCCATAATTTATTCATGATAATAAAATATCTTAAGCAAAGATATTCCATGATAAAAAATATCTTAAGGCTTTAGTAAAAAAGCGTAGGGATGTTACAATTGTAAAAAAACAGCAACAAATTTATTTTACCGGAAAGAGACTTTCCTCTCTTTGTCCAAGTTGAGCTTTTATTGGACAGCAAAAAGACAAATTTCCGTCACTCAAAACGACTCATCATGAGCAGTGTCACCACACATGTCTAAAAGAATAAAATGCCCTAAAGCTTTGTTTTTACAATACTTTTCTGCCGTATATCATTTTAACTGTCTTTCCTTTTTATCTTAAACGCGATACGGTAAGTTTGGCGCAGCACAGTTCACGTGATATGAAGTCGACGTATCAATCATACAACAACAGCTACATATATCAACGTTTGATGTATGTTTGCTGTCACCACAATCCGCTGTTTTGTCAGATATGACCTTTTGAAGGGACTTTTAGCATTATATAAGAAGTAAGGAGATGCTTGTGTTTATGTGGTGTCCATAAATGCCTACGCCTTGGCACGTCTGTTGAAAAGCTGTTGTTTTTCTTTTGAACAGATGAAATGGTCGCGGGATGCGTTCATAAAAGATAAAAGTAAATTTAATGATATACAGCAGATAGGTGGGTTGAAGGTAGCCTTATGGTAGCGCGCTGGGTTTTGGTGCTAAGGGTACTTGGAATCCCGAATCACGCCATTAAATACCTTGTTGCAAATTGAAAAAATATATATTGTTTTGGTGTATTGGTAGCGCCACCTGGCTGCTTCGCGGTTTGTGCGAGGCGGGTATTTGTAGCTAATGTTACTCTTGAAAAAAAGTATGAAGCTCGAAGCTTGATTCCTTTAATTGATTTCTTGGTTATAATTAGGGATACGTAATTTTCGTATTTATGAAATAGATGCAAAATTTGCCAATATGAGCGAAAAAATGCGAAAATTATTTTTTTACTACTTTTCGGTGAAAACTCGGTGATAAACGGTTTTTTAAGCGAAATTAGGTAACGGTAATAATTCATTAACATAATTGCTTATCTAAGACCTCCACGGTCTTTAACTGAGACATCTCACTCTCGAAATTTGCTTATTACTCTTTGCTAAACACTTAAGGAAGAGAACGTGGAGACTACTACAATGTTAGCTTTTAACTAAGAATTTTGATACTTACGGAACCAAGTTAGTAAAATCGTGATATTTTTAAATAAATGCGACATTTTTTAATATATATATATATATATATATATATATATATATATATATATATTTGCGAATAAATGCGAAATTTTATATATTGTAATTTTTTTTTGCGAAATTTCGATAGGTTTTAAGGCGAAATTTACGTACCCCTGGTTATAATATATTCTTGAATTTTCCCCATACCTCTGTGTCTAGGCCGGATATAGAAACGTTAAATCCATATAGCGGAAAGTCCCTCTATGAGGTCAGAGAGGGTGGGAGAGGGTACGATCCCCCAATATGACGTTCTTGGGGCTGGTCGGTTGAAGTGACAACTTGCTACGACGGACTCCGACCCTTGTGGTGTTACATAAACCGGAGCCTCACACTTCATACCGAAGCTTGTATGGACCTGTTCTGGAACTTCCATCCAGGGGTCATTAGAAACAACAACAACTACAACAATAATAGCAGCATACAGGTAGTATGCAAAAGACATGATAAAAGCATATTATCTGAGATAAAAGCGTCGAGCTTCATCTTGTACACCCTTTGGATTTAGTGGAAGATAATTTAGATACTTAGAATACTTTCTATAAATTTCAATTACGGTAGTATGAAATGCTGATATCCGAAGGTCGGGCCACGTTCTAATGACTAGGGTGGTAGTCTTCGGAACCATAGTCTATGGGTTCGAATACCGTGATAGGCATGATGTTTGTAGACGTTTGAAATTATAAAGTAGGCTCCGGACAGTTTAGCGTGTGGTTAGCAAAGGAGGACCGTAGTTCTCAATCTCAACCAGCATTGAAAGCCGGATAAGGTTATATAGTTCACTGCATTTGTAAAAACCACCTCTGTGGGCAAGTTTTAACACATTTAGAGGTAATTGAAATCTTACATTTTGAACCACACATGAATTTTTACCCGATATATGCTCATAAATCCCTGAAATGCATTACCTCAGCAAAAAAAATGTAGCTCTAAATACGAAAACGTGGCGTTTTATTCACATTCATCGACTGTTAAGTAAAAAAAATTTTCTAAGCCCTATACAGTAAGATATTTCTTTTTTAAAGTATAATAGGAACTATAATAGTAACTAAAATGCAAGATAAATTCTGAATAAAAATTAAAATCAATCATAATCACATAAATATTGTATACAAAATTTAATTTTTACATTTCTTCATATTGTTACAATTATAAAGATCTGGAAAAATGCTCTTTGTGGCCAATTTTTTTTCCCTTTTCACATTCTGTATATTTAAAAACTTAGGATTAATTCTTATACAAAAAGATTAATGACTTAAATTCCATACAATTATTTTCAATTGATGAAATCAACTGATCATAATTGAGAGAACTGAACCGGCCTAAACTGACACTTTGCTAAATAGCATTCTGCACTAAACGGTAACACAAATAAAATGTTTTTAAAGCTTTCAAAAATGTTTCTGTTTGCAACAATTTTCAATGAAAACTTCATTTCAGGTTCAGTAATTTAATTCTTAAAAAAATATTCAATCATAAGAACTAAATTTCTGTGGTGATCAAAATATTTTTTAGAGACGCCTTTATGCTAATCTGCCACAAGAACTACGAAATCGATTTTTCGACACTGTTGAAACACTTTTTAGATTACATACTTCTCTTACAGGAAAAACAAAAAAAAACACCCACAAATTAAAAAAGCTGGCAAAAACACGATGAAGATAAATAAATGAAGAAAAGTTTATAATCGTATCAATTCTTTCCCCACGTGACGTTTATGTACTGAACACGAAGTCTTCGAAAACATTTTTCATCTCCTAAAAAACATGTTTTATGAGTCTTTCTTTTGCGGACAAGTTTATCATCGCTGGAGAAATATGTTCCCAAACAATACTTTTTTTTTTTTGAAAAAACATCAAAAGCGGATTTTTCATCTAAAATATTAGAAATAAAGTTCCCGAAAGGAGAGAATTTCAGTTCGACTTAATTTTCTCTCTCTCTGGCAGAAGATTAGAGTTATTTTTACATTATAGGAGTCTTACAATATTTTCTGCATCTATCTATATATATATAAAACAGTTCCGTAACTGACTGACTCGATGACTGACTGACATACAACGCACAGACCAAACCGTTGGACCTAAAAGGCTTAAATTTTGCATGGCAATTCTTCTTATGGTGCAGGGGTGCACTAAGAAAGATTTTTGAAAAATTCTTCAAAGATGCTTTTAAATTAAATTTTTAAGCTGTTTTAGTAAGTTTTTGTAAGTTTGCATTTAAAATAATAATTTGAGGGTTATAAAATTTATATCACGAGAAATATCATAAAAATTCCTTTAAAATGAAATCTTTTTCGAATGTTTACCTCGATTTTCTGATTTTTGGTGAATTTTTAAAGATTCATTTTTAGAATTTAATTCATTAAATGCCGATCACGTGATTTCCTTTTCTGGTACTTTAAGTAAATTTATCGTCACGTGCATATTAACTAAATCTCTCTATTCTAAAAGAAAGTAACTGGCGCTGCCGCCGCCGCCGCCGCCGCCGCTGTCAAAAGCTTGTCACGCTATCTCCTCCGAAACCGCTGGGGGTATGGGGTCGAGACCGATACCAATCGATGTAGAACAATGTGGGGAAGAAAGTAAGACATGTCTCATATTCGTCGGACTTTAAGTTTTTTTTTTATTTTATGTTTTGTGGAAAAATATTGACTTTTTCATGTTCAGATTAAGATAACTCGCCAAAAAAGGATCGTAGAATTTTTTTTTTTTTACAATCTAAGACTACAGACATTTCTCCTTCAAACAAGATGTCATTTGTTTAAAAATAATTTAAAACAGACTGATTAAAATTGAAAACTCACTTTTTGGAAAAATTGATGCGTTTCGAGATATATAAATTCGATGCTCTCAGACTTATTATGTTACAAAGAAAATATTTATATCAACTGGAAGATGAAAGCTTTTTCATTCATATAAACTTCATTTCAAGTCTCTATCTTAAAATTTAGATTTTTAATTGAATTTTAAAGAAATACTTCAAAAAAAATCTTCTCATTCGCTTCCTTTGAAAGAAGATCAAATTTTTCACCCATTCATCCATTTCGCCGGGCTTCATCCATTTCGTCGAGAGGGGGGGGGGGAGCTTCAACTGTAAACAAAATGAATGACTCAATCGCAGTAAACAACTATTGAGTCATTCATTCACTTGATTCACCAGAGGAGCGAGCGTAGCGAGCCTATGGGCGAAGCCCCTAGTAGACAAAAAATATATTTTTTTTCTTGCTAATGCGGCAGATGATTGTGCATTATCAAAAAAAAAATATTAAAATACAATAAAAGCTATTATATTCCTCAAACTGTACTATATTCTTTAGTATGTCCTATTACATTGAATTTGAATATTTTCTTCTACATTATTTTGTCTATAAAAATATCCCTTACGATTTTTTTTATAAATATATTTTTCTGTTTTTTTACATCAATTGTAAACTTTGATCGTCGTATTTATTGTGTGTGTATATATATATATATATATATATATATATATATATATATTGGCATTAATTGCATACATTGACCGTTGTATTTAATTTGAATGTACTCCGTAGCGAAGTGCGGGTTTGCAGCTAGTATGCACATATATGTTGAACTGAGTCAAGAAATTTGATAGCTTGTTGAAACAGTACTGAGATTTGATGATATGTAGATGATTGTAATGTCCTATTGTAATGTTGTATGAGTATTACCTTACTGTAATATTAACGATATTCATAAAATACATTAATCACATCGACAAAATATAACTTTAATGCCTGGTAGGAAACTGTAAATCCAACTTAAATCAGGTGTTTGTTTTCTTTGATCGGAAGTATTAACTATTTTCCGAATTTATAGCAAGGGGGTGATAAGCGATGTTCACGAATATTACAAATACGTCAAACGGTGAAAATAAAACTCAATGAATATTAAAACAACTATAATAAATACGTAGCTTGTTTAATAAACTCAATACCTACAATTTATATTTACTAATGAGAAAATTAAAAAAAAATTATTTCCATTTAACAAAATATTTCCCCCACTCCTAACTATTCTTAATATCAAATAAAAAATTTCCCCCTTTTTTACACTCTTAAATAACTTCTCATATGAAATAAATTATTTGCGGAAGAAATCTGGTCTAGTGTGTTTTAAACGCTCCAAAATTCCTTTGGTGGACGCAATTTATAAAATGAATCCTGTTGCAAGGGGCAGAAAAGTTCAGGCCATCTGAAAATACCATTTTTATTGGATTATCAGCATTTATGTGGCTGTAAGTAGTAGACACGTTTTCTCCATAGGCTAACATTGAGGTGAGCATATCCAATAGGGTTGGCACATAGCAGCTTTAAGTAAAAATATGTACTGTAAAACCGAAATGCTGATTTCGGTTAAAAAAGATACCTGTTTCAAAGTGTGATTTTTCTGGGTAGGGAGATAACCTGTTTTGCGTATCCCTCCTTCGTATCTTCAATAGATATTCTGGCCATCCTAGTCATGCTCCCATTTTTGTAATATGTCCAAAACAGCATTTTATTGTTACAGTGTACATCTTTAGCGTACAAGTAGCCTCGGACGTAAGATTTGCCCATGATATGGCTTCCTCAGAAAGTCATAACCTATGAGTAATTTGCAAGGAAAGGATTTCCTCATGGGAAATTTCTCTAAATTTTAAAGCACAATTCGTGACAGACGAATTGGATCTTTCCAAAGTGAGCTGGATGACTGCGCTTCGTCAGCTACCACTCAAAATTTTTAGGAATTCCTTTCAATCCACCGCAGCGTAGCCAAGCATGGTAGGTTTGCTTGGTACTCTTATCAATCAAATTACATTCATAGAGATGATGGACTTCATTTTAGGTTAACTTTAAAACAAGTTCGCTAGTTAACCGTGCAACTTACAGAGGCAACTAATAAAAAGTATAATAAATACTGGGATAGCACAGCTTTTAACCGAGCAGCCGATGTTTCATTTTTACATTTAATTGTGATTTGTTTATTGTGTTTATAATAAAGTTTAATTGATCTACTTACCTGATTCTTTCTTAGACTCCTAATTCAAGTTTTGGATTAGGGAGGACCAAGGTACAACTTATGATGGACCAAGATGTAACATAGCGTTGTACCATGGTCTTAAAAGCATTTGAATTCTCAATTAGGACCAAGGTACAACATATGATGGACCAAGGTGTAACATAGCGTTGTAACTTGGTCTTAAAATCATTTTAATTCTCAATTAGGACCAAGGTACAGCATATGATGGACCAAGATGTAACATAGCGTTGTATCTTGGTCTTAAAAGCATTTTAATTCTAAATTGTCTGAACGACATGACAATAATCAACATGAACAATTAATAAAATTACAGGTTAACACTTACATCCTGGAGTATAAAAAAGCAGCATTGACTTATTATTTATGTACTACATGGACGAAAAGAAAACTAAAACTATAAAATAGGTCCTAGGTACAAGAACTCCGCTACTCGAACCTGAAGAATTATGGCTCCGATGATTCGTGCCCTACCCATTCGACAGCTCAATTGGAGCACCTGTATACGACACTATTGGGGAAAGAAAGGATAGTATGTTTTTATTTCCTTTTTAAATTTTCTATCTTTCAAATTTCGTTTCTATTGCAGTATTTTAATTTCGGTTTGGTACTATTAGAGGGTTGTGGGTTGAACAATCTCCGAGGCTATGATGGTGGAGAGGTAAGGGTAGGATGTCGTGGGTAAATGAACACTGTTGTAAATGCTGAACACTATGAGGTCTTTGGAAATCGCCTCAGTGTTGCGTTGGTACATTAAAAAAGAAATAAACCAGAGGAATATCATGACGATATCTCCTCATTAACCCACTCGGACTTGTTCAGCGAACGAAGTGGGTGTCAATTATGTGGGTGAGTACGTACGCTTTCTCCCAGACAAAAATATTTTTGACTAGGCCACAGTGAGGAACCACTGCTGTCATATGTAATTAGCACTCGTTGGAACAATGTTACTTCTTATACCCCAAATATGTTGCAGAGGAATCAAATGGAATAATAACAAACATTGATAATTTTTTGATTTTGAGATTCGTGGGTCTTTTAAATACTTTTCTCACTATTGTCTTGTCTGGCCTAATTTAAATGCAATTTTAAGATTAGCAGAAACTCAAATTTTCTTTATCACAATACAATACTTTTAAGAAAGAGTTAAGCAGTGGCCATTAAACTTTATAAATATTTCCTCTGCAATGCAGACAATCGATTTGAGGTCAACTTTTTTTTATTTTTGCCAAATAAATAACAAAACTGGAAAGCGAACGATCTAACTATTTAATTCAGTTCATACAGTTTGCTTCATTCTAATGTATACACCACTTAGGAATTTCTTTTTTTTTTCCAATTTTCGCGTAATGAGGTTTCAATCCTGAGGGATTTTCATTCTAAATACAGCCAGCTACAGAAGCAATCAATAGTAACTCATTTTCATTGCAATCTGAAAAAAAAAGCAAGCAAGCAATCACCGACTCTAAAGTAAAGGCAAGTCTTCCATCATTCTAAATTTGATTATTTAACCTTTTAACGTTAATTAAGCTCACATTGTCATCATAATTCCTTTTTTCTAGATATCGAAAAAACGATAATTTTTTTCTGTTTTTTTTTCAATTAAACAGTTAAAATACAAATAAAATTTTATTTTTATATCTTCATACTCGGAGTTTCCAGGCTTCTTATATCTAGAACATGAGATTTTGAGGAAATGGAAAAATCAGACAGTAACGTATTGAAGTTATGGTTAGCTTGACTACTGCTTCGATTTACATTCATGCTGTAAAACGAACAAACACACACACACACACACACACACACACACATATATATATATATATATATATATATATATATATATATATATATATATATATATATATATATATATATATATATATATATATATATATATATATATATATATATATATATATATAATTTTGTGGAATGGCAACACTCTTTGCGCCGAAATATGCTGTCATTGCTTTTGCATTGTGTGCGTTTGATGTTCATCTTCATATAGTGAAAGCCATATCAGTTTTTGAAATTCTGAAACCGGGTTAGGGCGTGTTCACATAGAATCCGCCAGCATCAGTGTAAATTTTAATACAAATCATTGACCTATTTAACCAATCAGCGCCAACGGAATCTTTAACGCTGACGCTGATGAATTCTATGTGAACAGGCGCTCAATATTTTCTGATTTTCGGTTAATCTTTAAAGTACTATTTTAGGGGGCTGTAACAATTTGTTAATATAGTATACTCTCGATTATCCGTGTTCATGGACGGGAGGAGTCACGAATAATCGAAAAACACGGATAATCCGATTTATAAAGAAATTTAGTGTATTTTCAAAATATAATACTACACTCGCTTTTCTATTTTATTAATTTAATTTATGTATGTAATCCGTAACTTTTTTTGTTTGGCCGAATCTTTGATATGTTTTTTGATAACACTACGAATTTTCCTAACATGATATCCCTGTATTCATAACCCCGGGAAATTAAAGAAGTGTCATTTTAGTAAATTTTCGCATTCTTTATTAAATAAAAATCTTAATGAATAGAAAACTGTTGTTTATATGTGTATGTCGGAAGAAATTTGCTTGCAGTTCTTAATAAATTAAAAAGTTATTATTTTAGATGAAGATTTTAGATTTTTTCTGCACGAATAATACGCACGTGGATAATCAAAAGTAATCTGTATTCATCTTTACCTCACAGGTTCTTTAAAAATATTTCCGCTGTTTCCAGTGGAATATATATGTGAATTAGAAGTTTCGTGATAATTTTTAGTAATGTGCATTTTTTTTTCAGCGTATAACATCATAGGTACTTATCTGTCCCCTTCGCACGATCAGAAATTATTCTGACGTACTATGTGTTCTCTCTAGATGAAAGTTTTTATATCTACGATAACTTTGCTATCCATTACAAACACATTTTTTACTGAACTTTTTCCTTGTCTTTGAATTCGAACATGAACCATTTTACATTTACGACAAGGGCGCGGTGGCCTAGTTGACAAAGACAGCGTGCCAGTGATCTGAACGTCTCTGGTTCGATGCCGGACGCGGACAAATCCACCGCCGTGTACGCTAATGGCGGCTGGTGCACGAAAAACCTGTCGTGACTGCAATGTTCAACAAATTCTTAAAATGTACCTTTGGAGGTGCGGGGTCTAGCGTACCGGTCTCCTCACTTGTCTCCGTTCAAAATTACGGGACCGGTCCTTTAGCCAAGTCGGACTCTGGTCCTTGTGGTGCTGTTCAAAACCGGAGCCGCACCTTTCTGCCCAATAGCCTCTATGGACTTGATCTGATATACTGTCGGTCAAGGGGGATACGCCACAACAACAACAACAACGAAATTTCCGACAAATTGATCAGCCCTTACACTACCAATCAATTTTATGGTTCATTCGTATTAAACCAGATGTCCTTATGCATATATTCAAAAGAATACTTAGTAAAATTAAAGAAAAGATTACACTTTTATTTTAATTGTTATTATTACCATGTTTTTATTAACTCGCTTTCTTGTTTGTTTGTTTGTTTGTTTGTGTGTGTGTTTTTGTCCGGTACAAATCTTGAAATCGATTTTTAACTAGCTACTTTTAGCCGAAAACATTCGCAAGGTGGCGCTTCGATCGAATTCAATGCTTGCACTTTTGCGCAACGGCGTTTGACGATTTTGAAAGCAGAATACATGTGAATTTAGTTTGTTTACAAACATATTTTGCGAAAATTTTTAAAAAATTATAAAAATTAAAGTTTATAAAGTCTGTGGATAGTGTAAACGACTAAAAAGTGATTAAAATTAAATAAAAGAAAATAAAAAAGAATAATTAAGCAAAGGTTTGTGCAATTAAGAGAGAATTGTCAATTCAACAGAAAATTTTAAAACGTGATTTATAAAAAGTTCTTTTTATCTTGTAATTATTTTAATATTTTGAATAGATTAATTATTTTACAGCGAGTTTCGCCGATAGAACAACTGGACCACCCAACACAACTGAAATGAATTAACAAAAGACCGATATAAAATTTTTTTTTAAGAATTTTTTTTCATTCACACACACACACACACACACACATATATATATATATATATATATATATATATATTTGTACTCCTGAAACATTTCTGAATTTTAAGTTCTTTTTTCAACAGCATATTTTTTTCCCCGTAGAAAATTATATCCGCATAAAACAAAGAACTCCCCCGCACTGTCCCTTCTCTTAATACCATTAAGAAGGCTAACACAAAATAAATTTTCCCTGTAAACCAAAACCTCTCTTTTTATCGCATAACACGGTGTAGACAAAACCCGCTGGAATCGCAAGATATCAACACCTGCAAATCGAACATGACGCTGAGGATCTCGTCTCCCCCCTTTTCCCCAAACGATCCCAATAGATTTCGAATGACACGTGACACCCTCAAGGGAGGGTGCTGTTAGTAAAGTGCGTCTCCGGCACAGCACCGGCATAAACACCATCAGTCAGGGAGCAAATTCCAGTTGTAATGGGATAGTCTTGGAAAGGTGCTGGGAGCATTTTTCTTTATTATTTCAGAATCTGATGGTAGCTGGCCATTACCGTTTATCAACTCTGCATCCCCTCACACACACACACACTCTCAGGCCTTTATGGATTTTCTCAATATATTTTGCGCCAGATCGGGATAGGGAAATTGAAGGAGTAAATATTTTTTTTATATATATATATCTCAAATAAAACTGGTTATTCGTAAAGGGATATCTGAACCTTTCTTTACATAGAAAGCGGCGAAATTTGCCTGATAAACTTTAAAGGGGACAGAGAGAGTTAGTACATCAATGTATATGAAAAATATCAAGAATATTATATTCGCAGCAACGTGAATGTATATTTTTCAGACAGGGGTGAATAATCATGCCGGGCATGGGAAAATTAAGTACTCAACACTACCTAAGGTAAAAGAAATACTAAGCTTCCATGATTCAACCTATGAGTTTAAGTTGATTGATTAATTCTATTGTTGTTTTACTAATGCTTCCTTACCGGATAATGCCTAACTAGGTCCACTGAAGGCTGTAAGGCGAAGAGATGCGGTTTCTGTTTAGCTCACGGCTACTGGGCATACACTGGCTACCGGCCAGTGTCTGGGCTACCGGCACTACATGGATCAGACCGATTTTGGTCCGGTGGCACGAAAAATTTGACTGAACACCAAGAACGACATCTGGGGGGCTCGTACCTTCACTCTAATTCTTACAAACTACACAGAAGATGCTTCTACTGGTTTAGCGTATCCATACCCGGCTTAGACACAACAGCAGTCAGTGGCGCTTGTCGCGATTCGAACCGAGCACCCTCACTGCCAAGTTTCAACGTGCTAAATACTAGGATACTCCGGGACAGTATTTATTCATTCCTAATCATGAATTGAAAACAACTTTTTTCAATGCAGGAAATGTTTAAATTCATTAATTTAATTTTTTGCAGCCGCCCATGTTGCATAGTGTTTAGCGATACAGGGTGCTACTTCATGGTCATGGGTTCGAATCTCGGACAAGTCATAGATGTTTCTGTTCTGTCCCTTCATTAAGAGCAAAGTTAGTTTATGCACCTAAGCTACCATATAGAGGTAAGTCTACTTTCTATTCCTACTCTCAGTGGCGGACCAAGGGGGGTGGGCAAGGAGCCCTGCCCCCTCCCAAAGAAATAGAAACTGCATTATGAATATTGATTTTGCATTTTAAATATTTTTATCCGTTCATCTCGCCCCCCCCCCCCCAAGAAAAAATCCTGGGTGCACCACTGCCTACCCTACCATACAGAACGCATGTAAGTCTTGAAGTGTATATGGGCCAATGTGGTCAAATGGCTACCACGCTAAAAAAATTCCATTGCTAATGAATAAAAAGAGCGAATCTTTTACAGATCCCAATAAAGTTGTGTTACTTTCGTTTACCCATTTCAACAAAAAAATTTCGGACAAAGACCGGTTTTAGTACTAAAACTAATAAGTTATAACTAATAAACAGAAAATATTAAATGTTAAGATTGATCTCCGTTGTGCAGACATATTCATTACCTTGCAACTGATTACCCACGTTTGACTTATTAGACAATAAAGAAAAAGGTCCTTTTGAGTATGAAAAGAGCGAGGAATTTTTTTTTTTTTTTAATAAAATCGAAACACTTGTGTTCCTGTTCGGGGTTTATGGGGCTGAAAATTTCAAGAAACTTTTAGTCCCATAAACCCCGGATTAAGGGCTAATAAGAACAATATATATTAAGTACTATAGATGAATTTTAAGACCATGGTAAACCTTGCAAACCATTCTTAGAAGGTTTTGATAGTCGCAAACTGGTGTTTATTTCTAGAAATTCTTTTGTTTCAAAGGTCGATAAAGACGAGGAATGGGCTGATATATATTACCAGAGATCAATAACGCCTTATATCCAGAAATCTATTCTCTATTTCCGAGTGGTATATGTGAGAGGCGAATCAAATAGCAAAGTTTTGCCCATTCAGGTGTGACGCAAACTATTTATCAGGCTCCCGATCCCCTACACCTAAGCGTTTAGGAACGCGGTTTATCGAAAACGTGGGGAGGGTGGAGTTACGCAGCGAATGGGACGAAATTGATAAATGTTTTGTTAGAGATGGCCGAACATCGAAAGTAACGTTTTACGATCCCTACTTGGTTTTTGAAATACACCCTATTATCTAGGATATGTTTTTTGTGAAAAAAAAAATGAACATTTAATGCTTATTGGAGGACTGTCAGGATGTAATCTTCTTTGATTCCTTATTTGTTACGACATCTCGTGATTTAATGAGAAGATTTTAAACATAAAATAGGTTAGGGATAAACAGCATGTGGAGCGTATTCGAGAGTAGAGTTCAGGTTTCGTCAAGTGGGGCATACATGGAGCATACATCGATTTATAGAATACATAGAGTTTATTAAAATTCGCCTAAGTAGGAAATACTAAACATGCCCCTTTTACACATATCAAAAAGCATTTGCGGTTTATTAAGAAACAAGAAATATCTAAATCTGTGATTGCTAAACATTCAGGGTACATTAATGGATAATTTCTAACTCGAAAATTATTTACCATACTAAATTCGTATGATAATATTTCCTAGAAAACATTGCTATTGATATAGCTATTACAGTTTTAGTCAATGTGTTTTGACATAGTATTATAGTCTGCCAGAAAAGATGTGTTGCGCATAAATTCGTTTCCTAATATTCCACTCTCCTGCTTTCTTCTGATCATTTGATGTTGCAGTAGGTCTGTCTAATTAGCCCTTGTGTAACAAAAATTGACCGTAGTGCTCCAAACCAAAGCAACCTTTACTTCTACATTTCACTTCATAACTTCGTCTACTCGGTTCTATTTAGCAGCCTTTTACCTTCTCCTAGTTTATTTATTTTTTTGTTCGAGTGCGCCCCTTTCTGTGGACCTGAGGTCATAAAATTTTTCTCCCCTTTCCCTTTGGCAGACCCTTTCATGTCCTTGCTTCTGCCTCCGACTCCCGCTAAGTTTTCCAGGAGAATTAAGATATTTTCTCTAATAACATCAACAAATGACGATCTTGGTATTTGGATCTTGGTTTTAATGATCTTGATATTTGTGAATTGTCCATTGAGACTATCACAACTTATGCTATCGTCCTGATGAAGATCTGTACTATTTAGTTGGAAAGTTGTTGCTATCTTAATTTTTACCGTGGAATTAATAGGTCATATTTCTGTCATTTCTTCAGAGGTCCATACAGCTACTGGCATATGCAGACGACATTGATATCATTGGTAGAACAAACGAGGCTGTTATAGAGGCATTTATAGCCCTCGAAGTTGCTGAAGAAATTATCCTGAATGTAAATTAAGACCAAATTTATGATGGTAAATAACGGAGATCTTGATGTGACCTTCCTTAAAATAAATAATTACACTTTGGAAGGGGGTCTAGCAATTTAAAAATATGGGTACAATTATCTCCGATAATAACATTTCAACCTTGAAATTAGAAACATACTATTGGTGGCAAATAGGTGCTATTTTCGTTTAAGATGTCAGCTAAAATCAAAGTTCATTTCTATAAACACAAAAACTAAGCTATATAAAAACTTAATATGACCCGATATTTTTTATAGCTGCGAATGGTAGTCTCTAAATAAATCTGATGAGAATAAACTTTTAGCTTTTGAGTGAAAGATTCTACGTAAAATGTATGTTGCAGTGCGAGAAAGTAACAACTGGAGAAATATAACTATGAATTATACCTTTAATATAGACAACCAAATACAGGGTGACCGGGCTAAAGGTATCCAAAAGTCATAACTTATTTTTGCGTAACTACCTATTAGAATTTAAATAGAAAGAATATCTCACCAAATTTTAATATCAATCATAGATTTCGATCATAGTATCACAGATTTCGATGTGTGCACCTTTTGTAGCAAGATTAAAGTTTAAATGGTAATCCAGTTATCTCTAAGTGTTTCGTTGCATATCAGGCGTTATTATACTTTTTTTGCTTGGGATTCATTAAATCCGTTGTGTATAAACAAAACATTAAAGCTATCGAAGAATTGAAGAAGCGTATCATTCAAGCAATTCGTGTAATAACTCCTGATATGCTACGAAGCACTTGGAGAGAAGTGGATTACCATTTAGACGTCTGTCGTGCTATAAAAGGTACACACATCGAAATCTGTGATACTATGATCGAAATCTATAATTGATATTAAAACTTGGTGAGACGTTCTTTCTATTTAAATATTTTTTTTATTATTATGGGTAGTTCCGTAAAAATAAACCATAACTTTTGGATACTTTTAGCCCGGACATCCTGTATAATAAGGGTAATTAAATCTTATCGTATCAGAAGCATCTGCCATGTTTATAGATATGAAGACACTGACCCTGTTAAAAAACCGACTTTTTAATAAAATGGAAGTTACTAGAAGAAGAGGGAGATCATGTACTAGATGGATTGATTGTGTCGAGAGAGAACTTAAGATCATTGGAATTAACCGGTGGAGAATATTTGGGACTGCCTTGGCACATCAGCGCCAGGGTGTTGTGATGATGAAGAAAACTTTTTTCATTAACCCCGAATATCAACTTTTCAATCGGTGTAATCATAATAGCTCAATAATTTTTACGGGGGGGGGACACAACATTAAATATAAATAAATAAATAAATGCTCCAGGCCTGCCTTGGCCTGTGCTAGGGTGTTGTGCTGATGAAGAAAATTTCTTTCATTTACCCTGAACATCAACTCTTCAAACGGTGTAATTGTAATAGCTCAGTAATTTTACTGGGGGACACAGCATTAAATATAAATAATTAAATAAATAAATAAATGCTCCAGGCCTGCCTTGGCCTGCGCTAGGGTGTTGTGCTGATGAAGAAAATTTCTTTCACTAACACTGAACATCAACTCTTCAATAGAAGTAATCGTGATAGCTCAATAATTTTACTGGGGGATACAACATTAAATATAAATAAATAAATAAATGAATAAATGAATAAAATAAAGAGAGACAGAGAGAAAGGACTGAAATCTACAAGAGCTTAAGGACATATTACATATAGCAAGATTACGAGTATAAGAGAATGCCATGGCATGGCTCAGAGGGGAAAATGTCAAAAGTGGAAAACTCTGGGTGATAGCTAGTTGCATTTTAAGTGAAGAAAAATCTGTGAATGTGACAGCGCATAGAGGAGTGGTCATCTATGGTAGATGCTGGATCAATGTCATAAGTTTGTTAACCAGTGAAATCTCGGTCCTGACAACAGTCCTATAAAGTAACTGAAATTTGTGATGAAAACCTTTAACAACCGTGAAAGCTTCATAGCTACAATACAAATTTTAAACAATGCAATTGGTTGCTTTGTTATCTTATGCTACATAATTTGAAAATTTAATTTTAGGTGCAATATTTTCCTTTGCTGGGTGTCTGATCACATATTAATTCCGGAACTATAAATTAGCTATCTAACAGGCGCTAAATATAGGTCAAAGACTGCTGTTAAACGCACTAGAAATAGAATGTTTGCTACCTTTCTTTAGTATTGACATACAGATGGATGCGAAAATGTATTATTCAAGGATTCCAAAAAAAACCTACGTTTAAACATAAAGGCAATATAAAACGGAAAAAAATGCATTTACGATCATCCTTAAGTACATTCGGCAATTTTCCCCATTTTTATTTAAATAGAACTTTGTGAGCGGAAAAAATAAGTTCTATCGTTAAATCCTATGAAAATTACGGGGGAAATGTACAGAATAATTATTCACATAGTACGTTTTTAAAGAACATCGAATAATGGCTTCTTTCACAAATCCATACTTCGAAAACCCGAAACCGTTTATAACACTTAAAGTAATTAAAAACATGCTTAAAAGATTGCTCTAAGCCTGTAAAGCTTTTAAAGCCCGTTCGGCAATAAATATACTAACCCTGGAAAATATGTTAAAAAATTTGCAGTCTTTTTGAATAAAGAATACAATTAAAATAAGAAAAAAAGGAGCACTTTGAAAAATTTTGGTTGATAAATTTTCAGTGAAAAAAGAAAGTTGTTGTAGGTGCTAGGTATTTTATTGCATTACTTTCTTCTGGGGTGTCACAAAATGAGATTTATTTGGCTTTTTGCTCAGAAAAAAATATTTCATCATGATAAGAAGCAAATAATAGAATAAAATGAAACAATTTCACGTTCTACGGTTTGTTGTTGCTATTGTTTTGGTACGGGGCTGTTTGATAAATAGAAGACAATCAGCGGTATATTTTGAAACACTTGTTTTTTTAATTAGACTTTTACAGTCTCTGCATATTAACATGGTATATTTTAATAAGTCAGCATAAGTGTATAAAAACGGGTCTAACGCTCAAATTACTTTAAAAAATTTAAACTTGAAAATCACTTCACGTATTTACTTCAAAATTCGTTCCACAATATTACATTAATGCTAATTAGTCAAAATATTTTTAAAATTAAAAAAATAAATATTTAAAAAATATTTGAAACGTAATAATTTTTAATATGAAAAACCAGTCCACCTATAGTAAAAAAAGTTATTGAATGAATCAGACGGGAAAAAGTTTAAAAATAACTAAATCTTTTTTATAAAGATCCTTCATGAAAATTCTTTACTAATTTACATACAGTATTCTCATGCAGTCATTTATTTCTCTTGTATAGTACGACTATTTCTAAATGCAAATATTTCATTATCTATTTATTTTTACAACATGAAGTCCTACTTTATAGGTATTCTAAATATACTGACTGACACATGAGAAACTATTTTTTTTTTCAAAGTCATGAAAACACAGTATAAGGCAGTACCTGCGTTGTTAATTTATCACATGCTTAGAAAAATATCGATCTTGAACTTCATTTACGAGTGAATTAAAGGACGTATGTCAGCTTTCTATGATAGATTGCATTATGGGTAAAAATTAATTTAAACCTTGAAAGTCTTTTAAACAAACTTTATTTTACTGTAATCTATATCAGTGGTGCATAAACTTTTTTCGACCACAACCCACTATCTTTAAATAAAAAGCTACTCGACCCCTCATGAACATTTTTCGGTCGTAGCAAAATTTTTTAAAAATTAGGAAAAATTTCACAAAAGATATTAAAAAACAATAAGAAAATTTTGACAAACTATTTTTAAAATCAATGAACTTTAGATTATGGGTATATATTAACTTTGCATTAAAAACAATAAAATAATGTCTACACTCGTTTCTGCCAAATCTCAAGTGACCAAAACTTCATACTGAATATTAATATATGAAACGGAACCAACAACGCCCCCTAGCGGACTGACAGAGACTTGTTACAGTGTAACTCCAAACCTGGAGCAAGCAGCAGCTATGCTGTAATATGATCGTAAACACGTAACCCTGTTTCTTATTTTCTTCTTTTATTTTGCGTGTGTGTTAATTTTGTAATTTCTGCGGTTTGGTGTATGTTAATAAATGTATTTATAAGTGTTAGCTAGCCGTGTCAACATACTTCATTCCTACATATGTACACACACTGGCCAATGAATTAGAAACCTGTGAGATTTTCTACAAATGCTCGATCACGGCGTGCGTATGCAAAACCTGTTTATGACGTGGGTTAAACGTCATCAGAATGCTAGTATAAGTAAAGTGTACGGCTGCATTTCACGATAAACGCAGTAGAATGGGAAAAACAACAGATCTTTCACCATTTGAAAAAAGGGCTTATTGTTGGGGGCCCGTTTAGCAGGAGCCATGATTGTGAAGACAACAGAACTCACTGGGTTCTCAAAAGCATCCATTTCGAAGGTGTTCAACAGTTGGAAGCAGAACCCACAGTCCTTGTCCAAAAGACGTAATTGTGGTTCGAACACAATCAACCAAGTCCGTGGTCGTCTCCAATGGATTGTAAAGCAGAAAAGTCACTGTACTGTACTTCAAGTGACAGAAATCTTCAATCGAGGTTCATCCCAACCGATCTCGGTGTGAACCATGCGCAGATAATTGCAGAGGATGGGATTACGGAGTCAGATGCCTCGAGGAAACCTTTCCTTTCTACCCGGAATGCCAGAATTCGTTTGAAGTGGTGTCTGGAAAGAAGAAACTGGACAAAAGAGGAATGGAAAAAGGTTATGTGGTCAGATGAATCACGCTATACCTTCTTTTGCACTGATGGAAGACGTCGATTTTGGCGAGAATCTCATGAAGCCATGAACCCATCTTGCCTTGTTCGCACTGTGAAAGGGTCTGGTGGGAGTATCATGGTGTGGGGCATGTTCTACTGGTATGGAAGTGGTCCCCTGGTGTTCGTTGAGGGTAAACACACAGCCATGCAATACCTGGACATACTGGCAAATCAAGAGCATCCTGCAATGTTACATTTTTGCTCCGCAAGTGATGGATACTTCATGGACGCTAGTCGCCCAGTGGCTAAGTGGATAAGGCATCAGCCTGCCACGCCGGGGGTGTGGGTTCGATTCCCGCATAAGACTTGGTTGTATTCTGGGGAACCGGTCAGTCTTCCGCCTGCAATTGGAACCCCGTCTAGAAAGGGGAGCTGCAACCCATCGTCCATCGCCGGTGTCATCGTCTGTCAATAAAATTCTTCTGTGATTGTGTCATTTGTCTGTTTCTATGTCTTATATTCATATGTACACCGGACTGGGGTGTAATGTTGTCATCACCCAGGGACATTAGCCACACACTTCATGGACGTTAATTCAACTATACATCGTGCCAGAATCGTTCGAGATTGGTTCGCTGAACATCAATCAGACTTCCAACATTTTCCCTGGCCGTCGCAAAGCACGGATCTTAATCCAATAGAAAATGTTTGGGACGATTTGGAAGGGCGCATCCGACAGCAATCTCTTCTTCCATCAAATTTACAGGATCTGTAGCCAATGCATGTTATTCTTTGGACGTAAATGTACTCCAAAAGCTTGAAGAATCGATGCCTTCACGAATACGCGCTGTTATCCTTGCAAAAGGAGGTCCAATAAAATATTAATCCTAGGTTTCTAAATCATTGGCCAGTGTGTGCATTTTATTTAATTTGTAAAAATTAACGAAAATTAAAATTTAAAAATGATCATGCCATCAAAATGATAAGCTACATATTAAAACATTGAAAACTATAAACTTTATTTACTTATACAAAAATTAAAATAGCAAAAAATGAATAAGAAGGGTGCGTCTCGACCTCAAATAATATTTGTTCAATATTTGCTGAAACAATTTAGAGTGCTACTCTAGTACCATATTTCATGTTAAGTCTTAATCGTTTTACGGTTCTTATAGCAACTTATGTTGGAAATCCACTCTGATGCAGACAGGTAGAAGCGAATAGAAGCAATGTAAGTATATCCTTGCAAGACTGACACCTTATATAACAATGACATATAATATAATTTTTAACATATAAGAAATTTAAATAAAACTATTAAAAATACATAATTATAGAAAATTTAAAACATATTTTTAATTAATCAATTAAATGATATAAATTTACTTCAAACTATCCGCGAACCCTTTCATTTTCTTCGTGACACCCCTCTGTCGTGACGCCGCGACCCACAGTTTGCGTTCCACTGATCTATATAATTAATGGATACGTAATTTTCGTATTTACGAAATAGATACGAATACATGCGAAATTTTGATACTTTCCTAAGCAAGTCAGTAAAATTGCGATTTTTTAAACGCAAAATTTTTTAATATATATATATATATATATATATATATATATATATTAGTCCTATATATAATACTAAAATTCTCAGATTCTTTGTCTGCAATATGATACAGAAAAGTCGGTCTGGGATAGCGTAATATTTGTGAGAAAATGGTTCTCCTCAAGTGAGAAACTGAATAGAGTCCGTCAAATTTCGGCAGCGGTATCCGAATTATAAATCGTATATTTATCAGAAGAGGTTCCCATTAACTTTTCTTCGATGATTTCATTAGATTTGTCCTTATAATAAGCGAATAAATAAGCTATGGAAAGCGTCTTTTATTGATTAATCTTGAAAGTCGAATAAAAGACTGATTTATCGAGAAATTGCCCCCAGTAGTGATAAAGGCATGATCGGTAGGTGAACGAAACTCGAAATGTTTTTGTCATTAAGTTTAAGGTTATAGGAGGGAATTTCAAAATTTACTGTTTCTCCCTTTAGGTTGAAAGTGAAATCTATTATTAACGGTAAAAATATTTTATTTTCAGAAAAATAATGCTAGCAGGGTTATGTTGCCCTAAGCCGAAGAAAAATCATGCATGCTCTCTGAGTATTTCTTAATAATTACAAGAAAAAAATAACTTTTTATATACCATGTTTTTAAATTTTCTGTTGAATCACATAAACTTGACAATTCTATGTATGAATAAATACTTTTAAAAAAAATTTTTTGATGAATTATCTCATCAACTTGAAGGAAAATGAAGTTAATTGGAAGTTAACTTGCGTTTAACTTTTCGTTCCCGTCCCGGCCGATAGATGGCTGCACCAGTCTACAAAACAAAATTAACTGAAAATGAATTCAGTTTTGCTTAAAGATGGCTAAAAGTATTAAAATAAAGCATTGTCATCGTGTTCTGAGCTATTCTAAAAATTTCAAATGTCTAGCTAGTCGGGAAGTTAGTTGAAAATCGATTGCAAGATTTGTACTGGACAAACACACACACAAACAAGAAAGCGAGTTAATAAAAACATGGTAAAAATGCAAATGAACAAAAGGTGATATTGAATATGATTTTTTATAAGCTGGGAGAAGTTATTCTATAAAATACTGAAGAATAATTAATTTTGATAAATGAATAAGAAAGGTTACTTATAGTTTAAAATACTAAATTAAATTATCTGAAAATAAACCTTCATTTGAGAACAATATTGGAATTGGCTTCATAAGCATTGAATAGCAAGTGATGGCTTACACAATGTCTACAAAAATCTATTCTGAATAATCATTTATTATTTAAATCCAAGATAGAGGTGAAACAAATAATTTTATATTTTCATAGGTAGTGAACATAAAACCAACGGATTTTCATAGAAAAAAATCTTGCAATACAGGTATGAAAGAGAAGACAGTCCTTCATAGGTTACGCAGATAATTTTTATATTAGAACTAGAGGAGTCAACCATCACCTCAACATTTACTTGAAACAATTTTTCCGAACTAGCATGTTTTACAAAGAATTTTTCTGCAATACGAAAGTGAGATAGTGACGAAAGTGAGATTTTTATATATTTTTCTGACTATAACTTTTCCAGCACTAAATTTTTGGGGAGAGCGTCTATCACATATCCGCGCAGTGTATGGGTCTGCGGAGTATAACGACTTTACATATATCTAGTAACAGCCTTCACGTAGGCTTTCCCCTCTGCTTTTAGGAAATGGAGGCAAAGCAAACTTTTTGCCCATCTTCCGTGTAATGCACCCTATTTGTCAGGCTTTTTTGCTCAACTTGGTCGTTCAGTAACTCAGAGGGGAGGGGGGAGATGGAGGATAGGAAGAATTGATGGTTATGGACAGACGATATTTTATAGCAAGGCAAGTACAATAGGAGAACATGCGATCTGATGTTACACGAGGAAATTGCAAAATTTCAAGGTATACTGTCCAGGGTTGGTAAAAACCCGGCTGTATGGAAGAAAATCCAGCCTACATGGGTTCTTCAATATTTTGCTGTTTTTTTCTGAATATTTGTAAATTTTTTAAGTGATGTATGGTGTGCTAATTTTTGTTCTCGCTATGTTTGATGAGTAAAACTCTTTCCCCAATGCGGCAAGCATTTTTCTCTTCCGACATTTGCCCATTGATATTGTTGGTTGGTTGTAATGGGAGTACCGTATGTGAACCAACATCGGTCCCTGGTGGCATCGCAAGTTAGACCGGCAAGAAAAGAAAAATCTAGAACGTTACAACATTTTTTTTCTTTGAGTTTACTCTAAAATAAGTTGAGTCGAGGCAAGTGCTTAGTGCCGTCTTGCAGCTAGGCACTATGCATAACTTTTAAAGTCATTAAATTATAGAACTTCCGTTTGTGGGAATGTACAGTAAAAAGACACGGTTTTTTACAAGGTTGGAATCGAAGTGCGTTAGCGCTTAACGTAGCACCGACGGATAGTTACAAAGTGTAATATGTTTATTTCACTTACGCTATTATTGAAACTTTGCCCTTAATCCAAGATCGTTGCATATAAAGACAGGAAACAAACAAAAGCTAGATATGTGCTCATCCCTTTCATGCGGGGCAAGTGTGCACCTAGGATCTTGCAAATATTTCCGATTCTTAAAATTGTAAATTGTCGAATCAAAAGTTTTTAAATGCATCTTTTAAAGGAGAAAGTTTCCGTTTCTAATCTGCAAAAACTTACAAATTTCTAGCTGCTAACACCAATTTTATACAGTTATTCAAAGTTGTGCCAGATGCCCCTGATGCGCGAACTCCGTTACTAAAGACATTGCCAGCTTGACACGTCAGCCAGTTTGGGTGTAATTGTTGTCGTTTCTTATGCTCCCTGGTTGGAAGTTCCAGACCAGATCCATATAGGCTTCTGGCTGAAGTAAAATGCTCCGGTTTAATTAGCACCACTAGGGTCAGAGTCCGTCTTACCTAGTTGCCACCTAAATTTTGACCGAGCATCACCCCCAGAGGCGACACCTGGGGGGGGATCGTACCCTCTCCCACCCTCAGTGACCTACATAGAGGGACTTTCCGGTCTACGGATTTAACATGCCCATATCAGGCCTAGACACGGAGGTATTTAACAGAGCGCTCCAGGATTCGATCCGCGTACCCTCAGCATCTAAAGCCAGCACGTTACCGCAAGGCCACGTCGAGACCTCAATTTGGGTGCAAAAACTATTAATACAAATATGTCCCGTGATGGTTTCATCCCAGATAGAAAGTGCATGCGCTGGAGTGCGCTACGATTTATGTATTCTGTGCTCGTTCTGTAATTAAATCTGTTAAAATGTTAAGAGTCAGTTTGGTTTATTGGGCGTTAGAGGGATACTTTCATTAAAAAGTTAAATTTTGTAAGTTTTGGTCCGCACTTCCCCCGATTCACCTTATGAAATATAGTTGCTTTAAAAGTGAGTTTTAATTGGTAGAAACTGAGAGAATTTTACTAGTGAAACTTTAAGTTAGAATTAAATCAAAATATTAATTCTCTAACAAGGATGCTTTGACATATATTGTGCCATAAAATATCAAATATACTATGAAAGCAATTAGTTTCAACCGTAGACGCTTGCTGCCGAAAGGGAATTATTTGAATATATGCGAGCTTATTGTTAAGTAAGGGTGCCCGGCAAAAGCGTTTATTGTCAAAGCAGATCAACATTCCGAAATATATGCGGACTATTTTGCTCTTCCAAATGAGAGGGACCGATATGTATTATTAATGAACTCATATTTCCTTTTATGCAACCATCAAGGGGTCGAGTTGTATGGCTCCTGTTTGACCTTCAACCGGGATAATGCTTAACGGAATATATTAGCTTTAATTTTCATCACGCATGTGAACGCAATGTGAATAATTTCCATAAGAGACGGAGAGACCGGTTAGGCGGTGTGATGTATACCTGATTTCACGTAATGTATTCATAGCATTGTTGTATCTTTTGTAATGTTGACAAGTATTGCACCGCGATTAAATGACCTGGGGAAATGTGTTATTTTAATGCTGATATTAAACGTGTTAAATAAACTACTAGAATGATGATCTCCTGAACTTTAATCCTAAATCGCAATGAAATTTCTAGTTGCGGAAAATGGTGACACTAAACCCTTGTTCAGATTGCCACACTTTAGCGTATTTTTGAAACTGATCCAATAAAATTGGTTTTGGTTTAAAGTTCATTGGTTTGTTTCAATATTTAGTTTTTATTATTTGTTTTTATTATTATTTTTCTTTTTATTGGAGGTGATTTTTGAGTTTTTTCTCGTGCCAGTTCTACTAAGCCAATATTTATCAAATCTAGAGGACGGAACATTTCATCTTAATACGCCAATGATATACAATTACTTTAATTTTTCATTTAAATTTGGACTTTCTGTTTAAAGGATTGAAAATCTCTCTTTAAGTTTTATCTCTTTGATCCATCTTTTAATTTAGTTTCTCAACATCTTCTGTTTCATCCATTAAGATCTCTCAAAAAAGTTATTCAAGATGTTTAATGAAATGCTCCGAACTTTTGTTGTGCGATTTCATGCTACCGAAATTGATCCTTGCTCAAAGCGTCACACTTTAGCCTGTATTTGTACCTGATACTATGGAATTGGTTTCAGTATTAAGTCTTATAGTTTGTTTCAGTGTTAAAATTTTACTGAAAATTCCAAAAAGCTTTAATATTTATATTTCATTTGATTTTCTATGGGTCGAAGTTTATTTCAAAGCTCGATTATTCCCATTTTGATACTCTTCCTGAAAGACTAATATCCGGTTATTTAAAAATACGCATTGAGTTCTCAATGTGTTTCTCCAGTGGACCAACAGAAGAAAAAGAATTATTGAGACCGCAGCCTGTGATATGTCAGGACATTTTAGCAGGAATTTAAAAGATGAACAGGGGAACCACATTATAAAAATTTTTTCAATGGCTTGGGAGCATGCCATAAAAGAATAAAAGAAAAACAACATAAAAATACGTCTATTTTTCCCATTCATTTCTCTCCTCGAAATAACTGCCGTCAGAGATGGTCCACACAGTGCTCGGCAACGAAAGATGTCGTCTGATTCCTTAAGCTAATCTTTAGTGCAAATGGAGTAAATAGGGCTGCAATAGATGCCAATATGTACTGCAAGGCAGTCATGACCAGTTGCTAGTCGAAACATGATAGAGGCATCATATCATGGACAATCAGGATGGAATTCATTAGGTTATTCTTTTGTTTGAAGTGATGCGGTCAGCCAAATCTAGTTGATGTCTAATATTTATATACTATCTTCTGATCTTACGCTTTGCTGTAAGGAAAGAAGTGGTTTCGCCTACCACTAGCTGTTACAATTAGCTGATGAGTAATAGGAGTTTCCTTTTGTACCAGCATATCAGATTGTTTATTTCAATAAAAAAGTTCATATGATACAAGGTGCGGACATTAATTTCCAGGACAAATCTAATAACTTCAGATAATATTTCATGAAATTCATACCCATTTAATATGTTTCGAAGTAACTCCTACCTGCCGTAATGCACTTCTGTGCTCGGCTGTATAAGTTTCGGAAACAACTTTAAAATTCCTCTTTCGGTATGCTCTTTAATGTGGACGTCACCGTTTTCTTGATGGCTTTGACATCCTCAAATCTTGTTCCCTTCAGTAAATCTTTCAGTTTTGGAAACAAGAAAAAGTCTGCCGGTGCTAAGTTCGGAGAGTATGGAGGATGCTGCATCTCCACGACCTCGTGCTGAGACCAATCTTCTGAAGGGAACAAGATTTGAGGATTTGTCGAAGCCATCAAGAAAACGGTGACGTCCACATTAAAAAGCATTCCGAAGAGGACTATAGAAGTTGTTTCCGAAACTTATACAGCCGAGCACAGAAGTGCATTATGGTAGGTGGGAGCTAGTTCAAAACATATTAAATGGGTATGTATTTCCTGTAATATTTTCTGGAGTTATTAGATCGGTCCTGGCAATTAATGGCCGTACCTTGTACGATAAATTTAAAAAAACTTCAGTGAAACTGAGGTACGAAAATAAATCTACATTTATCTCTTACAGGGAGAAGTGGAGTTAGGGCGCACAATTTTACTATTTTTAAAATTTAAATTCATTTCGTAAAGAATCATATTTCTTTCGTGTATTTTTTATTAGGATCATAATACACATAAAGAATGATCATTTTGACGTTTTTTTTTGAAAAATTTCAAAATTTAAAGCATCTGTGGGGAGATAAAGGAAAGATGATTCCTTCCCCAACACGGCTTAACCTTTTCCTTATGGGCTGGGATAGCATGTATCCCAAGAATACGGGCCTAAGAATGAATATATATATATATATATATATATATATACATATGTATATATATTTATAACCCCCTTAATGGCCGTTCTTACAAAGGGGGTATGAACTTTACCGTTCTAAAGAGGCAATCGGAAAAATGGGCCTCGTAAACTAAAGGTTAATAATCAGGAGGATGTTAGCAACAACATTTACTAATATTAACAAACACTTCGACAAGTAACAATGAAAAACATAAGTATGCAATGCGCACTTCGGACACGTATTCGTGTTCAACAAAATTATGTAGTAGAAGACAAATTACGATGAAAGTGAACGTCTCATATAAAAGAAAAAATGACGTCAAGTGATGTTGATTACAATTTTGCATGAAGTATTGGTTGTTGGCATCGACAATGCTATCGAAACTTAATTGAGCAAACAAATTATCAGTTTAAGCTTGAAATAACAAAGAAGTCCTATTTACGTGATTTTTAAACTTTTTATACAAAGGAAAGATTTTTAGATTAATTTATCTTTCTTTAAATAAATTTTTCTTATCGAAATTTTCATCACTTTAAAGGATCAAACAAAAAAACTTTGAAAATTTTACTTTACTATGAAAGTTTTTAAAATTTTTAATCTGAATAAAATAAAATCTGAGACTCATAAATAGCACAGACTCATAAAAAAAAAGTTGCACAAAATATTATAAATATCCCGTGCAAAGAATTTTACATACATCTTTTAAAAATGGCAAACCAGGAAAAATTCCATTCACAAGTTAAGAAACTTAATGTTCAGACGTACATTGGGGTACATAAAGAGAGTATAGCATAAAAATATTGTACCTGGCTATGTAATAATTATAGAAACATACCGTTTCTGTTTAATTCTAAAATCTGCACTGCATGTTCTAGGAGAAGAAAATAAAAATGTGCTTGTTTTGGCAACTTTGATTCGCGGCCTCTCTTGGTAAGTAAAGTAACCTGAGGAATTTAAATTATTTTAATAACATTGTATATGTACTACGATCTTCTTAAACTGGAAACTAATTGGTAAATTAAAAGCGTGAAATTCCTTAAATACCTGAATCAAAGCGTTTAGCTGCTTGTTGAACTTTCCAATTTTCTCGAATAAATTTTAAACTCTGAGAAACTCATCTTTGTATCATACAATTCCTTTAGAGCTGTTTAAGGTATCTTGAAATGCTTGGGCAGACATTTATTTGGGGGACTTTTTTACCAGCGTCCGGTTGAAGAGAAATGGACGCTCATATGCTCTGTCATCGATCAAGAAAATTCTATCCTTAAGTAAGCGACTATATTTGGAGTAATAGTAACGATCAATCCAACTAATGCGCCAGCCTCTGGTGAAGAAAGCCTCTCGAGGCGAAATGGTATCAAGCTTTTAGAGGTAAGGAAAACGCGTGGTCTCTCTCCCTCTCTCTCTCTCTCTCTCTCAATAAATAAATAAATAAATATATATATATATATATATATATATATATATATATATATATATATATATATATATATATATATATATATGAATGTATATATATATATACACTCATGGACAAAAAAATTAGCGCACCAAGAAATAATTGCGGGATCGTAACGAAACTTCCAATGAAGGTACATGTCGGGGAGATATGCAAATGATTAGAAATGCAGCGTGATTGCGCATTACGTATAGCCGGTAGAGGGCGTTGAACATCGTACTCTGTGGAGTATAAAACAGGTAACCAAAGCTTGTTTGATTGTGCTGAATCATTTACAAAGGAAGAGCTGAGATAGACATGCAATTACGCCGTGTTCGAAGACGATATAAGCAGTTGTCGTAGTTTGAGAGGGGGAGAATCGTCGGGATGATGGAAGCTGGGTGGCCAGCTAGGCGAGTAGCTCGTCAATTAGGCCGCTCTGATTGTGTTGTGAGGAGGTGTGGGGACCAGTGGACCCGAGAGATGTCATGTACACGAAGACCAGGCTCAGGACGCCCTCGGCAGACCAGTCGTCGAGAAGACCGCCACATCATAAGAAATGCACGCGTACAGCCAACTGCTTCATCGGCCGCCATCCAGGCACAGGTAGCACCTTCATTAGGGGCCTGTGTGTCTTCTCGAACCATACGAAGGCGCCTGGCTGAAGGACAGTTGGTATCGTGGCGCCCATTACGTGTGCTGTCCTTGACGCCCACCCATCGGCGCCTCCGTTTGGAGTTTTGCCGCGCACGAGGAAACTGGACTGCAGTGGAATGGAACCAGGTCGTCTTTAGCGACGAATCTAGATTCAATTTCGGCAGTGATGACAATCGTGTTCGTGTGTGGAGAGCCCGTGGTGAACGCTTCAATCCTGCCTTTGCTGTACAGCGACACATCGCTCCCACAGCTGGTGTGATGGTATGGGGTGCCATTGCCTACAATACACGATCACCCCTAGTATTGCTCCGTGGCACCATGACAGCCCAGCGGTATGTTCATGAAATCCTGCTACCACATGTGTTGCCACTCATGCAACGGCTCCCAGGAGCCATTTTTCAACAAGACAATGCTCGGCCTCATACGGCAAGGGTGTCACAAGACTGTCTCCGCACTGTTGCTACCCTTCATTGGCCTGCCCGATCCCCAGATTTGTCTCCAATCGAGCATATCTGGGATCATTTGGGACGACGAGTTGGGCATCCCACGAGTTTGAACGAACTAGAGGCAAGGTTACAGCAAATATGGAACGAAATGTCTCAAGACATCATACAGAACTTGTATGACTCAATGCCCGATCGTATCGCATCGTGCATTCGCACTAGAGGGGGTCCAACGGAGTATTAACTCCTCCGTTCTTTCGCATTTTTCTCTGAAATAAATTATCCTTTTTCTTTGATTTTCTTATCATTTACTTATATCAAAGTAGTCATTACGTATGTAAAATTTCGTTTCATTTTGACGACTCCTTCTTGGTGCGCTAATTTTTTTGTCCATGAGTGTATATATATATATATATATATATATATGGTCGTAATACTTATGCTACAAAAGCAAGTAAATTATTATTAAAATACCTTAAATTAATCTATAAAAACATAACATCTGGTGTTTGTGGTATTATTGATAATAGCTATAGTCTAATTAGAAAACTACAAACATTAGATAACAGTAAATATATTGTAACTTATGATTGAATATTGTTATAATTGATTTAAATAGGATAATCATAATGTTAGTACAAAATAATATTCAATACTTAAACAACGAAATTAAACTAACTCGTTTCAATAGGCTCCTAGAATTAGTAACTAAACATAATTACATAGTTCATAATAATAGTATATACTTACAGTCCAAAGGTGTACCACAAGGTGGTAATGCTTCAAGTATGCTAGCTAATTTATACTTATATTATTTTGAAATTAATAATATAGAAAATAGCAATTACAATATATTTAGATATATAGATGATATAATAGTAATTAATAAAAGTAATAACCCTATAGACTTAAAATTTTTACCCTCCTAATTTGGAACTAATTAAAAGTAGCCATGATAATATTAATGTAAACTTTCTAGATATTAAAATTAAATTAAGTACTAACAATAAATTTACTTTTGACTTATACGACAAAAGATCTGACTATAATTTTAATATTGTTAAATTTCAAAATTATCTAACCTCTTTACATAAATCAGTTTTTAATAACATTATTGTAAATCAGTTAGTTCGTATAAATAGGCTATGTTCTAAAGCCAATAGGAATAAGCATATTATAGACTTGAAAGCTGTGCTAACTCGTAATAATTACCCAGTAAGTCTATCCAAAAACATAATTGGTTGTTTTTGTTTTAATGAATAGTATGTTCTGTTGCATTAATAAGTTAAACATAACAATAGGTTAAAATAAAAATAATAACTACTACTAAATAAATAAAGGAATAATAGTCTTAAAATAGGGTAACCTAAGTAAGTCTGTAACTGAGTATCCACTACCTCAATGGTTGCAAGTTTTATGACGTCAGTCATCTTGCGGTTACAAGTTCTTAACTTCCACTCTGACTAGCGCCAGGCTTGGTGTTCTTTGGTTAAGTACTTTTATTCAAACTTAATTCATTTATTATTCAATTATTCTGTTAATAATGGATTGTACGGTGTCTGAGTGTGTTTATTTGATAGATCATACTCATCAGAAACAATCCATTGGTTTTTAGACAGTATTGACACCGCTGATGAAGAAATGCTGTCAAAAACCTTATTCATACTTTTCTTTACATGTTGGATGTTCCTGGCTTCAAGTGGCTTTAGAGCTATTACTGGTTTTCTCTTTCATCTTATCCTTATATATATATATATATATATATATATATATATATATATATATATATATATATATATATATATATATATATATATATATATATATATATATATGTATATATATATATATATATATATATATATATATATATGTATATATATATATATATATATATATATATATATATATATATATATATATATATATATATATATATATATATATGAGACCAAGTGTTTAGAGGTAAGGAAAACATGAAGGGGAAAATGATGCGGTGTTCTGCAATAAAAAAAGGATTTATTAAAGAACGGAAAACCCTTTACGGGAATTAAAATAGAATGAAAGACCACCATCAAAAAGATTCATTCTAGGAAAGTTATTTAATATAAAAGGAAGTTATTTAATAAAAAAGAATTTCAGACAGAGGTTGGCACTGGACTTTTTAACTGTATGAGTGGTCTCATTTAAAGGAAGGCGTTTAAACGAGAAATAAAAGCTATTATTTTCCAATTCGTTCTATCGGGACATTCAAAAATCTATGTTTAAATAAGAGACGTATAACTGAAACGTAATTGCACATTTTATAAA